>CM029670.1:2931504-3029004 GCA_017311315.1 Dendrocalamus latiflorus | reverse complement strand
AAATAGCACTTAATTTGATGTGTAAACTAAGATGGCATACATTTTTTGGGTGTGCTGAATGGTTGCTGACAAGCAAAGGTCTCGATTTTGCAGCTATGCATAGGCAAAATTTGACATGAAAGATGTGCTCTTTGCATGCTTGTCTTGTATAGCAGGCGATCGGTGAGGATCATCCTACAGGAAGCATTGAGGAAGTTCATGGCAGCAACGACAGAGGAGGTGATGTTGAGGACATTATTTTTCAATTCACTTTTGCATGCACTGCGCCATTTTCATGGCAGTCAATGTCGGGCCCACTTGATAGCCTTTGTTTTCTTGTAAGAAGATTCAGATCTTTGAGAAGAGGGGATTGACATTTGGTTTTATCATGATACTTGTGTGGTCCGGGAATGAGACGCTCTTCAAGAGCCGGGTTGAGGTTGCATTGAAATTAGCCACAAAGAAGCAGCAGAAGAACAATGGTGGTGTGAAGCTCCCCTTTGTGGCTGTCAAGAAGAAGGATCAAGAAACTTCGACGAGGAGTCTCTGTTTGATCCAGATGATGGTCAGGTACTTGACAATGAGCCAACTCACAGACCATAGCCTCCCACTGGCCACTCCCCTCCCACAATCATCAGTGTTTGTCTCAGTAGATGAGTGGCAAACCATTCGATCTGGGGGGTGAGGAACTTGGCCGCTACCCGCTGGATGCTGAGCTCTGAGGAGATTGAGTTTGTTGATTGGGTCGTTCCAAATTCATTCAAGGGAGTTCATAGAGGAAGGAGGGTTTTGGTTAATAAATCGAGGGGTTGTGACATGGGAAGTGCCTATGATATTGAAATATATCAGGACTTGTTGCAATTGATGAGCTATGGCCAGAGGATCATCTTCTAATTCCATGGCGTTTGCTTCAATGAGAAGCATGGGCTCTGCATAATGACTAGGATGATGGAAGAAGGATCGGTTTATGATATTATTATGCAGAGAAGCAAGAGATCGTCACTCTGAGACACGACTAAGATTGCTCTTGATATCCTTGATGGTTTTGCCTTTATGATCAGCTATGGCATCGCCTACCGTGATCTTAATGCTTGATGGATCCTGCTAGACAAGCAAGGAAATGCCTGCCTTGAGGATATGGGCATTGTTACCCCTTGTAATAATGTTGGTGAGGTCACTGAGTATGAGACATTTGGGTATTGATGGCTAATGAGTCAATTGTTATCCATCATGACAATTACCTCCATGTCAGTAAATGGAATTGCAGCTGCACTTATCTGTTTATGTGAATGCCAGTAGCCAACAGCGTGGAGGCGAGCAGGATTCTGGTGATGTGGTGAGGTGCGTGCCATAGGTAGCTGACAACTGGGAGAGGTTTTGGCAACAAGTGTGAGGCGCAGCGGTGGGAGATCATCGCAGCCATCATGAGCCATGTCGATGCCTATCTTCCTCATAATTGCCCACCGGTTGAGCCAATATCTACTAGGTTCATGGGTTTTCTTCTTTACTTGATTGCATTGGCAGTTTAGATTAGAATCTTCTATTATTTATTCAATTACTAACTTGCAGCGTGCGTTTATTTTACTAGGCGGTTTACCTACTAAAGAAGTATATATTCTAGCATTCTTGGATAAATATGTAAGTATTATGAAATGAGTAAACACAGATTTGTAGACTACAATTAGCTTTATCTTTATAAGATGTTGTTGACCTTTTTGATAAAGAATCAATAAACCTGTCCTTTTACATTACAGACAAAATCGTACATAAACGGGTTTCTTTGAGAACAAATAATATTTTTTTTTGTATAAATCATGTTGTGTTAAAGTATTGGCAATTTAGGGTAGATCTTTGATCAATGGCTCTGCCTTTCATTCTTTCTATAAATTGATACTACATCAGTCTTTCTTTTAGATTTCAAGTTCCCATGTACACAAAGCTTGGATTGTTGGCAGTAGCTTCGTGCTTATCTCCTACTATTACTAAATATAACAACACACTTCTTTTTTGGTGCTTCTGTTAAATGTGCGCGTGCATGCTCTATCAATTTGTATGCCTCTTCGATGTGTGAAACTGAGTAGGCTTTCGTGTTGTCGTGGCGACGGTCGCTTGAGCACGTGAGTTGCAGTGGAGATACAAGCACAATGGGCACCACAATGCACAGGTTTTAAGGCTTTGTTAGCCTAGCGCACACCATGTCTTGCCTCATTCAATTATATATAAAATGAAGTCCTATAAAAAATAACAACCATCGCTCGCACTTCATGACAGCGGAGGTTTAAGACAGACCACAACGGAGCTCAGTTGGACGTAACGGCGGAGCAGAGAGGAGTGCCATAGGTTGAGTACGGTGAACGAATGCACGTTGTGGGCTGAAATAGGCCTTAACCTAGTCCCATTGGCGTTGATGGCTTAATGCAACATAAGCACACGATAAAGATGGTTTGACGTCTTAGTGGATACTATGATTTTTTTTAATAATGTATGGGCACTCAGCTAGTAAGAGCAACTCCAAGAGATGGGCTAAAACATCCCCTAAAACAAATTTTGGCGATTAGTGAAAAAAACCCCCATCCAAAAGATCCCCAAAACCACCACTAAAAATTTTAACACCCCCAATATCTCACCCCACCGGAGCCAAATTTGGCCTCACCCCACGCATCCCCAATCACCGTTGCCGCGCGCGAGTAGGCGATTCCGCGCCCAATTTTTTTCCTTCGCGTTGCGTGAGACCTACCTGAGGGCGTTGGCAGCTTCCTCCCCGCCGGCGCGGCTCCCCACCGGCGCCCCCGCTGTTTGAGCACGCTGGCCGCCTGCGCCTCTCCGCCGGCCGCCTCTAGGCACATCCCCTCTGGCCGCGCACAGGCGCCTCCTTGCCGGCCGCTGCGCGTCTCCGCTGGCCGCGCACATCCTCTCCGCCAAAAAGGCCTACACTGAAATATCACATCGAGAGTCGTCTGTGCAGGACAGCAGCCTCTTCGCTTCGCTTCGCCTCGCCTCTCCTCGCTTTTGTCTTCACGAGATCTCTTGATCAACTCCGGTGAGGGATCTCTCGCTCTCTTTCTTTCTCTGCTCTAGTCGGATCAGATGCTTGGTTGCTCGTTCTTGTTTCTGATGGTGTTGGTTTCTTGAGATACAGTGATGTATGAGTGAGCGCATTCCTTGGTTCTTGTTGCTTGCCATGTGTTCTTCTGCTGCTTTTGTTCAGTTTTTCTTTGCTATTTCTCTCTCTTTTGATTCGCGTGTCGTTCTACTTTGGTGTTTTTTTGTAAGATCCTTTCCTGTGCTTCATCTGGTGGTGGTGACCAATTAGGGGACCAATTTTGGGGATGACTGTTGGAGCAAATGAGTTATATTGATCCCTAACTTTTTGGCATGTCCCCTAAAATGAGATTATAGGGGATCAAATTTAACCCATCTTTTGGAGCTGCTCTAAGTACCTAATTTTTGCATTGAACTTTCTAGCAGCGCCGGGCACTCTAGACGGAAACATGGGATAATAAGAGGAACGGCCTTAGAGCATCTCCAACAATCCCCTTAAATTTCCCCCTAAATCAAATTATTGGGAAATTGTGTAAAAAGTCTTCTCCAACAACTCCCCTAAACACCCCCCTATTTCTATTCCCCCCCAAAACTCTCCCAAAACCCAGCTAGAAACCGGGAACTTTCAGGGGTCCCCCATCCTCGCTCCCGCCGTCACGCGCGCTGGGGAAAAAATTCGCGCCACACTTTTCCTTCACAGCTCGCCGCCCCCGCCTTTTTCCCAGCCACATCTCCCCGCCCGCCGCCCCAAACCTCCAAACGCCGCCCGACGTCGCCCGCGGCCTCCAGACGCGCCGACGCCTCGCGGCCAGACTCCCCGACGCCTGATGCCCTGACGCATCGGGAGATCGAAATCGGGCGCGGGCGCCGGGCGACGTCCTGTGCGGTGCAACCTTGCAAAAGATTTCGCTTCTTTTGGTTCTTTTCGAAAGGAAATATTTGCGTCCCTCCGTCCAATGGAACGGTGCAAACTAGTATCCGCAGCTGATGTAGATTTTGATCCGCAGTAGTATCCGCCACCGTATAAATACATGCACGGACGGACGGAATATTTCTTTGAGAACACACTACGTGTACCGATCGGAACAGGACTAGATGCGTTTACGGAGTTCATGCCTTGTACATGTACACGCGATGGCCGAGTGCAGCGGTCAAACCGTAATCGCATCGTACATGGACGAGCTAGCACATCGGCCGCCAGTGCACGCGGCCAACTCTCCGGATCGCTCACGATCAAAATGAGGTATCGAGCAAAGTAAATGGGCCGGTTGTTAATGTTGGGCCAGATTCAACATACTATTAGGATATATTTAGGGGAGCTGTTGGAGGAGGGGACTAAAATAGGTTAACAAATTTTTTGGGCTGCCCCTAAAAGGTGTCTTTTGGGGTGGGTTTTTAGGGGGATTGTTGGAGATGCTCTTAGGATCCAAATGGGCCGAACCTAGCTTTCGCCAAATTTGTCAGGAAAGCAACCTTTGGGATGGAATTACCTGGATTCGTATCTGGCCCAAACCCATTCAGGGCCCAAATACCCCCCGCATTCCCCGTCGGTCCAACGAACGAACGCACCAAAACCGAAGGAAAGTGGCCTCTTCTTCACCCCACAGGCCGGCACTCCCCTCCTCCCGCTCCCTCCCTCCCAGATCCCGATCCACCCCCGCCCAGATCCAACCACCGCCGCCGCCTCCTCCGCAGATCCGGCGCCGGCGCCATGGAGAAGCCGTGCACTCTGCTGGTCCACTTCGACAAGGGCTCCGCCGCCATGGCGAACGAGATCAAGGCGGATCTGGAGGGCAGCGACGTCGCCGCCAAGGTCGACGCCATGAAGCGCGCCGTCATGCTGCTCCTCAACGGCGAGACCCTCCCGCAGCTCTTCATCACCGTCGTCCGCTACGTCCTCCCCTCCGAGGACCACACCATCCAGAAGCTGCTCCTCCTCTACCTCGAGATCATCGACAAGCGCGACGCCGCCGGCCGCGTCCTCCCGGAGATGATCCTCATCTGCCAGAACCTCCGCAACAACCTGCAGCACCCCAACGAGTACATCCGCGGCGTCACGCTCCGCTTCCTCTGCCGCCTCTCCGAGCCCGAGGTGCTCGAGCCGCTCGTGCCCTCCATCCTCGAGAACCTCGAGCACCGCCACCACTTCATACGCCGCCACGCGCTCTCCGCGATCTCGGCGATCTACCGCCTCCCACACGGCGACCAGCTCATCCCCGACGCGCCCGAGCTCGTGGAGCGCGCGCTCGCGTCAGAGCAGGACGCGTCCGCGCGGCGCAACGCGTTCCTTATGCTCTGCGCCTGTGCGCAAGAACGTGCGGTCGCGTACCTGCTCTCCAACGCTGAACGTGTTGCCGAGTGGCCCGACCTCCTGCAAATGGCCGCGGTAGATCTCGTCCGCAAGGTTTGCCGCTCCCCGAACCGTGCGGACAAGGGAAGATATATCAAGATTATCATCTCGCTTCTTTCCACGCCCAATACAGCGGTTGTGTATGAGTGCGCCGGTGCACTTGTGTCGCTCTCTTCGGCGCCCACTGCTGTGCGGGCTGCTGCGAATACATACTGCCAGCTGCTCTCATCACAGAGTGACAACAATGTGAAGCTCATTGTTCTGGACCGCCTGAATGAGTTGTGCACCTCGCACCGGGATGTGATGGTGGATGTGGTTATGGATGTGCTGCGTGCACTCGCCAGCCCGAACTTGGATGTCAAGAGGAAGGTGCTGGATTTGGTGCTCGATCTGCTCACCTCTCGTAATGTGGAGGAGGTGGTGCTTTACCTCAAGAAGGAGGTGGTCAAGACGCAGGCAGGGGAGCTCGAGAAGGGTGGCGAATATCGCCAGATGCTTGTGCAGGCGATCCATGCCTGTGCTGTGGAGTACCCAGAGGTGGCTGGATCAGTGGTGCACCTCCTCATGGATTTCCTTGGTGACACTAATGTCGCTGCAGCAGTTGATGTTGTGTTGTTTGTGCGTGAGATCATTGAGACCAATCCCAAGCTGCGTGTATCCATGATCCAGAGGCTCATTGATACATTCTATCAGATCCGGGCATCCCGTGTCTGCTCGTGTGCTCTCTGGATCCTTGGGGAGTACTCCCTCTCATTATCAGAGGTTGAGAGCGCCATTGCCACCATTAAGCAATGCCTTGGGGATATACCATTCTACACTGTCTCAGAGGACGGGGAGACTGCTGATTCCACCAAGCCAGCCCAGCCAGTAGTGAACTCTGTCACTGTATCTTCCAGGCGGCCTGTTGTTCTTGCAGACGGCACCTATGCCACACAGAGTGCTTCCACTGAGGCCATTTTGACTCCATCAGTTACTCCTGGGTCATTAGCATCAACCCTGAATCTCAGATCACTCATTCTGTCAGGCGATTTCTTCTTGGCTGCCGTTGTTGCTTGCACTCTGACCAAGCTTGTATTGAGGCTGGAGGAGGTGCAGCCCTCAAAGGTTGAAGCAAACAAGGCTTCTACTGGGGCCTTGCTGATCATGACGTCCATTTTGCAGCTGGGGCAGTCCTCTTACCTTCCCCACCCGATTGACAACGATTCATACGATAGGATTGTCCTTTGTGTGAGGTTGCTTTGCAATACTGGTGATGATGTGAGGAAGATTTGGTTGCAGACATGCAGACAGAGCTTTGCAAAGATGCTTGCTGAGAAGCAATTCAGGGAGACAGAGGAGATGAAGGCCAAGGCTCAGATCTCTCATGCCCAGCCAGATGATCTTATAGATTTCTACCACCTGAAGAGCAGAAGGGTAAGCGAAAACTACTATCGTATGTTGCTTTTGCACTATGAAAATTGAAACATTTTCTTTGTCTAATACGTATTGCCAGCTAATTCACAAACAATCTTGTTTCAAATAAAGCATAAAATGATGCATGACTTAGTGCTTGACATTGCTAATTTAACAATGCGGTCTGAAGTTGCATATTATCTACAATATAAAGTACTATTCTTTCTTGCATTCAGGGTTAATGGATTTTTTTACTGCTGCACAAGCAATCCATTTTTCATTGGAATGCGATATGCCGATATGTAATTAAATAATCAAAGCAACTCACAACCACAGCATGCAATCCTTAAACTTATCTTACAAAAACTTGTTACCTTTTGTATCTCCTGACAAGAATACCTAAACTTGTAAACAACGACTGATGCTTTTTTTCTCTCCCTGACCTGAAGTCTTACTATGACACAATCACAGCTTTGGGAAAGCACTTAGTCATTTATACTATTTCCGCTAATATCTCACACAAATATTTTGGTTCGTACCACTGTCTTGTGCAAGCCTTTCTCATGCTCTTTATTGTACGAGGCAATGTTGTGCATGGTCCTCATCTAATCTATGTTTGAATTTTGTGCTGTCATTCTGTTATGAACATGAAAGGTTGTAGATATATTCTGTTTGATTTTATTTTGGTTCACATGTCAAATTATCTCTGTTCAGGAGTGCTGATAGTTGATAAGAAAGTTTATCTTCTTTGAGTAGAGGTAAAACCAGGTAGTTATTTCAACAATATTGTGAGTATGTTAAGATAGATACATAGATTAACCATATCATTGCTGCGAGGCAAAGGTCTGCCCTTGGTGTTTAATATGGCAATGCTTGCAGTAGAGCGTATCTTTAGTATTGCATATTGTCTTGGATTTTGCCCTTTCCTTTCCAGTGTCCAGTAATTTTCCCTTAATTGTTCCTTTCGTTTTTAAAACGTGGCATTTTGTTTCCTAGGGCATGAGCCAGCTTGAGTTGGAAGATGAGGTCCAAGATGATTTGAAGGCTGCAACTGGTGGATTTACTAAGGATGCAGAGGATGCAAACAGACTTAATCGCATTCTTCAGTTGACAGGGTTCAGTGATCCTGTTTATGCTGAAGCATATGTGACAGTTCATCATTATGATATTGTACTTGATGTTACTGTCATTAACCGTACAAAGGAGACACTTCAGAACTTGTGCTTGGAATTGGCTACAATGGGAGACCTCAAACTTGTTGACCGCCCGCAGAACTACACGTTGGCTCCTGAGTCAAGCAAGCAAATCCGTGCAAATATCAAGGTTTCGTCAACAGAGACTGGAGTCATATTTGGGAACATAGTTTATGAGACTTCAAATGTGATGGAGCGATCAGTGGTCGTCCTAAATGATATTCACATCGACATCATGGATTACATCTCACCTGCTACATGTGCTGATGTTACTTTCCGGAACATGTGGGCGGAATTTGAGTGGGAAAACAAGGTAAACGTGCTTATTTGTGCATTGCAGTTGTTACAAAAGCCTTTCTTTTGCAAGATGTTCTCCATTCCCAATTTGTAGTCTACTTTATGTTTGGTTCATACTTGGAAGTTTTCCTTAAACTGATTTCAAATTTGCTAAACTATTGTGTTATCGCCATGGGGCCATAGATATCTGCAAAGATCATCTAGCTTTAACATGTCATTTATTTGGACCAATTGTTTTGTTTAGTTTACCAGACTACACTAATAATGCCTTGCAGATAGGCCATTAATTCCACCAAGCAACTTACAAGGGAAGTTTTTAAATTAATTGTTGAATACTATAAGCCTTTCAGCTCCTGATCTCTGTAGCTGAAGTAGGCTAACTTTTTGAAAAATGTACATTGCTAGTTTCTTTCTTTCATTGATCATGCACTGGGTGAGAAATCTTCTTTTCATTTGACTTTTTAATTGTCAGTTGCTTGACTTTATTGTTTTTATCTGTTTTTGCTTTGGAAACAGCCTCTCTTTTGTAGAGTCCTGTTTGTCGTTGCACCAAGCATATCTTTTGGAGTGTGTCTATGTTAGATTTGCCTTTACTAGTGACTGGCCCTGGTTGATCTGGAATGCATTGAAATTGTGATGTTATTCCCCTTTCTTAGGATGATTTTGTTGATCCTTTTTTCACTTTTTTTTACTATGACTGTTGTTTTCTTCATCAGGTGGCAGTGAATACTGTAATTCAGGATGAGAAGGAATTCTTGAATCATATTATCAAGTCAACAAACATGAAATGTCTTACACCACCGTAAGTTCTCTTGATATGTACTTGTGTAAATGAAGACCTTTAGATATTGCCGGCATGTACATAAGCATTATTTTAAAATTACCTAATCATGAATTTGAAAGGCATGATTAGTTTACTTTCATGTGTTGCAGATAAAATAGAATATTGTTTGCATAGGTAAGATGTAGGGTTACCAGTTACAGTGCCCATTTGATTACAATACTGAAAGTGGCAGGCTGATCTATTTAGCCCAAGCCTAACTTCTTGCTTCTTTCCTAGCACTCAAGGTTAAGACTTCCTAGTTTCTAGACAGCTTGTTGGGTTACTTATAAATTTTCATTACGAACTTCTTTGGTACAGTTAAGAACTGAACCGAGTATAAAATCACACAAACTAGTAGAAGTATTACTTCATTTTACCAAACCAACCTTGCTCATGAAGGAGATACAAATAGGTCACTAACACTGATCATTTTATAAACAACCATCCAAGTTGAAAGATATTTGTATTGCCTTGCTAGATGATGAATTAATTTGGTTAGCAAAACAGAAAAGAAAAATATTACATTTGAACAACTGCGTTTGACGTGGTGAATTGGTTGATCACTGGGAAATTGTAGTCACACTGAAGCTGACAACTTCTGAGGATTATCTGGTTAGGATGTTATGAAAGACTTAACTTGTTCCATACATTCCACTGCTTGTCTGCTTGCTTATGGGGTTATTCTTATCCACTCTAATTCGTAACCTGCCATTAGGTCTGCACTTGATGGAGAATGTGGTTTTCTCGCTGCTAATCTTTACGCAAAGAGTGTCTTTGGCGAAGATGCTCTGGTGAATATCAGCATTGAGAAGCAAGCGGACCGCAAGCTCAGCGGCTACATCAGAATAAGGAGCAAGACCCAAGGAATTGCGCTCAGCTTAGGAGACAAGATTACCCTCATGCAGAAGGGAGGCAGTTAATTTTGACGACCGTGTCACAATTGTATCACCATTTTTTTAGGAAATCCACGTGCCAGTGAAGATACCACCAGCACAGTTCGATTGAATCAAGTAAAAATGTTTTTAATGTACAAAGATCAAAGAGAAGAAACAGAAATGGTCCCTATCGCAGCAGCCATGAAGCTGTTGAAGAGTATTCCGTACGTGTTTTTGATAAAATGATGTTGTAGAAATAGATGCGAAGTATCTGATGATTCTTGACAGGTAGAGCAATTGTGTTTCTGTATTACGAATCCCTATCTTTTAATATTATGTTTTGTCGTGTGTTTGTCTTTAAACAAAGTTCAAAGGGGGTTTTTATCACCCTTTTATTATTACAACGATCCCTCTTTTAGCTGTTGAATTATCCCCTTACCAATTTTCATGAGCCAAATCTACTGTCATCCATCGGCTAGGGTCAACTGACTGATGACAAGAGATGGTGTCCTATATGGATAGATGTTTACACTATGGTTTTCGCCGGTTTCTTGAACTCTAGTTTTATACTCGAGCCAACGAATGTGCTCATATTTATAATTTAACGATGTTGATTCTTAGCTCGTGTCACTTGTGCTTCTGTGGCCTGCTCCTGATATTCGTCTCTCTTGATGTCTTTGAAATGCCACATAAGAGAACTACTTGCCAGGTATTAATCCTGTGTTGCAGCATGATGCTCGATGATGTTCTGTGCCTTCGCTTAAAGAAACAAGGCGACGCGCTGCGCATCCACCAAACTATTCTCTTTGTTAACATAAAAGAGAGGGAAAAAAAAGCATCAGACAACTTCAAGGGGAGAGAAATATCGGCTGCCGCAACATCCCAAATTTCCGATAGGATACATCACCCTTTCCAGATTTCGAGCCACATTTCATGGGCTGCAGACGAATGCTTCCATTCTCTGCGACCCCCCTAGCGTGAAAGCTTGGCAGATGTGTGACTGCTAGTAACACTTAGTAAGAGAGATATCTATGCCATCGTCATCGTCATCATACAGATGAAGTTTGACGAGTTGAGTTGGCCATTTTTACTCCGGCCGGAACTTATCCAGATAGCACATACGCTGCACGAACTATTTGAGGCTTGCCGGAGCAACAAGTTCAGTTCACACAAAGCTATCTAGCAATCATTGGGCTTATGAAGTAAACAATTCCGGTCAAAATCTCGTTTTTGGGCAGGAAATGAGGCCGCTTCCCTCCATTTCCAAGCCACTGTCATCCTCCTCTCTCTCTTTCTATATAACAGGACCATCATGGTGTTCAAATCCTATGATTAAGATCTTCTATCTATAATCAAAACTTTTCATTCTCCATATATTTAGCATGCTATCGATTACACCCGCGGTAATCTCTCTCTCTCTAGCTAGGTAGCCGCCACCTTCGCGGTCGAAGGCATGGAAGGCCTATCGCTCTCGCACAGCGCTCCGCTCTACCAGTTCTACAACGTCTCCGGCTTCCCAAAGCACCACGGGGAGCCGCTTCACGATCACGATGACGGCGGCGGCTTCGAGTTCGCCACGACGGCCAAGAAGCATGACGTCGACGGCGACGGCGACAGAGACAACGCCGCGCCGCGCGCGTGCTCCAGCGACGTGTCGGCCTTCGCCGACGAGCTGCTCCGCGGCGGCGTGCTGCTCCCGCTGAAGCTGCCCCCGCGCCTGCAGCCGCAGGCCTCGTCCGCCGCGGCCTCGGCAGCGACGTCGCCGACGTCCGCGCTGGCCCAGGCGCCGTCGCGGAGCCCGTTCGCGCTCACGAGGAGGCACACGGGCTTCGACCCGTTCGCCGCGGCGCTGGAGAAGGTGCGCAGGGACGGCGCGCCACCCAGGCGCGCGAGGTCGCTCTCGCCGCTGTGTGGCGCCGCCGCCGCAGTGGGCCCTGCGGATAAGAACTGCTCGCGCGCGCCGCGCCCTGCAGGCGCCGCCGCCGCCAGAATCGCGGCGAGGCCGCCGTGGCGGAGGGGGAGAGGCCTCAGGCACCTGCTGTGCAGGGCCCTGATGGCGAGCGCGGCGGCACCGAGAGCCCTGCGGCCGCGCCGGACAAACGACGGCGTGCCATACCGACCGGGTCTCTTGGTCTGCTTCGGGTTTTAGCGTGTGATTGCTCTGTGATGATCAAAATGATTCGGATTTGCAGTGGTGCTCGTCCTAAATCTTCATGTAGCTGCTGGCTACGGCTAGTAGGCTAACAGGCTTACAACTCAACTAGTGCAATGAGAATGTGAGATCAATCAATGATCAGTACTGTGCCCTATCGAACTAATTATCTTCACTCTTATAAAAATATGAGTTGATGATTGATCTGTTCTCTTTTCAGCCATCTGATTAAAGATTAGCCATCTAAATATACGTAGTTCTTCCGCTCCTCGTAGAAAAGGTCGTGCCTACGTGTGGACCATGCTCCTCCTCTTCTCTCCCCTCGCATCCTCTGCCTCCGACTTACTTGACAGATTTAAAAACTTTTAGAACATGTTTGTATACATATTCTAAAATTTTTTACCGCTTGTGAGTTTTAAAATATGTAATATGATAGATTTTAAAAATCTGTAGCAACGTACAGACATTTAGCTAGTGTATCAAGAAAATAAAGCCAGGCAATAGATGGAGATGCATGATTTGTTCTGCGAGAAATTCTGAATTTTCTTTCCGAAGAGTTTGGTCCTCCAAAAAATTAATTTGGGAGACCATGCATATGCGGAAACGGATCCTCCGATGTTAACGTCAATGACGTTGGGTCACTGACGTGTGGGCCCCACGAGCCGTGGGGCCCACGCGTCAGTGACCCAACGTCACTGACGTTAACGTCAGACGAGACCCATCCTGCATATGCAGCCTAGGTTCCAAGCACTTTGACCTGGGTTAGAAACCTGGGTCAGGCAAAAGTGGAGCGAGAAAGCTTGATAAGCCACAAGTCAATCCCGTGGGGCCCACGCGTCAGTGACCCAACGTCACTGACGTTAACGTCAGGCGAGACCCATCTTGCATATGCAGCCTAGGTTCCAAGCACTTTGACCTGGGTTAGAAACCTGGGTCAGGCAAAAGTGGAGCGAGAAAGCTTGATAAGCCACAAGTCAATCCCCCGCTTAGTACTAATTTGGCTCATCTCAGACTTCGTGGACCAAAGTGAGCTTCCCACTCAAGGTGATAGACATCGGCAACTTCAATAACTTGGGCACACAAAAGTAGAAATTTCGTACCAAAAACAGTTCAATTTCTATATAAATCGGGAAAGAATCTCGCGTTCCAAAATGTGCCCTTATGCCGGTCCAAATGCCCAACTTCTCCGTTGAGCTTTCTGAGAAGATGTAGGGTTCTTTTTCAGCTGTAACAGATATTTTTTTGGTACTTCATCCGACGGCGTAGATGAACGTGTTTCCTATTTCACAAAAAGCCTCCGCCACTCGTGTTGCTTTTGCAACACCCCCCTCCCGCCATCCCCTCCCAACCATGGTTCAGAAAACCGGCGGTTACCGGCCGGTAACCGGAAACACCGGGCTGAAGCGGTAAGGAAAATCCCGGCCGGAAATTTTCAAATGAGATTTCGAATTTGTGACTGTATAATGCAGTTGGTAGGTTGGTTTAGGCATTGTTTGTGATAGATTAGCTATTGTAGGAGGTAAAAATAGATGAATTATTGTGATATGCAGCTAGTTTGGTTATTGGCAAACATGTTGGGCCCAGTGTGCTGGAAAGCACATTGGATGCTTGCCTTTGAGAGTGTTTTGCAGCACTTTAGCAGTAAAGAAAGTACAGCAGCAGCAGCCACAGATGAAGGGGAGAAGAGAGCAGCAGCCAGGGGAGAAGAGGAGCAGCTGCAGCACGCTAGGGGGATGAGGAGCAGCTGCAGCAACACGCTAGGAGATAAGAGGAGCAGCTGCAGCAGCAAATAGAAGAAGAGCAGCAGCAGATCAGCAGCAAATAGAAGAAGAGTAGCAGCAGATCAGCATATTCATCTGAGTTTATCCGGTTTATCCGGTTTTTCACCGGTTTTCCCGGTTTCCGGCCGGTAACCGGTCCGGTTACCGGTCACATCCCGCTCCCCCCAAAATTTCCATTCAGCAAATTTTGACCGGTTTTTAACCGGGTTTTCCGGTAACCGGCCGGTTACCGTTACCACCCGCCCGGCGGGATTTGATCCGGTTCCGGTTTTTCGATCCTTGCTCCCAACCCATCGTCTTCCGCCTGTCATCTCCCTTGAGCCGCTGCCCGCCTCCACACCTCCGAGCATAGAATACTATCTTTTCAAGAATTTTTTTATAGGTTCTGTCAGTTATTAACTCCAACATAGAGCACTATCCTTCCAAGAATTTTCAGTTTCTTTTATGTAAGTCCCTAGGTGAAGTTTGTGACGATGGCCTATCCGTCAACTGGTACAAGTCATGAACTTATTTCAAATTTGTGTATTTCTTCTTAGTTTTGATCGAGTTCCAGTTAGCAGATAGTCCTGGGAGCATCACTAAGGCCCCGTTTGGCACAGCTCAGTTTCACTAGTGAAGCTGTTTTTTTTGTTTCAGCTTCACGAGCAGCTTCACCGGTGAAGCTAAAGCTGTTTTGGAAAACTGTTTGGCAAAACAGCTTCACCAACAGCTTCATGCATGGTTGGGAGAGGGCAAATGTCCAAGATGCCCCTGTCTACCTGACTTGTTCAAACATTTGGAGTTGTATGTTTGTATATGGTCATATGAATTAAAAAATAATATATTTGAATGAGTATGAATTAAAAAATTAAAACAATAAAATAATAAAAAAATTAAAATCAATGCGAACGGTAGAGAAGTGCGAACGGGAGGAGAGGAAACAGGCGTGGGGACCCAGTGGCAAAGTGCTGTAATTTCTATCAACTACAAGGGCAGTGGGTTCCTAGAACCGCGAGCCTGAGGGAGAGAGCTGTGAAAAGCTACTATTTTCAGCTTCACTCTACCGCATTCCCTTGTGAGAGCATGATTTAAGGAGCTTCATCCATGAAGCTGTTTGCAAAAAAGGTGTTTGGCAAAAAACAGCTCACAACAGCTCATGAAGCTGTTGGTGAAGCTGTACCAAACAGGGCCTAATGCATGAATTGGGAGTCCTAGTAGAATTTAGTCATATACAACATATTCATTTCTTAACATTATAACATATATGGCCTTCTATGTCTCAGTCATGTGTTGCTTCATGCCCAACTTCTGTTGTCCTGCCATAGCTTGAGGCCCAACACATGATAAAACTTGTGAAATATGGAGCAAAAATTCATGAACAACTTTGAGAGATTCAGACGCCCCACCTTCAAATAACCTAACATTTTTGTCACTACTCATTAATACATATATACAGTGAAAAACAAGTATAATGCTCTTACCAAATGTCTGTGTGTCCAGTGTCCGCATCATACGCCTTGTGCTGGTTATGTGCTACCATGTGCAATACCCCCAGGCTGAACACACGTGCTATGTATTTGCTCTTAGACGTTACACGGTTCAAAAGTGTCCTTGTTCAATATCGCACTGAAGTCACTTCACAATGTTGGGGATCAGCATTTCCGATTTGCAATGTCCATTGTAATGCAAAATGATTTGCACGCGTGAACAGCCATTTGTTATGTGTGCTCCGCTTCACAATAAATAAAGGAATTCATGTTTTACTGCCTTGTCATATAGAAATGTAAAGTTCCTAAAAAAATCTCTGGTTCTCTGGACTCAACACTCAATTCACATGTTAATTATGTTGCACAGAGGATGCTCAGCTTAGTCCAGTCTTGCGCCTTGGAGCTGGAGCCTGTGCTGGTATCATAGCCATGTCTTCTACTTACCCAATGGATCTAATCTAATCTAAACTAATAAACCACCAGTTAAAATTATCCTACATCCACCCAACAATTACCTGCTCCACAGTCATGACCTTAACTACATCCACACCACAATATGCACCCAGAAATACACCATCCTAAAAACGTGCGCACCAGATTAACTCTCCTCCATTCTCTCTCCTTACTCAACCATATCCGACGGTCATCCTTCAATGGATCTGCAGTACCCCTCCCGCGTCCCGCTCCCCCACTCGCGAAATATCCGCCGATCCGCTCCGCCCTCGCTCCTCCTCCGCCTCCGTCTCCCCCGCTCCTCCTCCTCCCCCGCTCAGCCGCCGCCGCCTCCTCCCCCCACCCCTCCGCTCCGCCGCCGCCTCCTCCTCCTCCCCTCCCCACCCGCGCCCCCTCGATTTTTCCGCTGCTCCCCCCGCGCCCCTCGATTTTTCTGCTGCTTCGCCGCCAGATCCGCTCCTCGCTTCTCTCGCCTCCTCCCCCCGCTCCGCCGCCTCCTCCCGTCGCTCCTCCGCTCCGCCCTCGCCTTCTCCTCCCCACCCCACGCTGCCGCAGCTCCTCCGCTTCGCCCTCACCTTCTCCTCCCCACGCTGCGCTGCCGTCGCCGCCTCCTCCTCGGCTCCTTCGCATGCAGGTCGCGACGATTCAGTTTTGCACATCGCTTCGTCTCACGGGCACGGCTCCAAGCTCCGATCTTCCCGCGGCGGACGTCGCTTCGTCTACGAGCTCCGAACTTAGAGGACGTCGCGTCGTCTACGAGCTACGAGCTCCTCGCGGCGCGTACGCGCCAGACGCGATGCGGCGTGCCGTAGGCGGCGCGGCGGGGCGGACGAGACGGACGCGGCGGACCCGCCTCCGCGCGGTGCGGGGCGCGCACGCGGTGGACGCGGCGCGGCGGCGCGGTGCGGCGGGCCGGAAGACGGACGCGGTGGACCCGCGTCCACATGGTGCGGGGCGCGCACGCAGTGGACGCGGTGCGGCGGGGAGGAACCCAATTATCCAAACAAAACATATATGGTCATTCAAAAATTGACTTTGAAAGCAGGGAACAAAACATGTATGGCCATTCAAAAATTCGTTTGGTTGATTTCGTGTGCATCCCTAAAATGCCGCCGTGGCGTTAGCACGGACACTATACTAGTATGGTTAGGAGGTAGGATTACTGTATTGAGTTTTATGCACCATCTAGTTCACCCAAAAATTTAAGCTGATGAGAAAAGATGGGCAATTCACTTATACTTCAACCCCCCTCACGTGTAGACTCCCTTATATCTAATATGTGGAATAGAAGTAGACTGCAATTAATTTTTTTAATTGCGTCAGCTAGGTTTTGAACTCAGAACCTCTTGGCTCTGATACCATATTGAGTTTTATGCACCAGCCAGTTCACCCAAAAGCTTAAACTGATGAGGAAAGATGAGCAATTCACTTATACTTCAACATACTGTCCACGTAATGTATGGTTTTGTACTGCTTGTTCTCATCATAATACTCAGTTTCGAAGAAGATGACTTAAGTTGCTGTAGTTTGTTTTTAATTTCATTTCACATTCTATTTTATTGAACCCCCCCCCCCAATCACATCTGCAGACAGAGAAGTCTCCTTATCAGTACCGTGGTATGTTTCATGCCATGGGCACAGGCTACCCTGAAGAAGGCTTTCGTGCTTTGTAGAGACAGACGGTGGCTTCCATCTGTAATCGGAGTTGTATGTTCCTCTTAACCAGCAACCTTCTGTACTCTTGTGTGTTGCGCCTTACTGATGAGTGCTTACCACTTTGTGCTTTGTTATCTTTTTTGCAGATTCCATATGTCGGCCTTAACTTCGCTGTATACGAGTCTTTGAAGGACTGGCTTCTTCAGACAAATCCATTTGGACTTGCAAAGGATAATGAGTAGCCATGAATGCATGATTGACACAGGAATCAAATATCTGTGCAATAATTCTTTTCAAGAAATAGGAAGCACGCTCAACTGCGCCATTGGATGGGGATCGGACGGCTAAAAGTCCCTGAGTGCGCGAAGGTGGGTGTGCACACAGGATACCTTCCCGACTCTTTACCTATCCATCTATTGTGGGGCGGTCCAACCTCCGTGACTTAGGCCCTATAACTGATCAATATGTAATAGATTCAATAATATAAAGGAATATACCAATATATCCTCACCTTTTGTAATTAAGAAAGAGGTAGGATAGAAAATTTTCATCCTACCCTATTCATATATATAAACCATCGAGAGGGGTACGAGAAGGGGGATCCACTTATTTTACATGCGAGCTCTCTCCCCCCTATCTCCAACTTTCTCTAGCCAGTCATCTCATATGCTGTTTGGTGAGTAGCCACAACACCATTCATTTAACAAGAAATCGAAATTGGGTGTTCATGATAGTCCACTCAGCACGAGAGTTATTTTCACGTTAGTTGCAAGCGATAAGAACTTGCACATGAGAAAAAAAAAGAGGAGAGGGTGAAAATTTTCCTCTAAAAAAAGAAAAGATTTTGTTTGTACACGTACCCAAATTGTCACACCACTTTCCATGTTTGAGCGTCCACGGTATTCTATCCACCCACCGACTTCGTGTCCTCCCACTTCTTCCAAACGGGTAAATACAATTCGGAATAGCGAATCCCGACCGTCGGATCAGCGATCCGGGCGCCATCACACCATCAGTTTCCATTAATAAAAATTTGACCGTTGGAAGCAAAATTTCCCCGGAGCCCAACGCCTACATCCCAAACCACCCCCAGAGTGTCTCCGATTCCATTATTCTCCTGTTCGACGAGCCCTCCTCGTGAGCAAGAACAGAGAGGAGAGAGGGGAGGCTTGTTGATTCGTTCTCCGTGGACGCGGCGATGGCGTCGAGGAGGCAAGCGGGCGCGGGCGCTGTTCTTGCTCAAGAACACAAGGGCGGTAAGTCTCCCCGGCACCGCATTTCTTTGCTTGCTCTATCTTCTTGTGGGATTATCATGGCGGTGGTGGCGACGCGGAGGGTTTTAGCGCCGCGAGTACGGTGGAGAGGAGACGTAGCGGGTGCGGTTTCGCTCGTTGCGTTCGTGGGTTTCTTGGATGAATGAATTGCTCGTGTGGATTTTCTTTGCCGTGGCAAAGGTCTTTTCTTGGTCGCCGTAAGTTGTTCTAGTCCTGATGAGATACGTTGATCGAGTTGTTCTTGTGGGTGTCTCTTGTAGAATGGCTGCTCTTGCTTCCAGTTCGATCGGCGTTTGTTTGCGCTAATGTACGGGTTTAGTAGGGTCTCTTGTTCCTTTTTCGGCGTAAATGGAGAACCTTCTGAAAATTCGGTTGACACGTGCGCGCTTCGCGATGTTTTACCTGTTTAATTGGGTTTCTTGCGCCGATATTTTGATCGGAGCGCACGCAGCAGATGCAATTTTAGATTTCTTGAATTGTTCGTGTGGGTTGTGGCGACAGGCTTTGGGTTCGATGGTATCTTGTGGGTATGTTCTTTCTTGTAGCATCGCTGCTTCGGTTCTCTTTTATGCATGATATTTGGGCTCTAGTTCGGATTCCTGCCCCTTATGCGCAATAAAGATGGCACCTTTCGAAAATTCGGTTGATACGCTCGTCCTTCTGAGATTTCACCTGTCGAATTGCGTTTCTTGGCTTGTCAATCGCATTGCTTGTTCCCTTTTAGTTGGGATTCTTGTTCTTATCTATCGTGTTAGTGGGCTCCCTGAATCGTTCGTTTGAAAGACTATTACATCATTTAAGCTCCAGATTATCATGTTATAGTGCATTGTTCTTCGCCAAATTTCGGCTCAAAATTTCTCCATTTGCAATATCCCCCAAGCCACTGTTACTATGTGTGATGCAGTTTCTGTGTTCCTCTTCTGACATTCCAACTTGAGCAGATGCCGCCAGGCTTGTCAGGAGGCCAAAGACCACGACGGTTGCGCAGCAACCACGTCGAGCCCTTGCCGAGGTCGGTAATGTTATCAGTGGCCGGGCTGCTCTAGCTGTTGCAAATCGTCAGAAGGCAGTAGTCGTAGCAGCTGGCAAATGTCGGAAGGGAATCAAACAACACAAGGAGAACAACAGTGTGAAGCCCGAAGTCATCGTGATAAGTCCAGACTCCGAGAGGGAGAAGAAAAATCCGGTCAAGAGAGCCCCCTCCCGGAGGGCGCCAATCCAAACGCTTACCTCAATCCTGACGAAATGCAGCAGGGTATGATCTGATAATGTGCGCTAACATCTAAGCTAAAAAAATCATCCTAAGAATCGTCTGCTGAATTCTTGTTCTGAACGCAGGCTTCAGATGGGGTGATCTCCACCCCAAAAAAGGCGCCGATGTACGACATTGATGCATCTGATGCTCACAATGAGCTTGCAGTGGTTGATTACGTCGAGGACATCTACAGGTTCTACAAGAGAACTGAGGTGAGCTTGAGTTCACCCCTCTCCTCGTTCACTTCTTTTGTGTGGAATTGTGAGGTAACAGTGATTACTTTGCTGCATTGCTGCTTGTCCAGAGGAATTGAGATCCTCTGACGTTCGCCGGGGTCACTGACGCGTGGGCCCCGCGTCGCGTGAGGCCCACGCGCAGTGACCCAACGTCACTCTAACGTTACGTCAGAGGAATCGATTCCTGTCCAGAGTACCTGCCGGCCTCTCTGCACCTACATGAGCTCACAGGCCGAGATCAATGAAAGAATGAGAGAAATCCTGACTGATTGGCTCATTGAAGTGCACTACAGGCTCATGCTTATGCCAGAGACCCTTTACCTCACGGTCTACATGATCGATCAGTACCTATCCATGGAGAGTGTGCCCAGAAAGGAGCTGCAGCTCGTCGGCGTAAGCGCCATGTTGATAGCCTGCAAGTACGAGGAGATCTGGGCTCCGCTGGTAGGGTTCTAATTCTACACTACTGATGCTGTTTAATTTGTGTGTGCTGTTCAATGTGCTAGTTCTGTTCTTTGGCTTACAGCTGAACTATCTTTACAGGTTAAGGACTTCCTGTGCATATCAGACAATGCCTTTAGCAGGGAGCAGGTTCTGAGCATGGAGAAGTCCATACTGAACAAGCTCCAGTGGAACTTGACAGTTCCGACAATGTACATGTTCATCGTTCGGTACTTGAAAGCTGCAATGGGTGACAAGGAGGTACAATGGCCCATTTTCGGTTATTTTACTGCAGATTTTATGCATTGATGTCTAATGCGCAATTCTTCTCTCTCTGTCTTCAATGCAGCTGGAAAACATGACATTCTTCTACTCTGAACTTGCGTTGGTTCAATACTCGATGCTTGTCTACTCCCCATCAGTGACTGCAGCAGCTGCTGTGTACGCTGCTCGGTGCACCCTTGACATGAGTCCACTCTGGACCGATATTCTGGAGTACCACACTGGCTTAGCTGAGTCACAATTGTTGTATGTGTTCTTCTTGACTTGAACTAGCTGGTGAAATCTGATTATTTACGTCAAAATTGAACCTCATTTTGAATTATGATCCTCACATGCTATTGTAACCATATTATTGGTTTTACTGAATATGCATATTTCAAAAGAAAGAAAAAAACTTTTTGTGAAAACCAACTTCTCGTAAGTACTGATATTTTGCTTGGTTTGCATGCTTACTAAGGGTTGTCGTGGCTAACTACCAGTTACATTGTATAAGAGTTAGACGACCATGTCATTCAATTGATTAGATTGCTATGTGCTCTCCACAACAGTTTAATTTAATTAGATATTTAGAAGAACTCCCGAAATGGATAGTGATGCTTTCTAAACTTTGTGTGCATCTGCTGCACATGTGCAGTTTAACTGAATCTGCTATTTAGATATTCAGTTCAACTTCAGGAACGCAGTTTAGCTGAATCTTTTCTTCACCAAAAGTTGGAACGAGTACTTCTGATCCAAATTCCAATTACATGTTGTTGCTTTCTTTCTGGTGGAATCCATTTACACTTTGTGTACCTGGCTACAAGTTTTCCTTTGTTATACTGCCCATTTACACGCATCTGCATTTCAGCAGTCTATCATTACAGGTCTTTGATGATGGCCAGAGCATTACTAATTCTTGGTTGTTTGGAATTGTAGGGAGTGCGCGAGGCGTCTGATAAGTCTCCATTCGACGGCACCGGAGAGCAAGCAGAAGGCGGTCTACAGGAAGTACTCCAACCCTAAGCTCGGAGCTGTGTCGCTCTACTCTCCGGCCAAAAAGCTGCTACTAGTTTGAGCGCCTCTCGCCTCGTTGGCTGAGCTTCTTTTTTTCGTGTGTGTTTGTTTGGGGTGAAATTCACCTGTCGTATCATCAGTTCCGACTGTTTGCTGGTTTGCCTGGTTAGAGAAACAGATGTGTAGATGTGAAGACCTGAGACTGTTTCTGTATCGACCTCAGGCAAGATCGATAAGGAGTTCCTTCGACCCAAATGTGAAACCAGACAATGTTTGTTTGGGGCGCGTGCTCACTTGGCACAAAGCCAAACATATGTTTAGTTGGGTAACTTGATATGTGGTTAACGTGTCTATGTCCACCTCCTCGCGTGGACTCCTCCGCGGTGTTTCTCGCCTGGCCACGCGAGGAGCACTAGCGGTACAGCAGCTATCCACCGCACCGTTGTCTCCGGTCGGCTAGACGACAGCGCCAAGGGGCAGTGGATGTCGAACTCCAAAGATGTATAAATTGAGTATAGTATACAATGTAATAATTTTATTTATATCGATTAAAATTATACGTGAGTTATATATGTCTCCGTACTTTCTCTCACGAACAATCAAAACCATAAGCCGAAGCAAAAAAAAAAACATGGCCTAAGTGTCTCGCAAACCACCTAGACTCATGCCAACTTGAAGGAGCGAAGGGACACGATGGTGGCATGCAGAGGTGTCAAAAGTGGCTCTCGCAAGTTGAGGGGCTTAGAGGAGAGAAGGTGTAGTGATCCAAGAAAGGAAAAAGGCAACTCACCTAGTCATACCTCTATCTCCCGCACGTATGTGGCCGGTGAAGGTCGACGAGTAGATCTGGCCCATGCCATAACAATGGCGTTGGGGAGGACGAAGATGGTGGTGTTGGGCCCGGCCATGACGGCAAGGGCAGAGACATTGAGGTGGAGACGACCAAATCCGATCGTATCTGGATAGATCTGACTAGATCTAGCTGGAGAGCAACGGTGACTCACTCGACAACAATGCCAGGACCAAGCGAGAGCTTGGGCGGCGACGCTGGGACCAAAGAACAACGACATCGGGGTGAATTGTGGTACAGCATGGCTGACAGGTTTGGAAGAGAGAGAGGGGGGAGGAGAGAGTGACGTGTGTGGGAGAGGGAGACCGAGATAGAAGGGGGTGGGAAGAAAAAGGGGAAGATGTGGCTAGCAGGTGAGTCAAGGTGGTGTTTGTTATCTAATGTTGTTGAATAAAAATATAATTTGAAGGCTCAAATAGAAATTTCTTAGGGCTGACATGTAAATGTTAATAGAGCCAGTGAAACCACTATGCATTGGGTGAGTGGGAACTTAAATGGTGTCGACTTGTGTTTAGGTGAAGGACGAAACCATCACTTGAGATGATCTTACATTGTGCATGCCCTTTTGCCCGAGTACTAGATTGGCAATCCATTTGAACGACAAAATAAGACCTACAATCTATTTGAAGGACAAAATAAGATCTGCGTAACGTGACAAAACTGTGTCCTTGGAAATCCTATGAGCCGTGCAAAACTTAGATGATCCAATGGTTGAGATGTCTTGGCAGCTCGTGACAGACCTTCCTCCATCACTATGCTATAATTGGAGGTACGGATTGCTAAGGGACAAGTAAGTAATTTTATTCCTTACAAACCCTAATTAAGGGCAATATGGTCCTGCAATGGCTCATTTGGGCAAAATAACAAAATTACCATCACTAAATCAATGGATAGATTTCGAGGTGGAGCAGAGTATTTATTTCTGGTTTCATTAGTATTTCGTTTTAGACGTTGTTTCATCCATCTTAGTACAGTAGAACGAGGACGTGTATACTTATGCTTTAAAGGAGAGTACATAGTTCCACACCTTCAGAGAAAGAGTATGAGACGGTGAAGGACCATGTGACAAAGTTTATAGTTTTGTTATGATGAATCATTATTATTTTAGAGAAGTACAAATTTAGAATTTATAAATTTACAGATTTTTCTAAATAATTTGCAGAGGCGACGGACTGAAGGACAACTTGTGTTGCGTCAGTCAAATTGTATGATTTTAGAAAATTTGAGTTATAAAATGATTTAGTTTGACATAGGTCTATGCATATATGTGAAATGATGTATATTTCAACTAATGTGGATCAAGTTATGAAGAACTTATACCCAAAAATGAATTCTTAGTCATTAAATGTGCTGAAGCGCTTAGAGTCAACCATGGTCAACAGAGAGGATTGGGGCTACGCTCATAGAGAAGCCGAGGCCCACAATGATCAAGGATATCAGGTGAGGTGGCTGAGCTCAAGCATGGTAGAAAGAAGGCGAAAAATATTAAAGAGAAGTTCGAGTGACAAGTTGTACTATATAGCTTAGTTGGTCCAAGTAAGACGTGATCCCATGAAACCAAAATGGGAGAGACTTGCCAATACATAGCAAGCTAGTGATACATCTACATGTGGCAAGCATAACGATTGTTTGCGAGGAAATATAAAGATCGGGTTAAGAAATAGTATTTTGGTAAGTTGACCAAAATACTAGAAACTTCCTTTGATCAAAACCGTCGCTCAAGGCGGTTTAGATCAAGGAGGAGCTGAGATGGTCAAGTGGATCAAAGGATGAGGACTTAGCGGGTTCGGGTTTATGTATTTTGAAAAACATGCATAAGTTTAGTATGTGAATAAAATCTGTATTGTTTGGAGTTAACAGCTTTCTCCATTTATGCTAAGTAGATAGTATCTATTATGATTATATGGAGTTGGTTACCTTGTTTATTTAATAGGTTAAGAAGTTCACCATCCAACCATCCTAGCTTTACTCATTGAAATCAAGTATTCTAGGGTTAGATGTGAGTATTGTAGTGTGCTCTCTTGTCCTTCAGGTGGAATTAGGGGTGAAATTGGGTCGGATACGGTCGGATCTCACCTTTCCCATATCCTAACCCACATTTTCTAATCGGATTCGGGTCGAATACGGATAGTATCGAATACGAATATAAAAACGGATAATGTCGGGCACAAATATGGAACAAATACGTACCAAGACGGATACGGACACTATCGGTCACGAATATTTATTCGGATATCAAGTCGATGCAACAACCATTTTATACCATATAGACAATAGCAATGCAATTATTCCATACATCCATAATGCAACAATACATCGGTACTAAAGTCGTAGCATCACTCACAGAAAATATTCACCTAACATGTAACATGTATTGGTACAATCGAACATGTAACATGAGCAAATATACACTCACAGAAAATATTCACCTAACATGTAAATTGATCTGAAGCTATATGTGTTCATGGGCATATGTTTTTTTGCTTAAGAAATGTGGAGTTCACTGATCTGTTCCATGCAACTTGCGGCAGCAGTGCAGGAGTAGCAGGAGTTCACTGATCTGTTCTACAATGCAAGCTTCTGGAGAGGCGGCAGTGCAGCACGGTGAACCGGTGAAGTGACTACTTACTCCATCACAATATACACATATGAATCATCCTCAAATGCATTGTAGAATTGAACATCTGATTTATTGCTAAGCAAATCCCCTCTAGGCTCTAGGCAAATCCCCTTAAGCAAAGTGCTAAGCAAATCCCCTCTAGGTAGATCTGGCGTACCTCCCCAACACCAAGAACAATGAACCACTTAACCGCTTGAAGATCTTCTAAAAGAAATAAATAACCTAACCTTTTAACACCAATGAATTGTCAAATGGTAGACAAGTCACACAGCAACCACACAGGGCAGCAGATAATTTAGATGTAGCACAAGAAGTACTCTATAAGACCAAATAAAATAACAAAGCATACTACCAACATAGATTAATCATTAATTCCTACATCACATAAGAGAATTTCCCATGCCTGAAAAATGCAATAAGAAAGCAAAGGGTATGACTGTATGGCATCAAGCTTACTGTTTCATATACTTGGTATTGACAGCAATGGTGGGTAACCAAAATATGGGCGGGCACACGTAGGGCTATAATTCACCTCAATACTCCGAAACTCCAAAGTCTTGATATCTAGTGAAACAGATTCTATGACCAGCTCATTCTCTTTTGAACGTATGAATTCATAGGCATTCACAATACACCGCAGAAATATGCATCCCTTGGCTGTACCAACAACGAAACACACACAATTCAAGGGAGACGGAATCATCTTCTCCCACTGACTGGCACTCTCGCTCTCATTTTGTCTAATGGTATGATACAAGTGAGACTTCCAATTTCCAGTGTCACTGCAGAAAACAGATATCACAAGCCTGCCTACCCCAGCATCCACAACGCAAATCTGCTACATATTGTTGCAGGGCGGAAAGTCGACAGTGGAGAACTTCTTCCTCCCAGTCAACTTCCAGTAGAAGCAGCCACATGCATAGTCACACGAAGAGAAGCACCCGAGTACGGATGGCTCACCGATCAAAGCACTCCAACCTTGAAATGGGACGGTAGATCAACAGATCCGAGAAATAGAAGCCCTTATCGGGGGGCATCGGGTAGTCCGCCATGAGGACGCGGCCATCGGAGACGTCGAGGTGTGTCCAGCTGTCTACCCATGCGGTTGCGGGAGGGAGGGTCGAAGGCGAAGGAGAAGTCTGCAGCCTAAGCCATGGCGGCGGCGGCAGGAGCGGAGCGGTGGGGCGGCTCTGCGGAGTAGAATTCGTCGTAGCTGAGAAGCCGAGGAGGAATGGCGGGTGGATGCGGCGGACAAACTTAGGGTCGGTGATGATGCGGAGGAAGGACGTGCAGGCGGCGGATGCGCGGACGAGGTCGGCCGGGTCAGGGACGCGGACGAAGATCTTCGCGAGGAGATCGTCCGGCAGGGTCGGCAGTAGCGGCGGTGGCGGAGCCTCGATGGACGATTGGGGAATCGGCCGAGGAAAGAATGGTCGCGGGTCGCCGAAGCCCCGAACGGCCGAACCGAATGGTTGGAGCGCTGTGGAGCCGGTGAGTTCGGATGATTCGGAAGTTTGGACTGGCAAAGTAATCTGGGTAATACCCGAATAGTTAAGCGGGTAATATCCGAATTTTATACCGGATAATTCGTATCCGTCGGATACCAACCTCCCAAACCCGATATCGTATCCGTCAAAAAATACCCGTATTCGGATCCGATACCCGTATAAGTTTCCGGGTACCCGAATTTACGACCCAAATTTGACCCGCTTTAATACGGGCGGGCGGGCGGGAAATACCCGGCCCGTTTTCACCCCTAGGTGGAATGCCTGTAAAATATTTATCTTCAAGTAGCAATATATCAACTTTATTCATCTATCATAGATCTCTCTTATTTTGGTTGATTTACTCTTGTTTTGATTGGTTTTGGTCTTGTTTCTCCCCTTTCTTGATCTGTTGGATGTCAAGGATGAGTAAGCGATAGAGATATAGCTCAAAAATCAATCCCCATCCATATAGACATCAGATTTGGCAAGTTCTTGAAGCTGGCTGGTTTTTGCTTGATTTGGTATCTCTGAGTGATATTTTGATCTAGTTATTTTTGTCTTGATTCCTTATGTGTTCTAGTTTGCTGTGACATATGGGAATACATATAGAACTATCTTGGCCATCATTCACCCACAAACAAGTCATATTCACCGTTTTTATTTTTGCTCGATTTTAGTGCAACCTTACTTCAAACGGAAAAAAGGTTAGGACTTTGACAATAATTTTCTTTATCGTTGATTATAATAGGTTCCTGGCGTGCTAGAGAATGTGCATACCAAATTTCATGTGATTTAAAGGCTTGGTTTGAGAGTTTACTCAATTTGTGTTTTTAGCATAGTTTTGGTGCAGCAGAGCTCCACGAACTAAAATATCTTAATTCTCTTAAATTCCTTCAAGATTTTTGGTTGGAATAGGTTCTTAAGGCCATGATCTAATCTCAGTTTAAGCTTCAAGTCTTTTGGATCTACAAATCAAAAGTTATATGTATTTTTGGATTTGAAATAGTGACGTTTTACTATTCGTCGAACTGATTTTAGTGTAGCACGGTGAATTTTTTGGAATTTTGGTTCTTGATCTTTATAGCTTCTTATATCCATTAGAGTGTAGAATATGCAAATACTTGAGAAAAAAAAATTCAAAAACATCATTCACCTCCTCTTTTATCATACGGGTCTTATAGGTGTAGCATAGTAGCCAAAATCGCTCATAAGCTACAACCCCAGAGAAAAACAAGGATAGCCGATCTAGGCCATATTCTTTTCAGCTGCAGCTAATGGCTTATAGCTGTGGCTAATGGATTTTGGTTCTAGTGTGAGCTTATGCGAACAAATTAAATCCTGATAAATCGATTTGAAAAGATTGTTCTGAACAGTTTTAAAAAATCGATGAAAAACATTCTGATTTATTTGTCGGAGGAAAGTATAAGTTATAGGAGCCTTTCTCCTTTGCAGCTCAAAACCGATGAAATCATGCTAGGACGGATGGATGACAGGATGAGTAGGTTTCACACTTTGGAGTTTGGACAAGCTGCACGCCTTGTCAGCGATGGCTCGCCACGTTGGCGGGTCGGGCCACACAAAAAATCGAAGATCCAGTCAGGCCGACGTGGCGAAGCGGCAGCCTTGATTTAGATACCCCCCCTGGCCACTAGCCTCTCCAATCAGGCTCCCCAGCCACACGATTCTTTTCTTACCCGGTACAAGCAAACCTTTTTGTCTGGTCCATCAATTCACAGCTCACCCGGCCCACTCCGTGGTGCCCACCTGTCATTGAATACGGTAGGCTGGTTGAGTAGGGGAGTCCCCCTCTCCTCCTCCCCGTGTTCTCTCCTCCCCAGCCACAATTGTAGCTGCAGCTGCTGTGTCTACACGCTTCTGGGCATTTCGGCTTCAACAAGAACAGCGTGACAACGCCCAAGGAGAGAGAGAGAGAGAGCTGTGTAAGTTTGGGTTAATGATTTTGTTTCTTCAACTGTTATTATACTCTTTGCTCTTGCTAGCTCCCATTAGATTCTCCTTAGCAAGGTCCCTCTTTTTTTCTTTTTTTTTTTGCACAAACAAGGCACTCTTCTGTGTTCTTGTATGTGTGGCGAACAAGTACTATCATGCGCGATTAGCAAGATGAGAGATGAACCATTTTATATAAAAGAAGTAGAAGTAGTAATGGGACCGGAGCTTCTTTGTTTCTTGTTTAGATTTTTTGGGGGGCATATTGAGTGGGCTCCTTCGAATTAGTGTGTATTATGTTTTCTCTGTGTTTCTGCTCTCTGCCGGATCGTTTCTTTCTTCTTTCCTGGTCCTGCAAACCTTTGGTGATCTCACGTGTCTGCAAGTAATGATTGTTTGGGGTTTGTTCTTGCTTCCTTCTCTAACCTCAGTTGAGTATCATGAGATCTGCAAGCTGAATCGCTTGCCTTTCCTCTTTTCCTGAAATCTCCCATCTTTTGCAATTTACTGATTGTGCTGGTGTTCGATCCACTCTCTTAAATCGCAGTTTTTATTCCTCTTGTGAATTGCTTTGGAAGACGAAAGAAATTATGCCATTTGGTTCTTGCATAATGAATATTTCTACATAGATTAGAGTTTAGTATGGTGTCAGTAACAGGTTCTGCTATTTTCAGCAATGGCCCCATTTGCTTCTTGGTTGCCTTCCATTTTTTGGAAGGAACACCTAAATGGTGTTAATTATCCTTCTTAGCTTTTGATGCTCGAATATTTGCAAAACAACCCTGAATGATAGCTTTGCTTAAAAGAAGTCCTGAACCATAACTTCAATGGATATTCAGCAATGCAAAATTACTTGTCCAGAAATGGTTTGAGTGATGCTCTAATAGTACCTTATGTTTCAGATGAGTAGCATGGCTTGGTATCTCCATTCAGAGAGTGGAAGCATCTTGTCAGCTGGTGATGAGCTCTCTGAGAATAAAAGAGCAGAGCAAGGAATTTACTGGACACTATGGAATTCAAGGTTATCTGATGATCTGAACACAGACAGCATATATTCAGAAAAGCATTACGCTGCTGAACATCAAAGGAGCAATCAATTGGAGAAGTTTGCAGTGTCTGCAAGGGTTGCATCTTCAGATTGTAGCACAAGACCTTCAGAAGAACAATCTGAGAGTCAAGCGTCAATGGAGCTACAGCACACAGAGCAAACAAACGACATTTTCTTGTATGTACATTACAGTTCAGTGCTTCACTAAGGGTTCACAGAAAGCAATTATGTGATTCTATTCATGATTGTCGTCAATAATTTTGCATGGCTGTAAACCCATACTTTCCTAAATATTTTGCAGGACTCAATTTTCAGATGAGGAAATGAGGATGATGGATGCTCCGTTTCAGGCATTGGATATGTTCCCAGACTTCATGCACGGGCTGCTGCCCTATGAGAACATGCTGACTGGAGTATTAACTGATTTCCAGGATCAAGAAGCAAATCTAGATCAAAATGAAATGGACAGCATGGATACTTGCGGCTTTCCTTTGTTCAGCCATGACTTGCAAGATGATCTGAGCAACGCAGATGGCAACATACCTTCATATGTGAAGCTGAAGCCAAACAGCTCAGAGATACTGGTAGACTCCTCCAAGGACAAGGTGAAATCTGTTCTAGTACAGATGGTTCTTTATTACAACTAGATCGGCTGGCCTGCGCAATTGTGCGGGCGTTGTGTTATATGCCTATATGTTAGTTAACGTTGTTTTTATAGTTTAGAACTCTTTTTATATGTAGTTTGATATGGATAATTATCTAGAGTCTAAATAAGTTCCATGCTCATCACTGGAGCAAATACTAATCAGCTTTGAGTTGCAGGCTGACGCGAGCACAATAGAAAAGGCTGATACAGAGAGTTCGCCCAACTTGGAAGCAGCAGTGCTTGAGGAACTTAAAGAGGTGGTGTTCCAGGTATGTTCACCAGAAGAGGGGTACTAATGATACTGTCTTGGCATGTCCAGTTCATGTAACCTTGCATCTTTCTTTTCCATGTTTGTAACTATGAAATATCTGCTTCTGAAGCTGACGAAGAAGACGCGGGTATGCCTCCGTGACGCTTTCTACAGACTGGCTGAAAGCTCGAATGTGCAGCACACTGCAGCAAACGAACAAGGTTTTCAGCAATCAGAAGGCATTGAGTCCAGGTTCCTACCAATATGTCTACGATTGTTTTTGTCCGGCCAGTTGCAGCTTGTTTATCATGTATTTTACTACTTGTTTTAATTCTAGAATCTCAATGTGTTTCTGATCCTCAGTTGTTTTCACTGGTTAATTTCAGGGTCTTGGCATCAGACCGCGGAGAGCGAGAGACGAATGCGATAGACAGAACCGTGGCAATCCTCACGTTCACTGGGTAATTGCTGCACTGATGATTGAGAAGCAGGGTGATGCAGTCCATCCATGTCTAGCTGGGTCACAAAAGGCATTGGACTGGAGGGAAATTTCTAGTACTTTTGTTCGCTGCCTACGAGACAGATCGGTGATGTTTGCAACGAACACCGGCTTGCCTAGTGAAGAGATGTGCATGTACATAGTGCTATATACTATTTCAGGTTTCTAGGACATTTTGGTCTGAGCTTGCAAGTAGAAGGCCAGCATGTGATCCAAGTTGATTCATGCGTGTGGAAGTAGATGCTTGGGTTTTGTTATCGTTTTGGCGTTTGTATAATTATTTAAGCTCTTGTCAAATTTTTGCCGGCAAAAGATTGGGGACACCATATATGCACTGTAATTATCATGTCTTGGACTGCAATCCACTGCATTTTGAATGGGGAAAAATGAGAGATTTCTCCCGGGCCACACATCTCCCGGTCCCACCTGTCAGTGCTAACTAGATTGTTTTAGGATCCCAACATCATCAGGATACGATCGGGATAGACGCTCAGACAGAACGGTTGAAATTGTTGCATTTCCTCCGAAGAACTGATGCAATCCAGCTGGGCAGTCACGGAGGCGTAAAATGAAGGAAAAGTTCCCTAGCTTGCTTGGCATCTACTACTTTCTGGTCAGAACCGGCAACTAGTACCATCACCCTAGCAGCGTACACAGCGTGAGCTCCAGGTTCAGGTGGAAATTGATGTCTGTACTGTCCTCTCGATCCATCTCAATTTCCAGAATACTGAAAATTCTCCATTCTTTATGATTTTACGCGCTCTTGTAAAAAAAGAGGGAACTCGCACTTCAAGTTTTAATTCATGTAGGAATTTAGCATTTGTTTCCGAGTATTATAGGAATTTTCAGATATCCTACACATATGAAGTGGCATCATTGCCTAATTCAGACATTGGTAACAGTCCAAACTTCAGTTTCGACGACGTAGGTACAACCATGTAATTTTCTCAGAAAACTGTGCTTCCTCAATCCCTTCGTAGTGCTGCTCTCCCTATCAGATAAAAACTAGCAGCACCTCCCCCAATCTGATAGCAGAAAGCTCGAGCATCAATCTCAATGAGTTAAAACTTCAATTTTATCTACAGGCAATTGCTGGGAAAAGTCCAACAGCTTTATGAGGACATGCCCCGCATTCCAATCCATAGCTGAACCCGCAGCAGCATGGTTCAGCAACAATTTGAGCATACATCGATATTATGAAGAGGATAATTGTGAGATAACGTACACTAATATGATGTAAATTTGAGCTAAAATGTAATTTACATTTGATCTTTCAGCCCTACAACTACAACAGCAGGCAAAGGCACAGACTGTAGTTACATACACTGGCTGTAGACCTGTTAGACTTACAGTCCCTTAAATAGGAAGCAATCTGCGCGTATTTCTGACAAAGTTTACAACCATGTCAAGCCACCAGATTTGTCACCACATGTTCTAATCCGTGTATACAGTTTGAACAGAGGAATGGATGGCGTCATAGTACAGATTGACCAATGGAAGGTATCAATGAAGTAAGCAACTCGATTAATCGTAATGGTGAAATAATCTGCTCGTTATTCCAGGATATCTGTTGGCCACAGCTGTCTCCACTTAGAGATTTCATCCTTGCTGCGGAGCTTCCTTATTCCACCGTAGAATCCGTCGCCCTCGTTGCCCTCTTCCATGTGTTCCTTCCGATTGACCAGAGCTTGCCTCCATCTTGAACCAGGTGTGTATTGATTGAACTCCAGCACAACAGTATCTGCAAATATATATTAACAGAAGAACTTGTAAGTTAAGACAAATCAAGAAAGAGCCTACATAAAGTAGGGCAGCATAGAAGCCTTAGCTTTATTAATAGCCATGTTCGTACTTTGTTACTAGCAGTCGTTAGTTCCACCTTGAAATTCATACAAGTATATTTTGTTCACTCAAAAGAAAGGAATTGGTAGTAAGGATCTGATATCTCAATCATGGTAGATGCAAAGGCCAAGATTCTTGACCTCAACATTTTACATGAGTAATACTTGATTACATTTATTTAGAGAATAAAATGCATATTACGTATGATAAAACCATAAAAAAATGTAAGGTATGAAAGTTAAGCAGTGCCTAAACAGATGGTTTCTTATATAATGAAGTACATGCATACATATCTTTAATATCAAGTATCTTCACAAACATGCTAACTAGGCTATAAAAATCCCACAAAATTTAAGATTGGATAGACGATAATCTAGTTTAATTAACGGGAATACCGGAATAGGCATAATATACAACATTTTTTAAGTAAAATTAAGGTCAAACATATGCTAAAGTCATCATTTTGGGGGGGTAACACTTTGCTTTTAATAAATGAGTGGGCATTATGAGTCTGTGGCCATGATGTTGTTTTATAATGTTCTTTAGACTTTGCTGGCTTGTTCATGGGGTCATGACTCTAAAAAGCATATGCAACTAACTTTGTAATCAACTAATTATTAGTCAAGTCAAATAAATTAGCCCTTGAGATTAAAGATATTCTCACCACTAAGATGACACCGACAAAAGTGCTCATTTCCATCACATGACCCCAAGTGGCCAACAACTCCATACCACCAGCCTGCCAAATATAGCAAACACACGAATGAACAGTGTCCACTGGTAAAATACTCCTCACCACTACCAGATAAGAGCATATCCCATATGGCAATGTTTAATGATTTTTCTAGCACAGCATAAAGCGAGCATTGCATTGTTGGGTGCCCGGGAACATACCATATGGGAATTCCTTGTTCCTTCTCCACTGAATTTCAATGTTATCACCAGGCCGGAGTTCATGTAAGCAGTCAGAGACATGCAGATCGTGTGCAAGTGTGTCAACTGGAGGTGCCCTGGCCCTATCCCATTGCACCCCCTCCTCCAAGACTACAGTTCGTCGCCCATGTGGTGGATACCTGGCATGTCAATGTTTTTTATCATAAGGGGCAGATAGATAACTCAAAGATACAATATTCAGGAAGTATGAATCATCTTGCTGCTGTGTGTTCTCTGCAAAATCATCAGAACACATCCACAAGTTACATTCCACCCTGGCTAAAATAAGGAAGCAATTAGTACCTTGCACGGAATGTGTCAGTGTGGAAATCGTAGCTGAGCTCTGCATCATAGCATGACATCATGAACCCAACATGCCCATGCTGCAAAACAAACAGAAAGCCTTAGGATTGCTTCATCAAACAAAACTGAAAGTTTGAAACTAACAGAAGACAAGAGCCCAAAGGAACACATATAAGGCAGCACGCAAGCTCATCTAGATTCAGCTCAATTGGACACCAGAGAAGCAAATCCATTCAACCAAATTAAGGTGTAAACATTACTGATTACTCTACAACCTCTTTCTAACAATTCAACACTACCAGTCTAATAATTAGCACAAGTGAGCATTAACAAAAGTGCACTAATTTGCATGCATTACAATAATGAAACTATTAGTAAGTAGTGCTCCCAACACAAAAGGAGGTTGTTTTGGATTGCGAGTGGTCAAACATTATAAATGTTGGCTATCAATATCTTTTTGAATATTTAGATTGGACATACGAAAATGATATGTGTCAATTTGTCTTGAAAAGTACATTCATAATATTGTGATTATATTAGTCTTTATAAATATATTACAATAGAAATAAGTGGTAAAAGTTGTATTTTGAAAACCATGTCGACGTTCAAAACAACTTCCTTTTGTGCTAGAGGGAGTAACTGCTAAGACATCAGATGATACCTCTCGGTTGTAGACCTGTGCCGGGAACCAGAACTTGCCGCTCTCGATGGACAGGTACCACGACATAACAGAATCATCCGGCACAGGGCCCGCCGACTTGCCGCCGCCGCTGCCGTCGGCCCTAGGCCGCATCCAGGACGCCACCGGGCAGACACAGGACAGCGCGGCGAGCCACCTCCGGCCCTTTCCGCTGCCGCCAGGCCCACACCCCGCCGCGCTGCCGCCCGCCTCGCTCGCTGACACCAGATGCATCCTCCACTCCTCCCTCGCAGCGCTGCCCAGGACGCGGCCCCACTTCTCCGACATGTGCCGCTCCCAGAGGTGGTCGCCCCGGCACCGCTCCCGCATGGACCGGCAGACGGCGGCCATGCTCCGCAGCTCCGCAGGGGGCAGCCTGGCGAGAATGCACTCGATGGCCAGCTCCGGCAGGTCGAGCATCGACGGCTCGCCGATCTCCTCCGCACTCTCCACCTTGGCCGCCGCCCGCTTCCTCTTGAAGGACGGCATGAGCGGCATGGTGTCCGTGGCCGCGACACCACCGAGCAGCCGGTAGCCGGCCAAGAATCCGAGCAGCGAGAGCGCGGGTTCTTGGCACAGGGACGCGAGGAACACTCTCATGTCACGCGCGCATGGCTTCGACAGGAACAGGAGGCAGGAGAAGACGAAGGTGGCGACCAGGACAAGCATCAGAGAGCAGCCAAGAAGCGCGCAACCAACGCTGCTGCTGCGGCGGCGGCGGAGCACTCCGATTGGGCGTGCTCCTTATAAATAAACAAACCACCAGTGGAGGTGCTGCTACTACGACCAGAACCGCATCAAGAACTTGCCTTTTCTCTGCTTTCTCCGGCCGATCGGAGGAACCGTGAGATTGACGCGATGGAACCCACTTTAGAAAGGGTAAAACAATTAGGCCGGATTCGATCGAATCGAAGCCCGGAGAACAAGGGGACGCAGGACACTTGTTGCCGAGCCGGGTGCTCTTGGATTGCAACACAGAAACGAGCTGAACAACCTCAAAAAGAACTCAAATTTGAGCCTAATTTCTCCCGTAATTCACAGGAGGAACCCGAGATGGGATCTCTGGAGCCGGAATGGGGGATATTGGAGCGAGCGAAAGATCAAGAAATGGTCCTAGCAAGATCGACAAAAGGGGAACATAAAAAGGAAGGGGATCTTCATCATATACCCTCTCTTGAATTAGGGATTTCAGGATTTACCCTCCCACCTCAATGACATGTGGGGTCATCATAAGTCACTGACACATGGGTCAGGAGGGTAAATCCTGAATTTCCATCTATGAGGAGGGTATATGATGAATAAATCCAAAAAGGAAGGATGGGATCTTGGAAGGAGATATAAGAGAGTTGGTGAGGAGAGCGCGGTTAGCGAGCGGAGGAAGGGTGGGGCCCGGGTGTCAGCCAGCCCCACGCAGCTTCCCCAGCTCACCAATGCCCTGCTCCCTCTCCCTCCCCCCTCTCTCGCTTCCAAGAACGAAGGCTAGCGGGAGGAGGAAGAAGAAGAACTGGAATGGGAAAAATTGCAAGTGGAGGAGAGGAGTATTTATGGATGGAAAAAAATTGGATTTTTTTCATTGATTTCTCCTTGTTTCTAGCAACTTTGCCTCCATGCCTCTTGTTTCGGCTAGCTGTTTTGTGGGGCAGGGGATTTAGCAGCAGTCGAGGGCCAATAATTGGGAGCCATGCGTTCTGCGCGCTCGTTTAGGGCCAATCATAGTGTGTTGGTTTTCTTCCTCGGGGAGGAGGACGGGGATGGGGGTGAGCGAGGAGAGAGGAGGAAGGGTGTCCAAAGAAACCAAGGACAAATTTAGGAGAGAATTTGTTGAGGACAATATTGAGGACAAAATTTTTTTCTTCTAAAGGTTATGTGTCTATTTTTTTCTGCTTCAAAATCCGGTACTTTTTTAGAATTTAGAGGTTTAAGATTCATTTTGAGTTTGGGAGTGTAGATCAGGTGCAATACACTCATCTCAACTTTAAATTTGTTAGGATGTTAATCGTGCTGTTAATAACTTTAAGCGGCATCGTGGTATGACGACTGACAGGTGTGATGAAAATGACGATATTGATATATTGCCGTTGACCGTACTGTAAAAAAACTTTAATTTTAATTAATCGTTAGTGTAGGTAAATGCCACATAGTGCCATAGAATAACCGCGAATTCCAGGTAACCGGCCAAGCTGTACGTGACTTTCTCTTACAAATAGCTTAAAAACCATAAACTATAGCTGAAATCTATAAGCCACAGCAAAAAAGAACAATCCCTTGTTATTCCGTACCCCAACTACTAACCATAAGAAAACGCAAGATGCCTCTCAATTTGGCAATGATGCCTATCAACAGGAAAGCTCCCGGCTACGATACAAGGAAAGTGAAACGGCGCAATATTAGGTGGTTTTTTTGAACTGTGACTTATGGCTTATGAATTAAAATTTTGAATTCTAGTTGTTCGTGAGAGGTAATACGCAAAGGAAAATAGCCGCATGCGATTTTGGCTGGTACAGCTGAACTCGGTACACTTTTTACTATAATATTCTTGTTGAGCTCGTTTTTAACAAATATTCTGTTTGAAAATTAATTATTATAGCATAAACCATAAATCATAAGCCATAAGTGAAAAGGTGGGTTCTTTTAAACTTATGGTTTAAATATTTAAATTCTAGCTGTTCGTGGGAGGAAATATATACAGAAAAATAGTCGCATCTGATTTTGATCAACACAGTCGAACTTAATATATTTTTTATTATAATCTTTATATTAACTCTGTTTTAAAAAATATATTATTTAAAATCTAGTTAATGTACTCTACCCACGCATAACCGAGCCAAAGAATTATCGCTACGTCGTTGTAGCACCCTGTAAAAGCAGCTGCAAATTGACACATACACACGCGCATATCGATCGTTTCATCCAGCTTTATCTGTCAGGTACACGAGCACATAGTAGGCAGCGTATCTTCCCCATCTCTTTTCTTTTACTTAACTAATCCATTGACTGCTCCGACAGAGAGAGAGAGAGAGGCGGATCATATTTAGTTTTAGGTCTAGCTTGATTGGCTAAAAAATAGTAGTTTATGATTTAAATTATATTATATCTGATTAAAATTATATTATAGCTAAAAGTGGTTTATTTGATATAATTAAATTTAAAAAAATTTAAAACAGAAAAATATGTTAGCTCATCATGGACAACGCAAATGAATACGGAAAAAAAGAACCTGCAAAAAATCTTAAAAAGCTAAAAGTTCAAAAAAAAGATGATATTTATGAATAGTGAAAAATAAGCTAGAAGCTCAAGCTGAAATAAGCAGGGCGTTAAGTTTAGTTTTAACTTATAAATAATAATAGTTTATACAAAAAAAGATATTTACGTGCGATTTTGATCGATATAAATAAGGCATTATAATATATATACTATAATTAATTAGTAGACCTTGCTTTAAAAAGACAGTTTATTTAAAAGTTAGGTATTATAAAAAAAACTATTTAGTGTAGAAAGATAATTTTTAAAAGTTAATACAAGCAGTGTCAAAGAGAGGGTTACGTTTCCATCTAATAATTATGTAATTTAAAGATGAGGAGTAGATATGGTAGGAGTCTTGGAGATACTAATATAGAATCGGAGCTGCGTGCTTAGCTAGTGGGCTAATCTTGTTGCCATCAGGGACGTGTGTCGACGGGAGCAGACACGCTACCACGCAGGAATGGCTCTCGAGTCGACAGCGAGGAGGCCACCCCTTGAGGTTTTGGACCACCGGCTTTTTGTGTAAAAAGTCGCGGCCTTTTGTTCTTCTTCTTTTCTTTTTATTTACTAAGAGATGTAGGTTTGCGTGTACTTGTGTTGTTACGGATAGATTTACGATGATTCTGCAGGTAACCGTGTGGTAAATTTTGTTCTTAGTTATATTGTCTTATGTTTATGGTTTTTTAGAAAAATTCAAAAGACAATATGAATATCTGATTTTTTTAAAGCGGCTTCTCTACTCCTTTCGCTACCATCTTATTCTGAAGATAAGACAGGGGTTATGAGTACATCACACGATTTACTCCTCTCGCTCTTATCATATACACTCATCTCTCTTTTACTTTTTCCATCGCTCATGAACTCTTTTTTAAAGATTCTTTTTTCTATCATTATTATTCACCTTCAGCTAAAAACTATCATAAAATCTAATACGAACGGCCTTTACCTAACATCCCCACACTCGCGTTGTCCGGTTCTTTCTCAGGGAACTGGAGTAGCTAGCTGGGAAAAGCTTCCGCACGAACACATGGTCATGATGATGTAGTAGCAAGTTAAACATGCTCTACAAATATGTTTAAGACAACATGTTGCTATTAACTAGAAGGACTACAGCTGAACAAAGGGCCAAGTATTTCTGGCGGACGTGGCGCTCCAACCATGGAGCTAAGATTGTGGGCTCTAGAAACAGTAGGGGGTTTTTTTAAATGGGATAACAACCACCGGCGTTATCACCTATTTTTTTTATTTTATGATATGTACTGTAGAATGCATGTCCGATTATTCCGGCCAACAATGAGAATATCTTTTCTATGATGTAAAATTTTCGCGTTTCAAATAAAGGTCTCGGATCACCATCGGACCGAACATAGTTTAGGAAGCGAGCGTTTGGTTCATGGGACTACGAGGGATGGGGCGGTTCTCGATCCAGAGCTGTTTAGTTCAGAGTGAGTAGGATGGGGGATATCCAATATTCTACGAATATACTCTCAAATTGGGGATGCTCCTGTCCCCTAGAAATGAGGGGATGGTGAGGGATGAGGTGGGACGAGTGGGCCCCACGAGCTGTTGCAATCCCAGAAAAGAGGCTGACAGGTAGACCCCGCATGTTAGATTTGTTATCCCAAACTTTTTGTCCCTAACCAAACAGAAAATAGAGACCGTCCTATCCCTTGCAATTAAACACGAAACAGAGTCGGTTCTATCCCTAAAAAATGGATTGGATCTGTCCTATCTCACCGTGACTTTGAACCAAACACACGCTAAGGAGGCTGAGCGTCACCGTCACACCAGATGGCACGGATCATCACCTGTATAGTACTAGAAGAAGCAATGCCAAAATTAATCGATGAGGTGGGCTCTACGTAGATTACACGAACGATCGATCGAGGACAGTGACGCGGTGCCCAACAAGATAGCCGGAGAAAGCAGCAGTCACCGGCGAGGCGCAGCTCCCAAGGAAAATGAAAGGCATCTATCATCTATGGCAGCACCGCACACGCATCGCCGTGCCGCGGTGGTCAGGTTCACCGCATTCGACTCCTACTCCGAATGCGCGCACTGGTCTGCAATATTCTGCAGCCGGTTGGATGGGATGCACCTGTACCACGTCCGTTTGCTGTCCATTCGGGGTGAAGCGAAAGATGGGCAGATTTTCTTCACCGATTAGTTTACTTGATTCGAGGATTCTTGCGGTACTGCTGCGTTAAGCTTTACGTCGGTTTGTTCTGTAAGAGTTAAAATATATAACGACACAGGTGACGTATTTGGACTCGTTAAGATTTTGCTGTGAGACTCTGATTTGTACCCACTTTTCTCTTCTACTTCTGCTGTTTAACCTTTTTTATGATGCTTTCCAGAAATTGGAATTTCGGCCCAAAATTCCTAAAAATCGCCAAAATTCGGTTTTCTCAATCCACCCTGAGAAAAGGCCTAAACGGGCAAAAAATTTGGCCCAGTTTGAATTATATCGGACTAACAAGGTACTACACAGTAGCGCAATGCGTTGTTCCCAATGGCCCTTCACTCCGCTATTCAGCCTTGAGACATCGATTCCTTCCTAGATTTTCCACAAACCAGCGGCGTTCCCCATTTCCCCTTCATGATTTTCTTGAGCTGTGGCTAGGTCACCCCCGTAGCTCGGTCATTCCCTAATCCACAAACTAGCAGTCCACAATCCGACGACGAAAGCTACATGGAAGGCGAATCCGGCGGCGGTAAGGGAGGAGGGAGATGCTGCGGTGGGAATGGAGGCAGAGGAGGCACTAGCAAGGCTGTGTGCGACGGCACGGCTACGGGTGGAGGTATAAGTTTGATTCGTTCTTGATTTCTTGAATGGCTGCTGCTTGATTCTTGTTGGAGGTAGTATTAGTGGATTGTAGCTACGGTTCTAGTATATGTTTTCTCTCTGCTAGTTGTGGCTGAATCTACCAGTGTCCTGGTGTTGAGGCAATGTTATTGGTTGTAACGCTCTTGCCATTTAATTGGAGTTGTAGCGCTCTTGCCGCCGTTCATGCCATTTTAAGTGCTTTGGCCTTCGCCTGGAGCGGGTCTTGTATCGTCTATGCTCTGGCCTTGATACGGGTCGCTTGTTCTGGGTCGAAATTTTGGCGGAAAACCTAATTTTTCCTCGAGAAATCTGAAATATTGTTGAGAAATTCGACATTCTAAACTTATCTGAATTTTTGGATTCAAACCGTGCGTTTGAATTTTTCAACCGAAATTCTTCGAAAATTTTTTGAAATTTCTAAAAATCAAAATTTTGGGGGGGGGGGGGGGGGGTTCTGTTTTTTTCTTTTCCGAGAATGTGATCCCTGATCCTTCCACCCTACCCAAAAAAAAAACAACCAAAACCCCCAAAAAACAGGAAAACCCAAAAAAAAGCCCAAAAAAGGAAAAGAAACTCTGAGCAGGTATAACACAAGATAAGTCTGTTGCAAAGCATGGACACATTAATAATCACTTGTAAGATCTGTTGCAAAGCGTGGACTGAAGGATGCTTATTAGGTCAAACTGTATCAGCGAAGTATCGACGAAGTATCGGGATTTATTTTCTTTTTTTAAATAATCATAAATTCAGGTATACGTGCAGGATACGTATCGGGGCAGCATCCGTATCCGGTATAGTATCTGATACCGATACGCAACTTTTGTGAAGTATCCGCACAACGTAGATAGTACTTGTCAAGAGTATGCATGGCATCGAATTACTCTGCATACACGTCAGAATGAAATATAGGATGGCGATTGCTGAGTTATGCATAGAGTGAAAAATGTTACGTAGCCTTTGATGGGTAATGAACTGAAAAAAAGAAATTTGGGGAAATTCTTACTCACTGTTGCCAACTTTCCTTGCTCGTTGTTGTGTCATAGTTAACACAATGGTTGATGAACATGAGAACAAAAGAGACATCCTGTTTGGGAGTTGCTGCGCCTCCTCAAACAAAGGGGGACTTACAAACTCATCAGAAATTTGGACAGTGTTGGGTCCCAAAACATCAAAAATTCCGTTTTTAGCCTTCTAATCAAAAAAATTCCAATTTTGGACCCCTCCCGACCGCGCGTTTCTCCCGTCGCGCCACGTGCCCCGGTCGTGCGGACTGGTACCGCACGACCGCACTGTTCATCAGTCCGTGCGGTACCAGTCCGCGCGACCCGCTGGCGCCGCTCCCGACCGCGCGACCTCGCCGTCCACCGCGTCATCACCCGCCGGACCGCATGACTGCCCGCCGGACCGCATGATCCAATGGCTGAGCGCGTGTTTCATCTGCCGACCGCATGATCAATGAAATAAACTGAACACACTCTCAGACTAGCTAACTCCTTCACCTAGCACTTAATCCATTACTCAATAAATAATTTAGAGAAGTAGCAGCGTACGGAGAAATTAAACTTCACCTGACACATGCATGCATGTTGTGCATGGCTCCTAACAAGCATTAATTTGATGCACCATTGCTGCTCGATCGATCGATCTTTCAAGCGATTCCCGCGGTCGCCAAATATTCGCGCGCTCGGCCATTGAATCATGCGGTTCAGCGGGCAGTCATGCGGTCGGGCGGGTGATGGCGCGGTGGACGGCGGGGTCGCGCGGTCGGGAGCGGCGCCAGGTGGGTCGTGCGGACTGGTACCGCACGACCCGATGAACAGTGCGGTCGTGCGGTACCAGTCCGCACGACCGGGGCACGTGGCGCGACGGAAGAAACGCGCGGTCGGGAGGGGTCTAAAATTGGAATTTTTTTATTAGGAGGCCAAAAACGGAATTTTTGATATTTTGGGATCCAACAGTGTCTAAATTTCAGCTCATCATACCACAGCTTGCGTCTCACCACAAGTGTCACTACGAGTGTAGTGAAGTTTCACTACTGAATAGTGAAAGCTGACCCTTCTTGATTTCTGAAACTTGTGAATTCTGCAGGTTCGCCCGCACACGTCGGTCGAGGAGCTGGACGAGCTGTCGACGCTGCTGCAGGTGCCCCTCGTCGCCGGCACTGTCAACAGGGGGAGCGAGGTCGTCGCCGCAGGCATGGCGGTCAACGACCGGACGGCGTTCTGCGGCTCCGGCTCGGACACCACGGCGACAGAGCTCTCGGTGGTGGAGAGCGTGTTCAGGCTGAGAGACGCTGGGCTGGGAGCTCTGCGCGCCGACGTGAAGAAGTCGTTGGTTAAGAGTACTTCTGTGTAGGATTCTGGCCTTTGCCCAGGCCAGGCCAGCAAGTTCTGCGGAGTTTTTAGCCTTGGGGATTGATCTGATTGGTCAAATTGCTAGCAACTCCCTTGCTGTATCGTGAGTACAAAGGTAGATTATGCGTGCCATGTTCCTGGCATAACTGCTGGTGCATGAACAGCTCTATTAATATTCATGTCAAGATGAAGATTGTGTACTTCGCAACTCTGGAATATCTTTTCCTAATCAAATCAGTATCAGGCTAAGGAGAAAACTTGCTTTAACTAGCAAAGATTACAGAGTTTATTTTATATAGACTTGAGTTACAATTGCGTGCAGACAATACGTGGGCACAAAATCAGAAAGAAATATTCCTTAAAAAAAAGGAAAGATAAAGCAATAATCAACAGAAATGTACCAGACTGAACGAGGACAAACTGATCAGAATCCCTCTAAAAAACTGGTCAGAATATCCAAGAGCAAACTTCAGATTCTATACCATTCCAACACAGCAAACAAAGGCTAGCAGTTCCTCACAAGATGACATCGTTGTGTAAGAACTGAAGGCAAAAAACGGAGGATTAACATACACAGGATTCCAGGGCAGCAGCTTCAATTTCTATTCATAACTCGAAGTTCAGTAAAGCATGGGAATCCAAATGCAAACAAGCACTACTAGTTCGTTACATGACTTAAGACATTATTATATCATCATATGCTTTAGCAGAAAGCTATATGGCAGCACATGTATTGCATGGCGACAAGATGGACTGAACAGTATCCCAGATCCTACTCGAGCAAGTCAGATATTGATTTCTTCTTGTTGAATGGATCAGTAGCAGCAAGTAAAGATGCCACAACACTGTTGGGGAAAATGTTATCAGCCTTCAACCTGTCTTTAAATCCATAAGCAGGGGTCTTTGCCTGTACATATGCCTGAAGCAGCAACTGGTACTGTCTAATCCTCCCATCATAACCCATCTGCCGTAACTTGTTAAACACTTTCTCTGAATTGTGAACGTCTCCATTCTTTGAATAACTATCAAGCAACATCAGATATGAGCTGTAGAGAGGCTTGATCTTATTCTGCTGAGATAGCTTGTGCAATATGGAATAAGCTTTCTCAATCTCTCCCCCATCCACATAGAGCTTCACAAGTGAATCCAACGTTGAGGTCCCTATTCTGCAACCAGCATCACCCATCCGCTTTGCTAGCTCCTTACCCTTGTCTAAAAGGTTTTGATGGGCATACACCCTCAGCAAAGCATCGTAGTATTTGGAAGAGATTGATTTCCATGTCACGAGCATATCCTCAAAGACTTTCTCGGCCTTTTCAACATTTCCAAGCCTGCCAAAAGCCTCTATAGCAGACAGGCACTCATCTAGACGAGGATTAGCCTCACACACCTTCCAAATCCTCTCCACATCATCATTTTTGCCAAGAAAAGCATATAAAGGTAATAAAACCTTGCAAGCAGCACGGTTTCCTTTGATATCATCACCCTCCATAGACTCCAAAATTGCCTCAGCTTTCTCACGGTGACCACCAAATATGTAGTGCTTTGCAATTGTGGCTTGAATCAGAAGATCTGGCTCAACACCATCTGCGTTCATTGACTCAATGACTTTTTCCATACCTACAATATCTCTAGCAGCACCCTTGGTGTCTACGAGGAGCTTATAAGTGAAGAGGGTTGGTTTCACATTCTCCTTTTCCATCATTGTGAGAACATCAGCGATCTTCTTCTTGTCAACCCTTTTGTAGAGTAGCAGAAGCTGGTTGCAAGCAAATACTGTAACTGGAAATCCAAGATCCTTCATCTTATTGAAGACTTGCTCTGCTTTTCTCACATTTGCTGTAGCCACACAATTTGCCAAAAGAGTCCTGTATACAATCTCGCCCCTATGAGATGCAGGAATATCCTCAATATAGTTTTCAGCTTTGTGAATGCCATGGACTTTAGCCATCAAATCGAGGCGTGAAGCATAATCACGTTCTCCAAGATCAAGTTGTTTGGATTCTTCAAGCCATTCCAGAAGCTGCAGAAAAACAGGGACGAAATTATCTTCCGAGTTAGACAACACAACAGACATGCTGAAGTAAGCAATTACCTTGAAAGAATTGGTCATCTTTCATCAGGCTACTGTAGACCCCCCGTAATTAAATGTTTAGATATGTGGTTGTTCACAAGACAAAAGTTGATGGATTAAACATTATTGTTCCATGAAAAGCAATTTCCTTGTACAGCTATAAATAATCAAATAATAGGCATCCTATATACATTTTGAATTTTTTTAATATTGTGTGGTGGTAGAAATGCATTTATCAACAAGGTTTTCTTCACTATTTTTGAAGCAAGCTGTACTTGCACGCTTACATAAATTGACTATTGGCTACATTGGTTTTTTTTTCAGTTACCAAAACGAGGCTGTTTGGCAAATACATTGGTCAAGAAAGATTGCAGCATAAAGTTTAAAGAAATAATACTCAAAACAAGGTGGGCTACTTTTTCCTTGCCTAGCAAAGCAAGGTGGGCAAAGGACCCAAACATGCCCAAAATGCCCTTGCCACACAAAACCAATACAAAAGCACACTGACACATTTAGAAAGATTCAGATACTCCAGCAAAAGATATAGTTTGCACACCATTCACATGATCTCAGAAGTTACAATGAGCTTCTCATGCTACGTTAAGTTCATGATTTGACATGGACGTTGCCAGCATATTTGATTACTTAAGGGATCTTTGCATGTTTCTTATCTGCATTACCTAAATGTCGTTCACCACCCAGATTGCAAATAGGTTTCAACATTAGACATAGGTAAAGTTACGTTCTTATTTGCCCTCAACAGGGCTATTGCATGTCAAGGAGTTAAGCATAACTATTGCTTCAGGTACAATCCATAATTATCAGCAAAATATACAAAAATAATCAAGAATTTGCAATCATGGAAAAAGTAGAAAAATGTACAGGGTAAGTTAAACACCTCCAAGGCTTTGAAGAAGAACCTCCGCTTGCGAAGGTTCAGAATAACATAAAAGATGTCGCTTCTATCCATTGCATTGCCATCATTAACCCATTTCTTTAGTGCACCAGCAACATTGTTCCTTGGAGCTTCCAACATAACTTTAAGAAGGGAGGACTGCGAGGCCTTCTTCACTGGCTCCTTGTCAGGTTTTGCATCAGCGTCCACTTCTGACAAGCCAATTGCATCAATAGCATCCTCATCAGAACTCTCTTCAGATGTCAACTCTACATCCCTTTTATTAGCTTCCGGTGGAACCTCCAGATCAGAAAACCCGTCCTCCAACTCATCCTCCTTATCACCAGAATTTGCACCAGCCTGAGAAGAGAAATTCCTACTCCACATGAACTGACCAGTAGAGAATGACATCTGGAAGGCTGGCGGCTTTGGTTGATGACAGCAACCCACTTTCTGACAATCTCCCTCACAATGTTCTTCTACATTCTTTAAATCTGCACATAGCAGTACCTCAAGATTTGTGCAACCACGAGCACTCACAACTTGGTGGGCACGGACCCTAAATCAGCAGCGAACAGTTAGCCAATCAAATATCAGAATCAACTGTGTATATAACACGAAACACTAGGTATGATCCTGACCAAGCATTCGCATGCAGATAGAATAGGTAACAAGGTATATCTGCTTCATACCACAAAACATGAGGATAACTGACCACGAAGTGAGAGAAACAAGCAGTAGCGTTGTTCTTCCTTCAAACACATCTAAGACCTCACAATACTTGATACTTGTCACAGCTAAATATGGCAAGACAACTACACAATTCAGAATAACAGAAGCAGATGCGATCCCCCCCCCCCCCCTAAAATCCTAAGACTGCAGTTACATTTGTACCCAACAGCATTGTGCCGAAAACAGAGCCACCAATGATTCCTACTTAAAATCAAAGAATTGGTGATGATCAATTCAGCAAAGACTCGAACCTTTCCCCCGGCAACGCTATGGTCGTTGTTCACCTATCAACCGGGGATCACAGGTTTCGGCACGGGAGATCAAATGAAAACTAAAGAAAGAATGGATCTGCTTGGCGTGACCTTGAGACAAGATAAAACACCGATAAAATGGAGTGGCACACGGATCAGGTGCGCCGCTAAACCCACGTATTCTTCAAGGAGACGACAACATCTGGACCTAATCCAAGAACCGCCGCCAGGGAGGGGAGAGCTACCTGAGGGGGTTGCCGGCTCGGCGAAGCGCCCACATGGCAGCGGCGGAGGAGGAGGAGGCGGTGGTGAGGGGATGAAGGTGGGAAGGAAGGAGGCGGCTAAAACCCTAGCGGAAGGGTCTGCCTTTTTTGTGTCGGGGGGAGCGAGGAACCCTAAAACCCTAGCAAGCACGAGGCGAATGGAGGCAACCGGTGAGTTTACTGCTGCGGTTTTTAGATATTTCTTTCGTCAGGGCCGGCTGGGTCAGCGGCTCTGGGCTACGCTCACACGGCAAGTGTACACGATAATGAATGTTTGGCGCAGTTGCCTTGCTAACGTTGCTTGAGCCTTGATCAACGGTGGATTTGTTTTGATTATCGGTTAATGCAAAATAGGATATTCTTTCCCATCAGGTGAACTTGGTTGCATAAATATAATCTAACAAGAATTGCTATTTAGCAGTCATCTATGGTAACAATATCAAATTATGTTGTGTCACACGCTGTGGTGACGAGCAAACCATCTCTACGTGCCTTCTTCCCCTACCGTCTTGATCCCTCCCCCCCCCCTCACGCATGCAGCGAAAAAAAGAAAAAAAATGTTTTACAATGTAGCCATGACTAAATTTACTTTTCTTTTTGCAGCTGAGTGATAAAATATGATTATAGAGTATTTATAAAGCTATTGTATGGACACAATGTTGCTTTGTAGAACGCAACGAGTGTTCGTTTTTGTTAAAAGAAATATATTGACTACTAGAGCTTAATAGACATAGCAAAATAGGTCAATGGGAGGTTGTGCACTTCCATAGGCTTATATTTGGTCTAATGCAGTTAGGTTAATAAATTTTAGAGAAATATTGCACATAAAAGTCTATGTGTCCTTTTTTAGTAAAAAAATATTTGTCTTTTTAATTAGAGCAAGTATTATAAGAGGCTGTAAGCTGGCTGTATGCTGAGGTGGAGGAGAGAGAGGAGGAGAGAGAAGAGAGGTGGGCTGTAAGCTTACAGCCAGCTGAAGCACAAGAACCAAGAAACTTTGTGAGAGGAAGGGGTAGATCATACAGCCTTCAGCTGGCTGTAACTACTATATGAGTAGGCTGATAAGTGGGATGTAAGTATCCATACAGCCAGCTGAAGGCTGTATTATAAGACTTGCTCTTAGTGGAGGAGCTCAACACCTTGGACTGAGTAGCTTTACCATTATAGGTAAACAAAAGATGATAAAGACAAACCAATAAAAGTAGTAGACAATTCCAAAATAATGACAATTTTTTTGGTGATAATGTTGTAACTTAAAGAAGAGAAGTATGATGTAAAAAGGTGCCTTATTTCTTATTCCATAACCAACAATATAAATGAATATGGTTAGTATAAGGATTTAAAAGTTACTTCTAAACCTAAAGGTAGAAGACGGAATGTTTTTGGCCGAGGAATTGACACACCAATGGCTACTCAATGAATTTAGAACCGTCGGCAATTGCTTTTAGTAGTGAAAACCAGACTACTCTAGCATATAGAAATTATATCTATGATAGAGATTGTCTATGTCTTCTCTAAGACATATTTAAGTTAGGATTGAATCCAACAATGTTAATTTTAAAGCAAGCAACCCATATTACCTATTCCTAGAACAAAAACCCCGAACAGACTCAATTTTTTTACTGCGTTATCGTTATCTATCTATCAATCTAGAGTCTATAAATACCTAAATCAAGTCATCAAGACTAGGGCATATCCAAATTGACTTTTTCTTAGAGAAGCCAGAAAACAATATGAACGCCCGGTTTTTCGAAAGTGGTTTCTCCGCTCCTCTCGCTCCTATCTCGGAGATAAATCAAGAGTCACGGTGCATCACATATTTCACTCCTCTCACACTAGTCTCATACACATCTCTCCCTCATTTTCTCTTTTTAAAATTATTTCTTCGATCGCTACTCTTTACTTTAGGTCAAAATTCACGGCAGCCAATACATAATCAGGACGTACGAAACATTGGATTAATCTCGGCACGGACCTGGACCGCGTTACACGGGTTCCCCGGACCCACCACCGCCGATAAGTACCCGACCCAGCACGCAGACGCAGCGCCCAGGGAAAGAAGGGAGACGGGCCCGAAAACTACGCGTGTCAAGCATCCATTGGACCCCCCACCTGCGCGCTGTTCGGCGGTGTGCACCCGATCCCCGTCCGCCTGGTAGCCAGGAAGGCGAGACCGCGAGAGAGAAGGGTATAGAGAAGGGGAAGCGAGAGAGCGAGCGAGAGGAGGGAGGTGGTCGTCGCGTGGTGGCCGCTCTGTTCTTCTTCCCTCCCCCTCCGATCCTCGCCGTCACATGTGCGTGAGAGAGAGGGGCCTCGGCTCGATCTTAACCTCGATTTTCCTTTCGCTCGATCTCGTCGTTGCGGCTACTGCTGTTGATTTTTTTGCGGTTTTTTTTTCGTGGGTGGATCAACCAGGTCGTGCGACGCGGCGGGAGTTCTGATCCGGATGGTGCAGCGCCGCGGGATCGCCCACGGCCATGATTGATCACGAGCGCGCAGGTCAGATCTCTTCCCCTCCAGATCCCACCCTCTCTAGTCTTCTCTAGTGTTAAGAAGGTCGCGTCTTGGAGTGGTGAAGGCGGAAAAGGTTCGATTTTTCGGAGGTTCTCGGGGGAATTTTTCAGCGAGGAGGTTGGGGCCAAGGCTCTCGCCTTTACGGGGGGTTTCAGTGACCGCAGGTTGTGAGTGGTGATATACCGCGTTGTTGTCGCAATTCTGTAGGATTTTTTCTATTTTGGAGCGCCTTAGTTGCTACTTTTACGAAAGAGAGGCAAGGAATTATTTTGGAGATGTATGGTGCTGGATGTTGGGATTTTTAGGGAGTTCACAATCTGAATTAGTTAGGGGTGCATCTGGAGTGGGATATTGTAGTCACTGCTAGTGGGGGTTTTTGCTACAAAAAAGATGGTGCTTTTGGTTTTTGGTGGTACATATGCGCGGTAGCGTGCCTTTTAGTTGAGGACATTTGGAGATTAGTAGACCTAACTCTAGATTTCTAGCCATCCGAGCTACCTGGCTCAATTAGAATCATTTGAATCGTCATGCTGAACTGAAAATCTAGTGAAGGCAAACCTTGTCTTGATTTTTGTGGGTATTCATATTTCTTTCAGATCAGTGTACAGTAAATCTCTGTTCTGGGATGGCATACAAGTGTTTCTTTTTTCTTTTTTTGCTCAGAGCAAACGCTGTGCATTAACTTGAGGAAAACGTGGGAATGAGGGACAATACACTTACGTTAGTGCATGCAGACTGCTGCTTCCGTTTGTATGCGGGATTAACGTTTATGTTGGATAAGTTCAGCAGTAGGTCTACTACCTGTCTACTAACATCTATGCCACTCGGCTGCTTATGTTGTTTTTAATATATGTAGTACTTACAATTTGTGCAAAGGTATATTATACTAAAATCCTATTAGTATGCTGTGATGTATAACGTTACATTCCCACAGCAATCTACATAAAATAGCTGCTGATAATACCTTTATGCCTTGAGCAACTCTTGATTTGTTTGCTCAGTTGTTGTCTAATACATCCTGTCAGTAAAGCCTCCATGTGAAAAGGCATTTGAACTAGTTACACAATGATTATGCAAGCAATTTATCATTAAACCATGTTAGTGAACTTAATATGCTGCTTTAAAACATCTTTTAAGTGAAAACTTCTGAATGCTCTCTGAAAAAAGGTGGGAAAGTTTGGACATCAGGAAACACAAAACTTCTTTCTTCTGCTGCCAAAGCCTCCAACTAATGTATTTTGAGTTCAAATTACTTACAGTGGTCATCATGTGACCACAACAAACTCATGAAACACTTGTTTTGTGACAGTAGTTGTCAACTGATCATCGCTACAATTGAGCATCAGTTTTCAATGTTCTTTTGAGATGCTGTCTTTTGTTATGACAACCATATGCTGCTTGGACTTTATTGTACTACGTGCTTCAGCCATTAATTGTTTGAGACATATGTTATTCTTGGTGTCCATTTTGTTTGGTTGAGTCCTGAAATGTTCATTGGAAATCATGCAATATGTTAAGCATATGATACAACTTGCATACGTTCTTTTAACTGCATGGGCTGTTTTACTTTGCAATGTTAATTCTGTCATATTCTTATTTAGTTTATTTGTTGCAGAGGAAATGCAAGGTAATAATGAGGCACCTCCAGGGTGCCTCAAGCCGAATATTTCTCAGTATAATAACTCTCAAGAGCAGAGAAGTGGCATTGAAGGGTTTCCTGAGAATAATGAAAAAAATAATGGTAGTATTGCAGCAGAAAAAGTCTGGGAGGCATCTCCTCTTCCAAATCAAGGCTTTAGCAGACCCTTCTTTCGACAAGAATTTTATGCTTGGCCATATATTTATTCTGATTACCCAATGCTGCAGCAGCCACTACCTTATGGCTTTGACAACCAATTTTATCAGATAAATAGGGACTTTCCCATTGAGAACAGAGTACAGTATCTTCCATTCAAGATGCTCCCTCAAGGTTACCCTCATGATGCACATCTTCAGGAATTTCAATATTTTGTGGTTATTGACTTTGAAGCAACCTGTGACAAAGAGAATAATCCACACCCACAAGAGATCATCGAATTTCCATCTGTCTTGGTTAACAGTGCAACTGGACAACTGGAAGCTTCCTTTCAAACATATGTTAGGCCGGCATATCATCAACATTTGACTGACTTTTGCAAGGAGCTTACTGGTATACAACAGATTCAGGTCGGTGCATATTCCAGCTTTGAATATTCTTATATTTGATAATTGATAAGTATGGTCATTGACTCAAAATATTCTTCTACATGATTGCTTGATCTAATAGCACCTTGCTAAGTAATCATTTATGTACTGTAAGTATATAGACGTCAAGGAGCCAAGTTTCTTTGCTTGAGATAAGCCGGCTGGGCTGTCTCGGCCCAGTTTCTTTCTTACCTCTTTTTCACAGTTCACATGCATACCTCTGCTTTTGCTGCTGCCTTTGCCTCATGGTCACACCGTCGCGTTGCCAGCACCACCCCCTCCTCTACCTCCCCTTCCTCCCTTCTAGCTGGCCTACTTCAAGTCGCTCACCCAGCTACGATGAATAGTCGATGAGTAGACTCCAAGTCGCTTCCTCCGCCTCTGCTCGACCTTTAGTCGATTGCCCAGTCCACCGCGCCGGGCTCCATCTTTGATCGCCCAGCCTGCCTTTGACTGCCTACGGCCGCCTAGCTCGCCAATTTTGGCAAAAGCGCAGCAGGAGGGGGCTGCCTAGCACCTCGGCACCACCTAGACGGCCGCCTTTTAGAACACTGCATGTAGATGCCATTTGCTATTAAGGACCTTCTGAAGGGAAGGTGTTTGCTACCCAACAGCTCGAGGTAGGCACTGTTTGCTGATGGGCCAATGTGATAGTGGATCCTGAGTGCTAGTCATTGCTGGAGCTTTAGAGCAAATATTTTCCCTGAGCCATCCGTCAAGCCATCGAAATTCAGCTGACATTGTTTGTAGAGCCTTCCAAGGAGAGGAGAAGACAGTAGAACATTATGAGCAGGAATTCCTAAATCTTTTACCGCCATTGATGGGGATGTTGAGAAAGCAACTAGGCACTTGGCCCGTATGTTCACGGTAAAACATGGGCATTATTTGACTATACATGGATATGGGGCATTTTATGGAAGTGTACCTTAACTTTCAGTGAAAGAAATTTAGCACATGAGCTTTAATCACGATATAGCATTATTTATTAGCTAGCATATTTCAAGGTTAGCATATGACTTTTCATAATTTACTTTTAAATTTTTGAGTTGTTAAAATTCTTGTTATGTCTTTTTTTATTTCTTATGGGAAGGTTGGTTTGAGGGCTTGAGTAGTCAACATTCGTTAAGTAAATCCATTTGACAAAAAAAAGAGAGAAAGAGTTACGTATGTTTTTATAAACATGTTATTTTCGTGTCACTTTTCACTTTTACTATAGTTTATGAAGTATACTATGCCATTGGGCAGTATGTGAAATGTACTACTGTTTAAGACATATTTTGCCCATGTTGAAAAATGGTGTTGTAACATTAGTCTGATCTAAAATTTGACTTTTCTTTTGTGTGTGATTAGTAATACAATTTTCTCTGTCATATCTAGGTGGACAGAGGTGTGCCTCTAAGTGAAGCCTTGCTCATGCATGATAAGTGGTTAGAGGACAAAGGGATTAAGCACAAGAAGTTTGTTGTTGTGACCTGGTCTAACTGGGATTGTCGTGTGATGCTGGAATCAGAGTGCAGATTCAAGAGAATCAGGAAGCCCCCTTATTTTAACAGGTAACATATATCTATATTTACATTTTTCTAGCTTTGGACCTTGTTTTGTTTTGTCTTAGTGTGTGCGACATAATAATTTATTGTTTTCTTTGTTCATTGTGTAAACTGTTATGTGGCTCTATAACTGTATTACGACAATTGACGCTAAAGTAAGTTTGGTAGTGTTTGTACGATGGGAACGATTGATTAGTGTCCGAATGTGTAATTACTGTCTAGTGTGACCTAAGTTAGATCAATTTTATTAACTAATACATCATATCATTCTTGAGGAATACTATAGGGTTTACTACTGGGGGATTGAAAATTTAATATGTTTATGCATTGTGTACAACTTGTAACTATAGGGTTTAGGGTCATGGAGGATATGCTAATGAGGAAATTGCACCACAGCCACCTATGCTTTCTAAAGATAGCGGATTTCCAACAACAGTTTTCATGTTGGCAATTCAGCACTTGTAAGATTGAATTGTTGCAAATTACCACCTGCACGTTGAATTTTGGCAGTTCACCACCCTTTTATATTTAGTACAATTTACGACCTATACTTTTGAATGCATTGCATCATATCACTTCATTTTTTATTAAATTACTTGCTACCACATTATGATATATCTACAAAAGGTATGGATACTCATATATGTTAGCACACATCTTAAACCAATTTTCTAACATTTCATGCATAATAATAGGTGTTGATTTACTATCAACTGAAATGTGCATGTGGGAAAAAAAATTAAACTAAATATAGGTAGTGCTAATTCATATTAAATCAAAAAGTATAGGTGGGAAATTGCCAACATCAAAAGTGTAGGTGGCAGTCTAAAATCTTGGGAGTACGGTGTGTATGGTGCAAATTTCTCTGCAAAATGCTATAATATGTCAATGGCAACATGTCAATTTTGTTTGTTCTTGTTTCTCTGAACCTATATATTAGTGTACTGCCCCATGGCTTCAAGTATTTTATATAGCATTCACATTAAAGAAACCTAATGTCTGGAAATTGTTCTATAAAAAAAAATTGTGGGAACTGGGGTCTTGTTTACTGAACTACTAATGATTTTCAATTCTGATTTCTGATTTTTATATCTGTTCATGCTGTTTATATAAAAAAAAATTGAAGGCAAATTTCTGTACTAGATGGCATATGTCCAACTTCCAAAGAAATGGTTCATGATCGCACATGCCAACTTCCCTTTTGAAAAATCCACTATTTATATAGATTTTTTATCCATATCACTTTGATTTAAGTTAAACAAAAATACCACATGCAGGATGTTTGTAGGAAACAATGCAATACCCCTGAATTTCCTTGGAAAATTTTTGGTTCCTTGTGGGGCCTTGAAGCTCAAATTTTATAGATGTAGGTATATGCTATTCAGAAAGGTTTTGTATATTTGAAATGTACACTTAGGGAGATGATAGGTATAAGGTTTTGTATATTTGAAATATACACTTAGTGAGATGATAGGTATAATATGGAGCCATATATTATATCAGGATTTTTTTGGATTTACTTTCTTATATCTACACTAGCTCGTGAAAAATAAAAAGGGTCAGTTAGGTTAATAGAGTTAACAAAAAATTTGCATATTTCATGCTAAAGGTGATTAAATGATTGTTGACTTTTTTTTTACCATATGACTGATTTTTCTTGGGACGTCATATTTCATGCATGGTGACAGTAAGTGAAAATTTTCCTACACACATACTTGATAGTCTGTAGTTTTGATCAATAGCTTTCTCATTATTTGAGGAGTCGTATTTGAGCCTTTGACGTCAAGGCCCAATGTCGTGCATTTTTAATATTCTTTTGAACTCTGCCAACAAGAAGGCATTGTAATATGGACGCCTTCTGCACAAATTTTGATCAGGTGGATCAACTTGAAGGTTCCCTTCCAGGAAGTGTTCGGTGGTGTCCGGTGCAACTTAAAGGATGCAGTTCAGTTGGCTGGCCTTACATGGGAGGGTCGTGCTCACTGCGGGCTTGATGATGCTCGCAATACCGCTCGCCTTCTTGCACTGCTGATGCACCGGGGCTTTAAGTTCTCCATCACCAACTCACTTGTGTGGCAACCTGCCCCACAGTCAATAACCTGCCAGTCATCCCCTGACCGTTCTCCAGATCCCACCCAGTTGCAACAGAAGCCTAAGGAGATGCCGGGATCTCCTGTCCAGGTTAATCCATATGCTGGCACCGCGGGAAAGGATAGGCCAATGTACTGCTACTGCGGAGTGCTGAGCAGGTGGAGCGTTGTCCGCAAACCAGGGCCGATGCAGGGACGGTATTTCTATGGATGCGGCAACTGGACTGCCACAAGGAGGGCAATCTGCCCGTACTTTGCATGGGCGTCGTGAATGAATTACATGCTGTCCCAAGCAAAATCTCAAGGAGGGCAAAGACCTGATGCTTTAACTAGGGGAGGCTATCAGTTGAAGTTACCAGCCTTGCTGGTTGCTGCGCCTCCCTCTTCGTATATATGATATAACTTTGCTCATAAGACGATGGAAGTTCACTGGGTAGTGTCTAACCTGTCATACTGACTTCTGTTGATAGAAGAGAATGGGGATCAGATGCTGCTTAGGATGCTTTATCCATGAATAATCTAAGTTTGTGGACGCCCGTTTTAACTTAATGGGACTCCCGTAGAAGGCGTGCTTTGTGCAACTAGATCTCTGAAGTTTGGCTTGCAGATTGGAGTGCCCCAGTACTTATTGTTGGGAACAAGTATACACATGCAACAAGAACCATATCTAATATTAAAATAGTGAGTCAGCTTGTGCTAGCCTTGAATCCAGGTCAAAATATTTTTTTCTGCCTTACGTTGTAGGTAAACTCTTCTGTTTTCTGATTTGTTCCTTTCGTTTCTGAATTCGACCATTTTGAAAGGTTGATGCATAAAATTGAGAGTTTGGCGTTTAGTTCTGTTGGCAATTTTGCTGCTTGCAATCATAATAATATTTTTTTAAAAAAAAATTGTAACGTGGTATGATAGTCACTAAAGCCCATGGGTGTCCAGAGATTTCGTCCTGGGAGTGGAAACTGTAAACCTCGTTCATTTTAGGAATGTAGCCATTAATTTCTATCCCTCGAAAGTCCCCAAAAAAACCAGGCAATCAATCTACTTTAGAAAGCGCGTAGATTATCCCATGAAAGATTAGAGGAGTTCATCTGTGGTGGTGATCAGTTGGGCTTTTTTTTTTAGGCTTATAGCTAAAAGCACTGTAGCTGGTTGAAAAAATACTGTAGCTGACAGAGTCTTATTTAGCATAATTAAATTTAAAAAATATAAAAAATATGTTAACCTATTACGTATAATACAAACAAATACGGGAAAAAAGAACCGGCAAAAAAACACAAAAAAAACCATAAATTCAGAAAAAGACAAAATTTGTGAATAGTGAAAAATAAGTCAGAAGTCAGAAGCTTAAGCCGAATTGATCAGGACTGTATTGGTCATTTCTGTTTTTTTTATCTGTATTGGTCATTTCTGTTTTTTTTTCTTCGCTTCGAAATTTCAGCTACACGGCTGGAGCTAGTTCTTGGCCTTTCGCCTTCACGCAACTGAATGGGTGCAATCTAAATCTAGTATTTCCTCGCTCTCATTATGTTTCCTTTTCCAAAATTCCGATGTTCCGAAGAGAGCCAGACATTCACATGGCATGGGGAACTTTTTCCATCCAGTATTCCAGTGAAGTTCTACGAACATATTCCAGTTATCGAAGTCCTCCAACCGAGTGCCCTGTTAATAATTTTAAACAGAATATGCATTCTCAACAGGTTAACTGATGGTAGTATTTCATTCGCATCATATCTCGCAAATGTTGTGTTGAATCTACAAAAACTGGTAGAAATACAAGATCCATCAGGTACTGATTTCATGGCAGCCAAATGGTCATATACCCTTGGTTAGATTATTCCGTGGCATTGTATTCATGCTGATTTTCCTACAAGAAGTCAAATGTCCGAAAAAAGGATTTATTCATCATATACCCTCCTCATAGATGGAAATTCAGGATTTACCCTCCTGACCCACGTGTCAGTGACTTATAATGACCCCACATGTCATTGAGGTGGAAGGGTAAATCCTGAAATCTCCAATTCAAGGGAGGGTATATGATGAAGATCCCCCCGAAAAAAAGAGTCAATAAAACCGATTAGTGACAGACCATTCTCAATGCACAATCTAATCATTCTCTGCAAATTAGGATCGCCGAGATACATAGGTAATAACGAAACAGCAATTTTACAGCAGTTAACAGTACAGCATGGACCAGGCCTAATGCACTCAAATCTATATGACTAAGCTACCTGAACACATCACCTCTTTGGATTATAGTATGTGCAAATATATCCGGATCAAGTCTGTTGCAGGACCGTCAAATCTTCCCGACAAGATCACCATCAACTCCCAAATTGTGAAAAGTATCGCAGTCAAATTACATGTGCTTCCTATTCCTTCGGCCGAGCAAGCCAGAGAGAACTTAGGGCACGAAGCCGTGAAGAGTAATCGCTTATCACAAGAAGTGCATGGGCAGACTGTCTAGTGGTCAGGATCCTTTGCATCTGTTGAAGAGTCTGCTGCCGCAGGTTGTCAGCCTTTATGCAGTAAAGAAGAAAGGAGTCGTAAATGCAACAGTCATGCAGGCATAATTCAACAGGATATAGCAGATGATTTTAAACTATAGTATACATGAATTCATGTACTCCAGACTAGGCCGCTATCATAGCACCATATCAAACCAAGCTTTCTATACTAAGCTTACTGTTGAAATAAAGTAAATACCTGGCGAAGGAAATTCTCAAGGGTTCCAAGCTTCCCCATGGCCATGGCCATTTGACCCATGTAGTTTGCCACGTTTCCTGTTGATCCAGAAGAGCCAAGAGACCCAGCCAAGGTTTCTGCCAAGGACTGCTGAAGGGCCTCCATTCCTTGTGAAAGAGCATCCTCGGCTTGTTGTGAAGACTGCTGAAGGTTGCATATCCCTGACAGCTGCTGCTCAGTGAGAGGTTCAAGCTGTGTCGAAAGAAGCTGCAGTTTTCTTACTTTTTAGTAATCAGTAAAATCATCAGCACTTGAAACAAAAAAGGAGCCAAAGGAAGTACCAACACGCTATCTAGGACAAGAAAACGAAGTATGCAAGAACAAACAAAGCAAGACATAATGCTGCATTATCAAAATCTGTAATTTGCCTATATTTCCTACATATTGGTTTAAATGACCTAGTAATCTATATCACACAGAAAGAAACATAGACAAATCCTTAAGGTTTTAGACTGATGCACATTATAGACTATCTTACAGTACAACATTGCTTGTGTTAATAAGAGGGGCTTTGCTATTCCAGGAGGGCCAGGACCCAAAAGATTACAAGCACATACTAAGGCTGCAATACAGACCTTTAAAAGCTCAGATGGTCGGAAACCTCCTAGCCACAAGAAACATCTCTCTGCTGGTGTCTTCCACATGCCTGATAACACATGAAAGACATCTGCCTTGGCCGCATTTCCTTTTAGCTTGAAAATCTCTTCATAGTGTGACATGATCTTATCAACAACACTACGGAGATCATTATCACTTGCATGAGCACTAACTGCAGCCCTTAGCTCATTAATTTGTTTATTGTGCTCTTCCAACCACCGTGCATACTCCATGTCAAAAGCCAATGCCCCTGTAAGAAAGGGCAGTTCAGTTATTTCTCCATGAAAAACGAGAATTTGGCAGGTATTGCTTGGATGAGGGAGCATCCGGTGCATACTACCCTTTTGTAGCCATGTCTTTTGTCTTTCCATCTGCAGATCGGATTTTGAGGTGAAATTTTGTGGCATATTAGTTTGATTTTATACCAATGTTAGAATGGTTTTTGGAAATGGATGCACTGTTTGATGCACCAGAGACTCCCTCTTTGATTGGATACTTACGTGGTAATGATAAAGCAAAACAGTTTATGTGGCAAATAATGATTAGATATTAATCACCGGAAAGATTCGATATTACCATTTCCACTCATGGAATGGGACTGATCCATTGAGCTAGATATAAAAATGCCCTGCAAGAGAAGTTTCCATAAGCAAACTTCAAATGAGTCTTGCAACCAGAGCTCAAAACAATAACATGCACTAGAAGCAAACCTGCTGACGAGCTCGTTGCAACTCCTGCTCTAGCTGGGTAAGCTTTAGCCTGCTATTCTCCAACTGTTGAACATATGCCTACAAAAGAGAGCAAAATTACCAATGCCATACCACATATTTGCCACGAGTGAAATGTACAAAAAGTTGAAAAAAAATAACTCGGAGGACTTCTAGGAAATAAAGTGGATTTTATTACACTTTCCATAAAAAGCTTTTTATTTTAATACTTTTTAATGTAACAGTTCACCAGAAATTTTTAAGGTGTACTAGTTGAAAGCTCTATAGGAAACCAACTAGCAGCAACTTTTTTTTTTTGCTTTTTCCTTGGTTTATATTCCAACCTTTAACAAGCAAAACCACTAGACCCTCTTGTGTGCAAAATACTTAATCAACCACACCATTAAACACAATTTAACTTACTAAAATATAAAAATTAAAAACTACACAGGCCTACATGAATTCATCTACCCTCCTCTGTGTTTCCCACCAATACACTGTGCGAACCATGCCATCACAAACTGAACCCCGATAGAAGAAAAGAAAACTTGGACCCCTAGCAGCAGAATAAAATTTAATTATGCCTAAATGATAGAATTCGTAAAAAGTAGTGGAACACAATACCAAGTGAACCAAAAATCTTTAAAAACATAAAAACGCTTCAGTAAAGAAACTAAAAGTAGCATCCAAGTACCTAAAGAAACAAAGTAACATCCAAGTACCTTTTTCCTCAAACGACTCTTTCTTGCAGCCTCGCGATTTTGAGCAAGCCGACGCAGTGTCTACAAAGTAAGTTATTAGCAAAGTACTTGTCGCAACAGCAACAATATGAAACGAAAAGGAGAAAGCTACTTGAAAACTGTTACCTTTTGATCTTCATGTTTGTCCTTGGATCTGTCACTGGAGTCAGAAGCAACAACGAGAGAACCTTGGCCTGGTTCAAGCTGCAGATGACAAATAACTATCAAGCTCCCATCTTTCATATTTTTACACAATGAATTTTCCTCTATTACATTACTGGTGTTTTACATTGAAAGTTGAATGAGATATTTTTATAATTATCCAAAAACCAAAAATAGTTTGCTTTTATTTTACGTTTTGACTCTGATTCTTAAAATAAAATAGAATGGAAAAGTAAAGGCTTAGGGTTGAAACTTATGCAAACAATAATAATAAAAATAAAAATAGTCACGTAGCTCTAATTTTGTTTACCATCATCCTTTAGCTTACTACTTTTGTTGATTTATCCTGCCACTTTGCCTATTAAATTCATGTATGTCATACGTTCGTCAATGCAAAAACTTTTAATCTTGTCACTGCTGTATTACGTGGCTTGCAAGTGCCAATTATTAGGGTTTGCAACTTTGCATTCCATACAAAGGTATTTTAGATACATATGAGTGTTCACATCATTATTATCAAAATTGGCAATGTCAACCACCACACAATCTACATAGATGTTGGTGGTTGTAAAAACAAAATATGATTGTCATGCTTGTCACGACATCGCCTAGCGCAAAGGTGGCCCAGGGCACATACCATGGAGGTTTGCCTCACCTTGCCTAATTAGGCAAGCACCCAGAAATTCTGGGCGTCCATGGCTCTGCTAGGGGATTGCCTTGGATGATGGTTGTAAGTTAAAACTTAAGAGTGAATGTGAGATGAGTTGAAGAGAGAGAAAATGATAGAGAGGTGCGAATGGAACCCTAGCCACCACCGCAAATATCCCTCTGGCCGGCCTCCCTGGCTGACTGGCTCCCAACCTCCTCTCCTTCCATCTAGACCTCACTGCCTTGAGATCCCCTTGTCTCCAGCTCACGGTCACCGTCAAGCTTGCGGTTACCTCCAGCTCACTGTTGCCGTCCTCTCTCTCCAGATCCAGGTATGCTCTTCCTACTCCATTTCTCTTGTCCCTTTCTGCTTCTTCAACCTCTCGTGCTCTGCTCGGCTTCTCTGTGTTCAGGCTCCACTCGGCTCTGCTTCTCTCTTCTCTATTCTGCACTTCTACTCTACTTTTCTGTGCTGCACTTCTTTTTCTTCTTCTCTGCTACTTCTCGGTTCAGCACTTCTGCTGCTCACTCCTTTGCCTATCTCAGCATGGCATGCAACTGTCATCGACCTCTTTAATTTCCTGATTACTTGATACCATTTTGTTCGCATTATGTTAAATGGGCAACGCCTTGGTGCCTACCTAGTCGACTAGGCGCCAGGCAGGCGCCGTGATTGCCTAGTCAGCCATGACAACCATGGTGATCGCACAAATCAAATAATCAACTTATAGTGCACATGATACTATATTTCAATTAGACAAGCTATTGGAAAAGATGAAATAGAAAAGAAGGGGGGGTGGCAATTGAGGAACTAAAACAAGATCAAGGGGTTTAAGGATCCAAATCAAGTAGCAACCAACATGGCTATTAAGGCGGTGCGGCGAGGCGCGACGACTCACTACCTTCACACAACAATATCGCTTATGGCGCGCGGCGTGGCAACACCATATGACGTACAACATGGCGACACCATACACATATCTTAACCTAGTTTAGTAGCAAATTAAATCGATAATATAGTAGAACGTGCATACACCATATCACCAAGTCATAGCAGTAGCACCAAGCATGGATCGGATTACCGGCGGTTACCGGCCGGTAACCGGATTTCCCGGCGGTGAGCGGGATGAAAAAAACCGGCCGGGTTTTTTCGAAGTGCATTTATATTTGTGAGTCTTTTGTGATTGCATAATGCATCTTCTAGGTTAGTTTAAACCCTTTTTGTATTAAATTACCTATTGTATGAGCTAAATATGCTTCGAAACATCCGAAATTCAACTTTTTCTTGTGTTTCCCGGTTTTTTAGCGGGTTTTCCGGTTTTTTGGGGCGGTAACCGGCCGGTTTTTCCGGTTACCGGTTTCAAATTCAAATTTTAAAATTCAAAATTTGACCGAGTTTTCCCCGGTTTCTCCGGTTACCGGCCGGGAACCGGTACCGGCCTCCAGCCGGGATTTAGGCCGGTACCGGTTTTTGGAACCTTGGCACCAAGCATACACATCAGATCAAAGAAATGCATACGGCCATAGCAATAGCACCAACACCAAGCATATCGGTATACAGCAGTAGCAACTCATTGGAGAGGAGACGGGGGCACTCGGCGATCTGAGGAGACCGAAGAGGAGGCGGCAGACCGGAGGAGGCGGCGAAGGAGAGGAGGCTGGAGAGGAGGCGGACATTGGCATAAAATGCTCAGGGCTCAGTTCTTTTAGGCTTATGCTTATGCCTTGGTTTCCATTTCTATAGCAACTCGTCGTTAAACGGTGTGTGTTTTCAAAATGGAGTTTACAGATAAATTGTAGTACAAACTGTACCGAGTTCAGCTATACTACCCAAAATCACATACGACTATTTTCCGCTGCGTACTGCCTCTTACGATTAGACCAAAATTCAAAAACCACATCCATAAGCCTTAGCCCAAAAGAACCCACCTCAGGATTGAGGATTCGATGCGCACGTCCTAAAACCCCTATTTTCTCTTTTTTTTTCTTTTCCTCACTCTTTTTTTCTCTTTTCCCCTCTTTCTTTTTTTCTTCTCTTGGCCGACCGGCCTTCTTCTCTTGCCTCGTCCTCTTCTTTTATTCCCCCACCCAGTCTCTCTCCCTCTATTCTCTCTCTCCCTCATCTGGCCAAACGGCCTTACCTTCCGTTCGCCTCCTCTCCTCCAGCTCCTCACTTGGCATTCCCCTCAGATCCGGCCGCCTCCTCTCCCTCACTCTCTCCCTCTTTCTTCGATCTGCTCCCCCCACAATCCAGATCTTGGGGCGGCCATTCCCCGCGTCACCGGCCATCGGTCCTCTGCTGCTTCCCCTACCCGGCGTCGCCCCTTGGCTACCGGCCATAGTCTCCTTTAACACCCCCCCCCCCCCAGCGCGATGCCAGCTCCCTCTCCTGATCTACACGCCGCCGCCTTGGGTGCGTCGGTTAGGAGGTCGTCACCAGCTCGGGATCCACCGCCAGCTGCCTGTCCAGCGGTTTCCCCTATGCGCCGCCGGACTACGGTTTGCCACCAATGGCCTCGCAGCCACAGCTCCATGCCATTCGCGTGCCAAAGCACGGCGATATGGCAACGCCATATCGTCGATATAGCGACGGCTTAACAACCATGGCGACCAAAATTAACAAGTGTTATATAATTTTGCCAAAAGGATACGCCAGCTATCTTAATAGGCAAACCCAACTGTTTATGTTGTTTTTCAGGACCCCCCTAATTTGATGGACACCTACGTGAATTGTCCATGCATAACACATAGTTCTATTAGATTGTTAAATTCCCAGGTTTCATTATAGTGATGTTTTAAAGTAATATAAGCACTCCTCAAGAGGCATGATGGAATCTACACAAATTCTCCAATGTATCATGTGTTGGAAGGGTGGTTCTTTGACATCAATTCAAATCAAAACAAAATTCCTAGGTAGCTCATGCCAATGTATACTGAAACATTCAGTATACATATCTTTGGCGTACTTTATGGATTATTGAACGAATAACAAGCTACATAATTTTATTATACAAACATCCTCTACATCCATACATCGTTTAGTCCACCTCACTGGTTTCAACTTCTGTCGTCACTCTTCACATATTGTTTACTTGTAATAGTGAACCTCATGTAACTATATGGAAACATAGCCACATATTTGGTTTCTAACTGCAAATGGTAAGCCTACTTTTGTAATCATAGGTTATCATTCTCCACTCCACTCCATACCATGAAGCCAGACGATTAATGTTTTATGCCAAACACCTTAGATCAAGGACAACAAGACTTTGCATTGGAAAAAAAAAGAATAGACTTGCCTCGGGAAAAAAAGAACAAGGACTCACCCTGCGGTTTTCATCAGTACTGCGGTTTTCATCAGTATCATCTGTTGATGTATCTGTTCTTGGGCTGGCGTCTGCCATTGTAGACTACCCCCAATTCTCAATGTGACCCCCCAAAGGGGAGATTAGGTCAGATTGTTGATTCTTTTGTGGTGATAAAGCTGTAGATCTAATTCCCTGTAATGATGGATAAAACATGTCAAGGAGACATAATGTTTATACAAAGATTAAATAGTGATGGAACTTAGACCTTACTAGACATGATCAGTCCACCAAATTGATACCAAAAATCCAGTTTGACGTGGAATATACACAATGAATTAATTAGATGAAACGGTTCAAACAGCAAGATTGGGTAAACAACAATAAATAATCCGAGGGCAACGGCAAGCAAATATCAACCAAGTGCTACAGAAATCAGGGAGAACATACTTCAACAAACAAGCATTTATCTTACTTGATGAATAAAGTTCTAAATGCAGGATAGTAAATCTCAAGCTGACCAGTCACGTGACTCCTCCACAGGCTTGAGCAATCAATTTGTGGAGTTAGGCAATTGCCATTTGCCACCAAGAAATGGATGGATAGCTTAATTTGCAAACTAATGCACTTGCTATTCATACCATTGGTGATTAGCTCAAAACCAAAAGCCTCTACTTGCTAACACCCTCCAAATTTATAGTTTTCGCTTTTTTCACACAGGAACAAATCCACCACTGTTCCTGTTGGATTGCAGGCAAAAGATTGCAATCCGCTATACTTCAGCAAGAACAAAGAACAGCTAGCATACAGAGTATTCAACATTTCGGTTTAAATTATCCTGCGGGCCAGCAATGTCTAGGGAACGCCTTGGAAGTAGGATATGAAAGTAAACAAGGATGAATCAGAGGACAGCAAACTTCACTGCTAGGACTTCGAATAGCTCAACAAACAAAAAGGGACCACCAAGGCAAGTCCCTGATTTTGGAAGGCAGGGAAAAATGCACTTCCAAAGAAAATGCAGGAACACCAAAAACAAGCTAAGCTATTTCGGCACCCATGAAGACTGCAAGATTAATTATCATTTCCCCGCAAAACAGAGATCATTTATCATTTCCGATCACGTCGAATTCACATCACCTAGTAGGCTAGAAACCGTTTGTCTTTCGACCCTTGCAAGCTAGTACAGTATCCGAGTTAAGCCGACGCAAGAATTAAGCACGGATCAGAACGAAAAGACAAGAGTGCAAACTAGCTGCAAGCTAGCAATAAATTCATCGCGCAACACAGCAGGGGAGCAAGACGAGGGGCCTCGAATCACCTCGAACCGAAAGAGTGGCCTTATCTTGCGGCGAAGCTACGGGGTACCGGACTGCACCGCCGATCTTGTGCGGCCGCCCCGAGCTGCCGCCGCTTATGGTCCGCACGAGGAGGCCGCGGAGCCCGCTGCGGCTGCGGCTGCGGTTTCCTGCCGCCGGCGCCGCCTCTTGCCGCGGATGACTGAGGGAGGCGGCGGGGAGTTTGGGGGCGGTGGGCTACCCGGAAATGGAATGGAACAAACCCTAGATCTTTTCTTTCCTTTTTTTAACATGAGCATAAAAGGAAGGTAACATTAACATATGCGAGGGGCAAGCAGGTAGCCGGTATCTGGACCGCAGGTGTCGCGACTCCACATTGAACTAGTAGAGTGACTAAGACTAACCAAGCTAAAAAATACATGGGTGCCATGCTACGTTGGCTCGTAGAGTGATAAGCACTAGGAAAAAAATTTGACGACGGTAAGAGTGATCGGGATTCCAAGCTGGGCTGGTTGCTCCGTATTCTGACCCTAGTCGGGAAGAGTTAGGTGTTATGTTTTTTATCACAATGATTTATATAATTTTTAAAATACGATAACTAATTTATAAATTCTACTTATCTCTTTATATATTTAAGATTGATGCTGCTCATATCAGAAAGGAAGTTATCTTCAACTTTGGCTTTAGCTTTAACTTTTGTTGCTATAGTCATTAGCTTTTAAACGGTATAATTTTTAAGGTGGGGTTTACAGATAGATTGTAGTACACACTGTTCTAAGTTCAAATGTACCGATCAAAATCACATGTAACTTTTTTTCTCTTTATACTGTCTCTTGCAAACAGCCATAATTCAAAAATCATACACCAAAAACCAAAGCTATTGCCCAAAAAAAACCCATCCGAAGGCACATAAACACTACTTGGATTTGATACACCGGCTGAATTATGTAATGTTAAACGTTAGATTTAAATTGAGGGTCGAACGCGTTTTAGCGGGAGAGACCGAGAGAGCCAAACAACCAACTCAGGTTGGTTATACGTGTCGCGATTGAGGGCTGAATGTGCTTTAGCGGGAGAGACGGAGAGCGCCAACCAGCCGACCCAGGTTTGTTCCACGGGTGGCACATCGAGGCAATTCCCTCGTATGAAAACAAATATAGATTTGTTGTTACTTGCACTGAAAAGTTATTCTTTACTAGTATAGTGCCCGTGCTAACGCCACGGCGGCATTTCGGGGATGCACATGAAAACAACTAAATGATGATTTTTTTTTCATAGTTTAAGTTTCACGCAATTGTATATCACCATGTATATAATCTGGAAAACACTCATGTATATCACCAGCAAGTTCAGGTCATGAAATTACAAGCCTAGGCCAATTATAATGCATAACAAGGCAATAATAAGTCATGTCTCGCCTGAACCATCTAATTTCTGATTTGCTTAAGTAGGTCTTGGAGTTCTCCAGGGATAATGTCTTTACATTCATTTTCACTGCTCTTCAAAATGTCCACCAAGAAATGCGTCCTCAGTGAATGTGATCGCTGTGCATGGCAGATAATAAGTTAACTTATTAATTTGCTATGTAGTCTACAAAATATACATAGAGAATATTATATGCTCACAGTGTTGATAACTGGTAATCTTACGCCATTCCACGACCACATGAAACTGTATACAAGGAAGCCTGACAAGTTGCTGCAGAAGAGCACGTGTTTAATTGTTATAGATAAATCAAATGATATTTGATAATAAAGATGAAACATATTATAAGTTATTACCAGTCCGTAGTTTTTGGAACCCATGTTGGGAATTTACAACGCCAGTAAAAAATATCGTCTTTCCACGCAGGATGTGCCAATTACATGGCGAGTTTGAAATTATTGGCAATGTTATGTAATTTGTGTATATATGGCATGCATGGATCAGAACCCTTAAACATTCCATTTTTAGGATGGGGATCCATAATGGACACAGTTCTGGTACCCATGTCTAGTATGTATAATGTGTAGTGCTTCATTTGACGGTATGGCAGTAGAACCTATAAACAAACACCGAGTCTAAAACCATGGCAAAATCCCAGCAGGCGGGATCGAGAGGCTCCTACGACCACGGCAGAGGAACAGTGATTTTACGACCACGTGGTAAAATTACTGACGCGGTCGAAAGGCAATCGATTGCGGCAAAATCGATTGATCGTGAGGTCAGGAAGCAATACGACCAGATTGGTGAGAAGTCGAAGGTGATTTGCAGGCGTACGACCAAAACGAAGGAAGTTGAACGTGGTCGTTAGGAGACTACGACCACGTTGTAAGGGGGTGAACGTGGTCGGCGGTCGGAGAGTGCTTCGACCACGTTGTGCCGGGATGAACGTGGTCATAAGGCGCTACGACCACGTTGAGAATGGTCGATGAGGCTTCGACCGCGAGGCGAGCGGTCGCAAAGGGTTACGACCACTTGTAAACGATATGAGCGTGGTCGAAAAGTGCTTCGACCGTGGCATAAGTGGGCGGTGGGCGTTTATGAGTGGTTGTAAGGGTTACGACCACGCTGTAAGAGAGTGAGTGTGGTCGATAGACTTGAATCTGTGTGGTCGTACGGGAGCTTCGACCACAAGGAATGAACTCAGCCGCGCAACGGACCACATGGTCGTAAATGGCACAGAGCGGTCGTAAAGGGTTCCGAGTGGTCGTAAATGGCACAAAGTGGTCGTAGATGGTTCTAGGTGGTCGTAAATGCTTTTGAGCGATCGTAAACGATTACGAGTACAGCCAAGTACTCGCAGACGTAGTCGTAAGGGGTTACGACCATGTTGTGAGTAACTGAATGTGGTCGAAAGATGCTACGACCACGTTGTGAGGGGTCGGTGGGGGCTTCGACCACAGTATAAGTGGTCGGAGGGTGTTTCTGAGTGGTCGGTGGGGGTCACGACCACATTGTGAGAGAGTGAGCATGGTCGATAGACTTCCGGTGTGGTCACCACGTGATCGTGAAGGGTGACGTGGTCGTAAGGAGGCTATGACCACGTTGTAAGAGGGGCTGCGATCACGTTGAAGGCTACGACCATGGTGTAATTGATCGTAAGGAGCAGCGACTTCAGCGGGAAGATCTGAGCGGTCGTATAAACTGCTATAGTAAGTTTACGACCAAGTTGAAAAATGATCGGAAAAGCGATTGAGGCGGTCGGAACTGGTCGTAAGCTCTCGGAACCGGTCGTAATCAATCCTTATTGGTCGTAAACTACACTAACCGGTCGTAAGAGGGTCCTAGGAGGTCGTAAGACTTTCCACATCGCTTACCTTTGAGCTAGCTTCGCTGGGGGGCCAGGCAGAGGAGGTCGAAGGCGGCGGTGAGGCTATGTCGTCGGTGGCGAGCGGCGGTCGAAGAGGGTCGGATGACTACCGAAATGCGTTCCCGGAAGTGCATGGATGCCAATGGTGCGGTCGGTGAGGGCCGAGGGGGTAGAGATACTCAAAGATAGGCTGGACGCGAGCCAGGTTTCTTCGGAACTCATCCTTCTGCTGCTTGGTGATATTTTTTAAATAGTTTGTTAGCCATTTGTGTCTCATTGCATTATTGACTGACACAAAAATGGTGAATTCTGTATAGTCTATAATCCCTTCGAAAGGAAGCTCAATCTCATCACTAACAATGACTGGTATGCAAAGGCTGGCAATAGCATCAAACAAGCGACAAAGGAGAGTTCCAGGCCATTCATTCGTATGAAGTTGGATTACTTTGGTACACAAATCTGGGTGGACTTAGATTAGGCATGACTGTGGGGGTGGTTGAGGGGGGTGGATTTAGTAAAGAAAATTTTGGTGTATTATAGAGTAGGGTAGATATGCAGACGGATCTCTACTCATTAGAAGTATATTTATATATGTTCGGGATGCACTTTTTTATGGTATGTTATGTCTCTCTTTTTTATTTTGTTTCTCTTCTATTCATGTATGAATTTGAATTGCACAAGAGTAAAATATTAAATTTGTATCAATCTAACTTAGTCGCTCGAGGTTTTGATCTCACCCTTAATTTTGATCCTGATTTCGCTACTGCGCAATGGTGTAAGTATTTCTCCTATACGAATGTGATGAAATATATTTCAACCAACTCACCGATTCAGGTGTAATACTTCATTCATAAACTCACATTACTTGGGATTTATCATTCTCTTTTAATGCAATAATGCACATATCTCTTGCGTATTACTGGCCATTGTGGACAGTTCTTCGGCAAGAGCATGCAGAAGATGCTAAAATAACCTAGAGGAAATGAGAAGGGATGTATGTGCGGCTATATTGGTTTTTATGCTAAAATATTGAGCAGCTATATTCTTTGCATGTGGCAGAAGTGTTACTGGCATTTTTTTTTCCAGATGCAATGTTACTGGCAGTTGCGATTTGTGATGCTGCATTCTGTCCCATCTCTTCGTAGTTCGCCACATTCTTTAATGAGATGCTAGGATGTTTCCTGATGAATTTTCTCAATGTTTGTTCTGTTCTGCACTTCTGCTAATACCAAAGCATTAACATGCTATACCTGAAAAAAGAAAGCATTCTCAATTTCTCATGCTACAGATATTACCATGTCATGACGGAAGAAATTACCAGCTTAGTTACCTTTATAGAGCCATACTTAGTTGCTTTTCCTAGCATTTTAATAATTATTGACAATCTGGTAATCAAGTGCAAGTTCAATCAACAGCTACCAGGATACACTGTGATGGCAAAAATATTATGAAGTACACCATATCACTATAGCACCTTAATACTTTTTTGTTGGCCGTCTATTGACAGGTTCAATCCAGGCCAAATTTCTCTGGACCTCTCAGATACTATTCACAGCGTGCGCTACAAAAATTTCAGTCGTTTGCCGATTACACCAATCGAATCAACGCAATCGAGTTACGCAAGGAATTAACTGAGGCAATCTGTGTTTGACCTTTCAAAACACAGGACTGCCATCTATGGACATGGCAGTAGAGCAGCTAAGCAACTGTGGGTAGCTGAGTACCAGGCTGTGCTGCTGCTGCTGCCTGGGCAGGGGTGAAGCCACGAAAGCTTGGAAGACCCCACCCTCCGCTCTGCCGCTCTATCTCAACAATCCTCTGCTTCATGGTCTGCACTTCACTGGCTAGTTCCTCCCCCCTTTTTTATAACCTTTTTTATACTACAACAGTATAACCGAAAAAGGCAAATCCAACAAAGCATTTAACTTTGTTCTATACTATGACTGAACAAAAGGTCCATATCTTCGTGTCAGTTCCTTAATAAAGCCCAAGTTGTTTTTAATCCTGTATTGTTGAATTACATTTCCATGGGCAGGTGACATTGCTAAAACATTGAAAACATTGGTTACAAGAATGAGGTTTTACCCAGAGCTATATTTAAATATAATAATTTCATGGGCAGAACCAATTGTTTCTAATATAATCTGATAGTAAAACCCTTACATGGACCACAGAAGCTAGTTGGCAGCATGGGTAGAAATCTGCTAATTTGAAACGCAATATCAAAAAATATATATATTTGAAAGTACCAGAAGATATATCTTGGCATGCTAACAATTATCTTAATGGGCTAGCATGATCAAATCTCTCAGGTTCAGCAAAATTTGGGTTAGGTGGCAAAGAAGATGCCCGCAAAATTTCTGCATTGAAGAAAAAAAACTATATGAGATTCGAGTATGTATCATCTGGAATACTGTTGTATATACATGAGATAAGTTCTATTTATTCCACTGTAAATCAGGGAGAAAACAACCAGGCAAGGTTTTTCAACATGTCTAAAACGGTAAAACCGGAAACTGCAGCAAGAAGCTAGAATTTAGAAATCACCACACTCAATTGTATAATGCCTTACATAGTTACATTAAGATACAAAAGTAAAAAAAAATGAAGCATGCCAACTGAATGATATAATTGAAAAGCTGTACAATGTTCATATTCTCATTTCTCAATGGATTAACTTCTGTGGTTTTTAAATACTATTTACATAAATGGCATCCATTAGGGGTTTGGAAGTAATTTACGGTGGCAAAATCATAAACGTGTAGGACAAATGAATGAACAGATATCCTTGGTGTGGATTAAATCGGTAATAGGGTTTGTGACAAATGAGTGGATAAGACAATCTAACAAATATCCTTATGAACAACTTTTCTTATTGAAAAGGAAGGACAAAATTGTCAAAGAAGAATAGAAGTTTCTTTTCACGAATAGCATGGATACTTCAGACAATAACAAAATGTCTACAGGAATACAGGATTTACTTACAAAATGTGTAACTAACATATAATGTAAGCCGCATGGATACTTCAGACAATAACAAAATGTCTACAGGATTTGCTTACAAAAAGTGTAACTAACATATAATGTAAGCCACAGCTCGGACGTACCTGTTGGGTACGATCTCCATGAATACTTGTTGCAGGGAACCCATTTGTATACAGCCAGTTCTCCAGAGCATCAGCTCCCCTCTTTGCTTCCACAAAGACCAAAGTAAGAGCTTGCTGCAAACAAGAGGAAAACACACGTTGGTGGACCAATATTGGTGGAAATTATGACTTGAGTTAAAAATTAATTGAAATTTTAAGTACGTCAAAAAATATTCCTAGAAACTTTCCTTACAGCGGCTTTAGTCTAGTGAAAGGAACTGGTGGCATAAAAATAAAGTAGATCAAAAACTCTTAATGCATAGTACCTTCCCATGAGCACCATTAGCTTTCTGCGCATGAAGAAGGTCCATGAGATAACTTCTTTTATCCGCTTCAAGGACAAACTCTACCCGTTGAGCAATCAAATCAGTACTTGAACCAACTCTTCCAACAGCAAGGAAGATGTAGTCCGCAAGGAAATCTGAAGCCAGACACTGCAGAAAAAATTATGACATTTTCAGCACAAGTAACAGTAGAGATCATTATCACATGCTACAACCAAACAAATAATTTTTTCCTGTCATGTTAGAAAAAACCAACCAAATATTTGCATATTGATTCACCCAGTATCATATCTTCATATCACGTGCAAAAAGCATTGATTGTGCAAGCCAACAATTCATCTTATTGTTATTCAGATTTAAATGCAATTAGTAAAGATAAATTTTAATTCCTACCATTATTCTGACCATTTCATACAGTATAATAGAAGAATCTAATATCTAATAATTTTGGATTCGGAATAGAGGTCCAGTAAAAATGAACAATCTACAATGCCATAAAGATAAACTGCGACTTGAGAACATGACACCATATGTTAGGAAAACTGATAATTGTGTCGTACAAGTTGACAGCAAATGGACATTGCATACCCCACTACCTCAGCTAAATTGCTAGATTGCCAATAAAATAGTAAGTAATGAAGAGGCTAATGACATTTGAACATGTATTATTAAAGTGGGGGAGTCAAAAAAGAGAAGGCATACCTGTATCTCTTTTGGAAAAGTAGCACTAAACAGCATTGCCTGTCTTACACCACGAGGGGGCATGTCCATCTGCTCAACAATTTTACGTATCTGTGGCTCGAAGCCCATATCGAGCATTCGATCAGCTTCATCAAGAGCTAAGTACTTCACCATTTGCAGTGATACTCTAGCCCTCTCCAGCAGATCCATCAAGCGACCAGGAGTTGCCACAAGGATTTCAACACCCCTTTCTAAGTCCCTCAACTGCAATAAGTATATGTTCAATAGCTGTGCATATCAACTTGCAAAGGTTATTGTGACAGACAAACACAGTATGGCCAACACCATCCATTAATTCCTGAAGATATAAAACAAGCAACTGCGTTTGCAATAAATTTTAAGTTGATTTGAGTGATTAAACGTCGAAAAGTCCTTTCCTATGTCCATTTAAGTTCTGTGTGAGCTTAATTAAGCTCATAAGAAATATAATAATCAAATTTGTCTTATGTGACAACAGCAAAAAAGACAACATAAAATGCAAGGAAGTTTTGTTCTCATCACATTTTATCACTATTTGACAATCTACATGGATACATAGCCATTATTCAGGACCTACATAATTGAAGCATCCATATACCAGTCAGCACAGCTAAGAGTTTGTAGAATTGGAAGTTATACCATTGAGATCCTCCATGTTTGTAGGTTTAACATCAATAATATTAAAACTGTGATTGCTAATTTCCAGATTCCAAAGATTTATCCGCAAATCATCTGCTGATATGAAAGTCTCACCGTCACTGTGGAGAAAAGAACAGGAAACAATGTACGTCACTACATAAACATGGACAGGGTACAGCTAAGCTGACTGTATATAAGGTGCACATTAGCAAGATAGATAGTAACTGCACATGGAAGGTGGAGATGGTGTAAATTATCTGAAGTATAATCACATAGCTGCTTACATACAGCTCATATAATCACATAGCTGCTTACATACAGCTCAACCACACATGAAATTCTACATATAAAAGTTTTCAAAAACACACAAAAATATGATATAACTAAATAAATATATACTGGGGGGAATGACTTGGCTGAACTTTGCCTAAATGAATTTATGTTCTGTAAACTTTAGGGTTATGATTTTGTTAGATTTGCAAGTGAAATTTACAAAACTATAAAACAATGTTACTATGTTTGCAAGTGAAATTACAAGCATTGAAATTACTCAAGCTAGATTCCTGGAGTGACTAAAATGGCAAAAAGAAGGCCAAATCTGGAAAAATGGAGATAGATTCTAAGCATGAATATGGCAAGATGCTTCTTGTCAATCAAGAATCAAATGCCAAAAAGTACATATGCATCTGAAAAGTACATTTCAGGCATATATCAAAAATAGGCAGGTGCTAGTAACGCCAGCAAAACAATCTATCTGTAACTTCAACATGACTACCCAAGTACCCACTTCTCTAAACGTAATCAAGATTTTTCTACTTAATTATTCGCATGATTGCTTTGCCTAGTTCCATACAAGTATATATTAACTTACGTCACCGAGCTACGGCTTACGACCGAATGAATTGCTACAAAGGAACGAGGTCAGTGCACATACCATTCACACCACCACAAAATCAATTAATTAGAGCTATACTATATCGTCACACATCAGACACCAGTTTAACCAAATTCCTTTATTTGACTATCGCAAAACCTGCAGATTCAAGCATTTATAGGGTATGTATGACAATCGCAAAACATTCTGGCAACGGATAAAAGAAGCTAATCACATCATCATCCAACAACCAATTTGGCGTAGCATTCACTTGCTTTTCTACCTGCGATGCACTAAGTGAAGGTGCGAACCGTGTTCATGACAACACCAAGCCACCAAGCCAAAATGGCTCCTGCAGGGCAATTCCTGTCCTAAAGTCTCCAAGACCACATGTCCACGCAACATCATGCCATGCATACAACGCACACATAAACAGGCATAAAAAGGGAGCCTTGTAAGTCGAACTGCAACTGGATTATTCAGAGACAACACATACATGAACAGGCATAGAAGAGAAGCGAGGCAGACCTGCTCCAGGGCAGCACTCTCCTTGTCGCCGTCGTCGTGGCCGGCGGCATCCTCCTCGGCCCCCCAGACAGGGCGCGGCGGCGCGGTGGTGGCGAAGTAGTCGTCGTCGTCGTCGTCCTCGACGTCGGCCCAGGACTTGGAGGTGAGCGGCGCAGGCGCCCAGAACACCTCCAGCCTCTGCTCCTTGTCCGCCGCCGCCGCCTGATTCTTCGGCCCCGCCGTCAGCTTCTTCTTCGCCCCCATCCGGCGAGAAAGAGGCCGAGGATGCCGCCGCGGCGGCCGTCACCCCCGGAGTCCGCGGCATCGCCAGATCCGCCGCCTCTCCACCGGCGCGAACGAGCACCGCACGGCCGCGTGGCGCGGCCGCCGCGGGTGGTTCCGCCACCCGCCTCGCTGGGGCCCGCGGGGGGGGGGGGGGGCAGGGAGGTGGAGGAGGGTGGAAGCCGACGACGGGGAGGGCGCCACCTCTTCCTGGCCGCCGGCGCTGTATCGCACGCGGCCGTCGTTGCCCACGCTCGCCTGCGCTCGCGTTGCCGTCGACCGCGTCCGTGCCATCTTGTTGGGCTGCTCGACGACGCTGCCGCTGCGTCGTCTCCAGACAAGCCCACCGTCGCTGCTCCATATGCCACCTCCCGCCGGATCCAGGCCACCGCGCTCCGTCACCCCCGGATCCTGTCAGACCCAGCCACCACTGGGATCTGACAAATCCGGCCGCCGCCGCCTCGGATCTGGCCGCCGCCGGTCTGGCACCGCACGGATCCGGCTGCCTCCGGGCCAGATCCGATCTGGATTGGGCCGCCGCCGTATCGGGGAACTTCGCACCGAGCTCGATCCGGCCGCTCGCGGTCGTTGCGGCCGCCGTCTTCCTCCCGACCCCGCTGCCGCCTCACGTGGACCGTCGCTCTGGTCATCGGCGCGGGGCGGGGGGAGGAGGAGGCGGCGGCGGAGCGGGGCGGGGGGAGGAGGCGGCGGCGCGGAGGGCGGGGGAGGAGGCGAGGGAGAAATCAGGGGAGGAGGCGCGGGGCGGGGTGGCGGCGAGCGGCGCGGGGAGGAGGGGAAAGCGGGGCTAGGGTTAAGGCTGGGGCGGGGAGGAAGGGGGGAGGCGGAGGGAGGGAGGCGCGGGGGAGGATGGGGGAGGCGGAAGGAGGGGGAGGCGCGGGGGAGGAGGGGGAGGCGCGGGGGAGGCGTGGGGGAGGCGGAGGGAGGGGAGGCGCGGGGGAGGAGGGGGAGGCGTGGGGAGCGGAGGAGGCGCGGGGGAGGAGGGGAGGCGCGGGGGAGGCGGAGGGAGGGGGCAGCGCAGGTCGAGCGGGGGCGCGGGTGGAGGGCGTACTGCAGATCCATTGAAGGATGACCGTCGGATATGGTTGGGTAAGGAGAGAGAATAGAGGAGAGTTAATCTGGTGCGGACGTTTTTATGATGATGTAATTATGGGTGCATATTGTGGTGTGGACGTAGTTAAGGTCATGACTGTGGAGCAGGTAATTGTTGGGTGGATGTAAAATAATTTGAACTGGTGAATTATTAGTTTAGATGACTGTGGAGCAGGTAATTGTTGGGTGGATGTAAAATAATTTGAACTGGTGGATTATTAGTTTAGATACACATTTTTCTTTCTTTCTGTCTATTTATGCGGATATAGAATACTTACCACTTGTTGCCCCTTATGTTATATGTAAATATTTTTATAGATTTCTTGTCATTTTGCAAGATGTATGAATATTATTTTTATATATCTAATTATATATTAATCAGTAGAAAACTAACTTAGGAATATATCTAAAAGAGTATAATTTAATTATTAAAAATATTTGTGTTACATTACTTAACTTTGTTTGATCAACATTTTTTACCCCTATTGTGGCTGGGGTGTTCCCTACTAGAGCTAGCATGGACAGGACCGAGATGTCTATTGGGATCCGCTAGACTTGACCAATTGGGTCGAACCAACTGTACCGGCCCCGAGGCACAGTACTGTTGCTCGGCCCAAGCGCAACACAACACAAACAGTAAAAGAGTCATGTTGACTTGGTCTGACCGGTGCGTGCCATGCTTGGGGCGGCACCTTGGCACGGTAGACCGATCCGGCACGCGCATGCACAACATCGTGTTGAGGTACGGCACGGCACGTCATTTACCACTAAAACCTTCCAGGAGATCAGATTTGCTCAAAAGAGTGCAGTAAAATTGCATGTGGATAGTCATAAAATTACTTGTGTTAGGGTTATTGTAATCTTCTGAGCGTGAATTGGTGATTTGACAGTAAAATTATTTACGATTGGTAATAAAATTACTTGTGACCGTTAGGATAAATGTGCCTAGGCTAGCCCGGCACGGCCTGATCCCTCTTCGTGTCGTGCCTGGGTTGAAGGGTAGACACGTGGGCCAATATGGCACAGTACGATAACTTATTCGGACCAACTGTACTGGGCCTAATTAGGTCTAATACACGTCTGGGATCCGCGTGACAACATATGATACCTCTAGCCCCTATCCTCTCTATGCATGTCTTGTGTATATCGTACATTTTATTCCAAGTAAGTTACTAGGTTGTACACCCAAGAAGAGTACTACGTAGATGAGTAGTGGTGCATCTAAAAATTGTAAACACACCATACATGTGAAGGAGCTGTTGTGTAGCATTTTCATTAATTGTGGTGTGAGCCTACTTCATATAGTGAAGGAATTGTCATGCATGATTTTTTTCTATTGTTCATGGCGTGCATATACACTAAACAAGAAACAATATACAACGAGAATTCATAAGTAAAGAAATGTATACCAAATCAAACTTTGAAAGGAAACAAATTATGGGCGAAAGCATGTTCTTGGGAGGTTGTTGCTGCTGACAAAAGTTAGATTCAAATTTGTAGTCAACATTTTGGAGGGTGTCCAACCGTTGGTAGAAACCACTACCGGCTAGGTGGCAGAAATGTGTTAAAAATGAAATCCAAAACCTTGGCAAGGACAGACAACAAAAGAGTGATGCATGAACATCCTGTTATGTATTCACCGTTTTCTCTCGATTTTATACTTCAAGAAGCAGGTTTGCTTGCAAGGCAATGAGATGACAATAGTGTTTAGGCTGTTGACGGTGGGTTGGTGGAGGGAGAATTAGGAACGAGAGTGAAGAGCAAACGTTGGTGCCGATAAGACGGTGGTCACCAATGATCAATGATGGAAATGGGAAGATGTTTGAAGCGCAGTCAACCGAGGATGCGAGACACTGGCATCAGTGCCATATATGGTGATGGCAATAACAAGCCTAGCGTATGATGTGAACACTAAGGCAACAGTTGTTGATAGGTGTGTAGTTAGGAAGACATAGAAATTATGGAACAATAGTCAATATCTGGGTGAAGGGTGAGAATATGCTCAATCTCAGCCAGGGGCGGACCCACAGGGTATGCCGGGTGGGCTACGGCATACCTTGGGGCCAGCCGAAGTGCAGGTCCTGGAGGGACTTGGGGATCTTGCCGGTGAGCTTGTTGCCGAAGAAGCTGATGGAGGAGAGGTTTGTCCGGGAGAGAGACGCCGGCAGGGGCGCAGGAGACCGAGGTGCGCATGATGTTGAAGATGGAGAGATGCGCGAGGTTGCCGAAGGAGTCCGGACAGGCCGGGGATGTTGTCGATGTTGATGGTGTTGAGTTGGTCGAGCTCGCCGATGGCCTGCGGGAGCGGGGAGGTGATGTTGAGGTTCTCGAGGAAGAGCGCGACGACGCAGCGGTACTGGTTGCAGCACGCGTATGGCCACTGGTAGTGTTCGGTGCCGGACTGCCAGGACGCGAGTGCCGCCGGATCGCCGAACTGCTCCTTTATCTTGAGCAGCGTCGGGAGGTCAGGGTCGTCATGAGAGAGTGACGTGCTGAGCTGGAGAGATAGGAGGAGAAGAAGAACTAGGAGATTGGCCATGGTGTGATCTAATTGGCACTTGATCAGTGCGTTAATTGTTTTGGGTGTGTGATCAAGTCAAGTGTGTCTATCAGTGTATATGTAGGGGTTCAGGTCTTTTTATTTTTTGCGAAATGTAGGGGTTGAGGTCAACTGGGGGTTGATGTGATCTTGAAGGTAGCCAAAGTCTGGTCAAAGATTTCCGAGTGGTTTCGTGCAGCTGGAAGGAAGAGGAACGTGCATGGTTACTTGCAATGGATGAGGCCCTTGCATAGTTATGGTGTAATGACTTCAAAGTATGTAAAAGTAAGTATTAGCCAGTTCTGTAAGTAAGATGGAACCCAAGAAAAAAGAAGAACAAAAAAAAAAACCCGGCTAAATCGGTATTTAATCCCATTGTTCTCAATCCATAAGAAGTGTTAAAAGGATAGAAGAGAATACATCTCAATTAACGTCAGCTTTCTAGACCCGGAAATGTAGTGGATAGAATTATAGAAAGTGCGAAGAGTAAAGAGATGTGAAGCTTAATTTGGAGGCGTCAATTTAGATAGATACATAGGAATCAGTAATGATCATACGACAACCGGCAGATGTGGTAGTAATTAGTTACCTTGCCAATGTTGTTTTGGTATTGATCTATCTTAAACCTTGTAATTTATGCAAATTTCTAACTTAATCCTTGAATTTAAGGCTTATCATATTATTTAGTATCTGTATACCGAATTATGGTGCAAATTTTACAATTATTTACCGAATTGGCAAATGGTTTTACTGAATTGCATATAAAAATTTTGGTGCAACATACCCTTTCATAAAATCCTGGGTCCGTCACTGATCTCAGCCCAAGAGTCGTAAGGACAGAATATGCTCAATCTCAGCTCAAGAGTCGCCGTATATATACCTCGCTTCATTATATCTTAGATTGGCCTACAAACACTCTACTCTAAACTCATTTCCTCTTAAAAGCTTTGTAGGGTTTACTATTTTTACCGAAGCGACTGCTAATTGGAAACCTTTGCCAAATTTTTTTGTGACAAAAGTATGGCATGCTACAGTGTGATGCAAAATTTCTTAGCCATAAGTGTGGCAAAACTTGGTTAATATATGTATGTAGGATGTGAGACATATAGGGGCTGTTTGGTTAGGCGGATGAGCTAATACAGACTGCATGTGCGTGGCCAGGCTGAGGAGTGAAGCTCCTCAGCCGCGTTCTTCCTCAGCCTGGCTTTAGTTGTTTTTTTATATCCGCTCGTGCAGGCTCTCTCCTCTCCGCAGTCAACCAAACACCATCTCCCTGCATACGCGGGTGCAAGCTACCCCGTATACAGGCAACCAAACAGCCCCATAGTTCTCACCTTTCTACTCTCCCCCTCCCACTTCCCGCTCCGCCACTTCCCTGCTCCAATCTGCGTCGCTCTCTCTCCCTCTCTGCCTCCTCCTCCCGCTCCGAACCGAAACCCTAAGCTAGCTAGCTCGATGGCCTGGGCTGCGGCGGCGGCGCTGGTGGTCGCGGCGGCTGCCGTGGCGTCGGCGTCCAACTCGGAGGGCGACGCGCTGTACGCGCTGCGGCGCGCGCTCGCGGACCCCCGGGGCGTGCTGCAGAAGCTGGGACCCCACGCTCGTCAACCCCTGCACCTGGTTCCACGTCACCTGCAACCGCGTCACCCGCTTGTACGTCACCTCAGCTCTTCTTGGTTCCATTTCCACATATATATTTTTGCGTGTTTTTGTCTCGTGATTTGGATTAATGCGAGCTTGCGTTAAGAGCCTTATTGGTAAACTGCGAGACCAAAGTACTAGAGCTGGAGCCGCTAACTCTGGGTATTACTTGTGCGGGCGATTTGTTGTCTCATGAGAGTTAATGGAATGAATAAGGTAGTTCATGCACTTGTCGTGATTACTTGGCAGGTAGGTGATTTGCGAATTTTACGGCGCCCTGTGTAACCATCTTACGAAATTATGAAACGAAAATATGGGTGTGTTTCAGATGTAGCATCGTATATGAGTATCACATACCAGATGCAAATACTACACAGTGAAATTGCCAAGACTTAATTACCAATTTTGGGAGGCATATGGACAAGCTCCACAATTGTTAGCTTGTAATTGCAGCAAACCTTAAGTAACTACATATCTTTTACTGGTTAGTTGTATTGAAGTATAAGTGAATTGTCCGTCTTTTTTCATAAACTTAAGCTTTTGGGTAAACTGGTTAGTACATGCAACTCAATATGGTATTAGAGTTAAGAGGTCTTGAGTTCAAGACCCAGTTGGCGTAATTAAAAAAATAATTGTAGCTCACTTCTATTCCACGTCTTAGGGTTGAGAGAGCCTACACGTGAGAAGGTGTGTTAAAGTATTAGTGAATTGTCTGTCTTTCCTTATTAATTTAAGTTTTTAGGTGAACTGGTTGGTATATGAGACTTAATAAGCTGTAGCTTGACAATCACTTTCATGTTAATCGTGTAATCGTACTTTTGTAGGGTTATGTTGATACAAGCTGTAGCGTTGCACTTAACTATTGGTTGAATTTTTTTTAGTGCGTCTGGCATACCACTTTTGTTGTATACTATTTGGTGTCTGTTACATAATCAGCTTGAAAGACAGGTATCATATCTTTTTGGTTGCTGAAAGCAAGCAATCCCTTCATGGAAATGGTTTGTTTCAATGAAACTTTCACAATGACACAATTTGTTTATAGCAACTAGCTGCATATAAGCGCGGCGCACGCCGCGCCAGCTACCGTGCGGGCCAAAGTGAAAAAGACGATAATTCGCAGGGGTTTCATAAAAAAAACAAGGACAAATGCGTAATTTCGGGAAAATCAAAGGTTTATTTGGGAAAAATCGAGGACTTGTAAGGACCTGTACGTAAGTAAATAAGGACCTATACGTAATTTCGGAAACCCGCGGGGCGCCATCCAAAATTTTCTTTGTAAGAAAAAACTTGCAGGGACCTATTCGCGAGAAAAAAGGACCTATACGTAATTTCCGAAAAAGTGAGGGAAAGTGGCTCGGCCGGCCGTACGCGAAATCGCTCGCCACGCGCCGGCCGGCCGAGCGCCGCGGGGTGACGTGGGGGGCTCTCCGCGCGGAGAGTCCCCCGGTTATATGGCTGGTATGATATGTGCATGCCTTCTCTTTTGGTTTGTTTTGCTATGACTACAAGTGGGACAAAGCAACAGCCTGTCACTTGCCATATTCTGTTTCTTTCTAGATGTGTCATCACATATGGTACTTTCTTACTACTGTGTATCTTGTAGGGATTTGGGTAACTCAAATTTGTCAGGCCGTCTTGTTCCTGAACTGGGACACCTTGAGCATCTACAGTACCTGTGAGTCTATCTACACATTGATTCTCTTTCTTTTCCGGAATATAAGATATATTTTGCCTAGTTACATTTAGCGCCATTTTGTTATATAAGATATGTTTTGGTCTTCTAATAATCCCAAAAACTGCATTGATCATCATTTGAACTTGAAATGGCATTTTACTGCGATTGAACTTAGCATTCATGTTAATGCTCTAACATCATCCGGAAAAATCGTTGCAGTGAACTTTACAAAAATAATATTCAGGGCACTATCCCAGCCAAATATGGAGGCCTGAAGAGTCTTATTAGCTTGGACTTGTATAACAACAACATAACAGGGACCATACCAAAAGAACTTGGCAAGCTGAGATCCTTAGTATTCTTGTGAGTACTGATCCTTTAGTTCTAATGTAACCATGTATGAATCTGCACTATTTTCCTCACGAATACATATGCAAACATCACAGTTTTTAGTACTTTTTACATGCTATCGTTTTTTTACATTATGTTATTAGCCTATACCTCAACAAAATGGTGTGGCCGAGAGACGAAATCGTACTTTTATGGAAATGGTTAGGAGTATGCTAAGTTACAGTTCTGTACCTTTATCCTTGTGGATGCATTCATTAAAGACTGCAACATATTTACTTAACAGGGTTCCTAGTAAGTCAGTTCCTAAGACTCCTTATGAACTGTGGACAGTAAAGAAACCCAGTTTAAGACATCTTCATGTTTGGGGTTGCCCAGCAGAAGTAAGGATTTACAATCCACATGAAAAGAAGCTTGATGGAAGAACCATTAGTGGTAATTTCATTGGCTATTCTGATAGGTCTAAAGGATACAAATTTTATTGTCCAAACCATAGTACGAGAATTGTAGAATCTGGTAATGCTTGGTTCATTGAAAATGGTCAATTTAGTGGGAGTGATAAACCACGAAACGTGGATATTAAAGAAATTCGGGAGGATATTTTAGAAACTAATGTATCCCCTGATATTGCTCCATTTCAAGAATCGGATAATAATATTCAACTCGAAAATAAAGAAGTTCAAGAAGAAACCACATTACATAAGTCAACACGACAGAAAAGATCTGCCATTTCAGATGACTATGTGGTATACTCAGTTGAACAGGAATGTGACTTGAGTATTAATAAAGATCCAGTCTCATTTAAGCAAGCTATTGAATGTGATGATTCTGAAAAGTGGTTTAATGCAATGAAGGAAGAAATGAAATCGATGGATGACAATAGAGTTTGGACATTGGTCGAATTGCCTAAAAAAGCAAGACAAGTCGGGTGTAAATGGGTCTTTAAGACCAAGCGCGACTCAAAAGTCAATATTGAAAGATTTAGATCCAGACTTGTCGCTAAGGGTTACACTCAAAAAGATGGCATTGACTATAAAGAGACCTTCTCTCCTGTTTCTAAGAAGGATTCTCTAAGAATTATTTTGGCAATGGTGGCACATTTTGACTTAGAGCTTCATCAAATGGATGTAAAGACTGCCTTTCTAAATGGTAATTTAGAGGAGGAAGTTTATATGGACCAACCGGAAGGTTTCATAACTCCAGTAAAGAGAATTTAGAGTGTAAGTTAAAGAAATCGATATATGGTTTGAAACAAGCTTCCCGACAATGGTATATTAAGTTCAATGATACCTGTTGTAGGGGTGGGCCAACCCCTCGTGACTGGGCCGTGCAACTAGTCCAACATGTAATAGGCATAATAGTGTAAAGGAATATACCAGTGTAAATATACCAATGTACCCTCATCCTTTGTAAATACTAAGGGGTAGAATGGTCTACCCCACTCATATATATATAAGCCCCCAGGAGGGGCAGGAGGAGGGACATCCTCTCATTCACACAACTCTCCCACATAGATCTGGCTCCCTCTTCCTCTTCCACCAATCCCCCTTCATTCCTGTTTAGCCCGTAGCTACAACAGATGGCGCCGTCCGTGGGGACGACTAGAAGTTCATGTATGAAAGGGATTTTTGGAGCACCCATCGCAGATAAGTTCATCTTGTTGCTAGCCTGTTCGTTTCGGGATATATGGCAGGGGTGTTGTGAGCACATAAATCTGTTGTGAGCTCGTTTATGGTTTTGTAGAAAACACTGTTGATCGGTGTATATACATGAAGAACAGTGGGAGCAAGTTTATTATATTAGTTTTATATGTCGATGATATTCTTCTTGCTGCTAATGATAAATCTTTGTTATATGATGTTAAGAAATATCTCTCTAAAAATTTCGAAATGAAAGATATGGGAGAGGCATCCTATGTGATTGGGATAGAAATATTTCGTGATAGAAAGCAGGGTATATTAGGATTGTCTCAGCAAGGATATATTAATAAAATTTTGGAGAGATTTAGAATGGACAAGTGCTCTGCAGGATTGGTTCCAATTCAGAAAGGGGATAAATTTAGTGAATTGCAGTGTCCCAAAAATGACATGGAACGAAAGGCGATGGAATTAATTCCATACGCATCGGTTGTTGGGAGTTTAATGTATGCATCAACATGCACACGACCAGATATCAGTTTTACTGTAGGAATGCTTGGGCGATATCAAAGTAATCCTGGTATGGATCATTGGAAAGCTGCAAAGAAAATTCTTCGATATTTACAAGGCACCAAAGATTTCATGCTCACATACAGAAGATCGAATCATCTTGAAGTGTTAGGCTATTCTGATTCGGACTATGCTGGATGTATTAACTCAAGAAAATCTACATTTGGCTATATATTTTCTGTTAGCTGGAGGAGCAGTTTCATGGAAAAGTGCGAAGCAGTCTGTCATTGCTACTTCCACTATGGAGGCTGAATTTGTGGCATGTTTTGAGGCCACAATTCAAGCATTATGGCTGCGGAATTTTGTGTCAAGATTCATCCTTATTGATACAATATCAAAGCCCTTGAAAATTTATTGTGACAACTCCGCAGCTGTTTTCTTCTCAAAGAATGACAAGTATTCAAAGGGCGCAAAACACATGGATTTGAAGTTCTTGTCTGTCAAAGAAGAAGTGCAAAAACAAAGGGTGACAATTGAACACATAGGTACTAAATTAATGATAGCGGATCCGCTAACAAAAGGTTTGCCACCAAAGATTTTTTGTGGTCATGTCAATCAAATGGGCATCATAGATAAGTCCTTGTTAGCTTGATATATATGTGTGTATGAATAATTGTTGCTTATCCTGACATTTTGAATTCAATAAAGATTGCGTTTTGTGCTTCTTTTATTCACATGATAGTGTATACATTATTGTTTAGTGAAATAAAAGTATAAGGATTATGGTTTCCTTAATTACAGATATATATTGATTTAAGTTGTTTGTGATACATGGAAGGAATCTTGTCAATATAGACTTGAGACTGCCAAGATCCTCTCAATTTAAAATTAATGAAAAGGATGACTTGATAAATTTACTGTATAGTGTGCACTTAAAATTATTAGTGAATTATCAAACCATTACATAGGCCAAGTGGGAGATTGTAAGATTAATTTAATCTTTTATGGCCTATGTAATTTATTAGATTGATTCTAGTATTAAAAGATTTAGTATGATGGTTACTAAATTTAAAGATTAGAATCAAGGGTTTTAAATCCCTCTTCTCTCCCTTTGCATGGCACATATTGTGTGTATTAATTTGCTTAAGTATGCAGAATTTATTTAAGCATGCAGCCTTGCATGGCATTTGCTTATGCATGCAGCATGCAGGACAGTTTACTGTATGCAGTTCACTCGGCAGCGTACATTATGCAGTTCGCTCGGCATGCAACGCGACGCTTCCTGTGTGTAGCATACGACGGAGCGACGCGCCGATAAAATGAATCAGTTGGCATGCGTCTGTTCACTGCTATAAATAGTTGCCGAGCGGCAGTAGCATATTCATTCGATTGAGGTTTTCTGCACGCACATACACAGTGATAGCACACAGAAAAGAAACACACATTGCATATTCTCTGTCCATCAAGAGCATGCAGTAGAGAAAGGTAGAGAGAAGAAGAAAGACATCATGCAGATTTCGAACACCGAGCAAGATCAGTTTATGTATTTCTAATAGAAGAAATGATGTTTTTGTTGAATCATATAAGTGCTGCAAAGTTCCGCAATATTAAAGTTTATTCTTACAGGGCCCGGAGTTGCAAGGGCTTGCAACATACGACACGAAGTGCTGAAAGTGCCATGTGGTTCCCTTTCGCTTGCAAGATGTAGATGAGAGCGGATTAACTTTATTGGGGTACCTGGCAAAAATGTAAATCTGGTTGCTTGTACGCGTGCCTGCAAGTAAAGACAGGGCTGCAGCTCAATGCTCGTAGTGTAGATAATATTTATCGCAAAGCTGAGGCCCTCTGAACTGATAATCCCACGTAGTGTATGGTTGCTTGATGAACTAGGAGCCCATTTAGCCAAGGTACCTGGGAGCCCACTCTCAGGCCATTCTGATAACTATGCATATGGCGACTGCGATCATACGATAACGTATGTACATTATAATGAGGGAGATCGACACCGAGCATAAGATGATCGTATATACGAGCACCGATCGATCGAGCACGTAACGTAGAGATCGAGATCGTGTGTGTGTGTGTGTATCGACGGCGTCGTGTATCTTCACGATGATAAGTGGCCAGGAAGAGATAGATCGATCGTCGAAATATATAAGGCGTACGGTGGCTACATGTATATCCATATGGTCGTTACATTATTTTATATACTAGCTGAATTTCCGAGTTTTGCCATGGATAAAAAAACTTATTATCGTAGCACATCAAGTCAATATTTTGTCGAAATTGATTTGCGCGGTCCACACTGTCAGCTTCGTCTCCGCGCTCTGCACATCGTGCCTTCGTGCCCTTAGCTTTACCATGTACCTGGTATTTTTTGTTTTGTAGAGTGGTGGAATTTGTTTTTGCACAGATTGCTTCTTTTATTTTTGTTAAAGATTTTTTAAGGATGTGTAAGAGGAAGTTGAAATGAGTAGATTAACTACCATTACCAACTACTTATTTTAAGTAGTAGGGATGCCGATTTATTCATTCTTAATTTCCATTTTTTTTATAAAGAAGACCGTTCATTTCGTTTATTTTTGAGTGTGTGTGTATATATATAAAAGACGCTAAAATGGGACACCAGGGTGCCTGGGCACCCAGCCTCCCTGCCTTTAGATTGTTTTTAGATGCGTGCAAGTGCAATAATATATATTATCAGGATGGAAAGTCTTAATTATGAATGGAAAGTCTCAATCATGGATGGAAAGTCTTAATCATGGAGCATGCGCACCATGGTGCCCCTGTTATTTATACTATATATATATATAGGGGGGGAAAATTACATAAGGCACCATGGTGCCTAGGCACCAACATCCGATACACGTGTATGATTGATAATTTTTTTGAGTTTGGGTATGAAAATGTTTTATACTCTTGATATATTTATGGTAAGTAAGTTTTGAACTCAGTTCAAATTAGTTTGAACTACTTTTGAGTTCAATGCAACTACAGTGAGTATATACCATAAAAATAGTTCAAACTAATTAAACTGAAGTTGAATTTAAATTTTTTCGGAGTTTGACATCTCAAATATACTTTTTTATGGGTATATGAAGATACCCACATCAAACGTTGCGAATCTCGAAGCAAATCAACGGGTATTGATATTGGTGCCTAGGCACCATGGTGCATGAAACACTCGTCCTATATATATATATATATATATATATATATATATATATATATATATATATATATATATATATATATATATATATATATATATCTTTGTGTGTGTGTATAGAGAAAAAATCAACAATACAATAACAACAATAGTAATTCAAGAAAGTGAATGAAAAATAATAAATAACCATTGATGCTCATAGAAATAACCATGAGGTCCATGACCATAAGCGATAAAATTATGTATAAGTCGATAAGATAAAATCAAGTAAGAACATGGTGAAATCACAATAGCCTAAAATCTTGTATACACTGGGTGGTGCAGTACGTCCAGGGAGGTGAAAGGAGCCAAGAGTAAATCCAAGCAGAACTGGTAGATTCTTCTTGGTCCATCCAAAGCAGTAGCATGCAAAGATCGATGAACGACCGGCCCTGAAGCTGGAACGTGAAGCAGTAAACAACAAGGCAAACTACACAAGTGGCCTGCCTGCCTGGCACGATCGATCGATCGGCAGGCAGCATGCATGCAGGAACCATCTCGTCGACCGATCCATCCATCCATCGGTCGACAGGCGCCTGCCACCGATCATGCGCGCCGCGCAGGAAACCATCCCGTCGCTGCCGCCCTCGGACGCGCCGTTGCCGACAAAGAGATCACAAACGAAGTAGCTAGCTTAGCTCAGCTCAACTCCTCGAGTGAAGGCTTCAGAGCGGTCCATTGGACGGACGGATGCACATGAGCGACGGAGCAGCGCCTGCGCCGTCAAAGAATTATTGTTGCTGCTTGTCTCCGCTGCTGGAGCAGCAAGGGACATGATGGCAAGGGAGGCACGAGCTGGGCAGCTCCAAGTGTGGTTATCTTTTCATTCTTGAATGCTCCGGTCTAATCCTATCCATCTCAAGCTCCCAACAATTAAGGTTTCGGATTCTCTACTCTTCGCTAGCTTATCTTCAAGGCTCTGATCTGGTGTGTTCAAACATATTGAGCAGCTATACCATAAGGTACTTTGTACGAAGTCTTCCAGATTAGAAGGCATGCATACAGATGCAGATTGTACAATCCTAAACTCAGGCACCGCCCCATTCATTCTGTTATCATTTTTTCTCAGTCAACTGCATCCAACTACTCATAGAACTAGTAGTAATATTTTTCCAACTCAGTAGGCAATATCATTGCAGGTCACACGGATCCAGGCTGTGTTAATTGCATAGATGTCGAGAGGACACGACTAGTGTCACACTGATCATCTGTCATCCTGGGAATGCAGGGTCACCATTAACTCCCCAATGATGCCATTTCTCTCAGCAAGTACCCAGGTCTCCAAAATAACATTAAGAACTGCAGCATTCGAGTTATGCAAAGAATGAACCCAGGAGGAAAACTTACAGGAAGATAAGCACACCAAACTCAAAAGTTGATCGATGAAACGTTGTTACAGGATTCACTGGTTCTCACAAAGATCATAGAATAGGAAGATCCTAGAGGTTCAATTACTTCTTAGTATAGGGAAGGGAAAACAACAGTACTAGCGTTCAGGAAAGCAACTGTTCCATTTGTTTCTTGGAGGACGCCTGGCACATGAGGATACGATTACGGTGAAAAGAAATAATATGTGAACAAAAGTTGATCATCATATTTGACATCTTCATTGGCTTCTCCAGTTTTCCAGACTCGGTGCTTGTCGCTTCGCCTTCTGCTCTTCCTCCGGCTGCCCTGGTCATCAGAATCAGTATCCGACACAGATTCGGATTCAAATGATGCTGATTGCTGATGACGTGCTGTGCCTTTGGTGCCTGCTCTTCTTCTGCTTCCTTTTGTGTTGCCGCTTATTGTCCTCCAAGTCCGAGGAACTGTAACTTGAACTGCCGCTTTCAGAAGAATATTCAGAGCCGGTCACTGAAGATTTAGTGTAGAGTCAAACACTAAAGCCTCACTACTCTTTCTGTCTGAATCACTCCGCGAATGGTGTTTTCTCTTACTCTTTCCCTTGCTTCTTTCAGACGTTTCCTTCTTTGACCTTTCTTTGTTCAGCTTCCTCTCCTCCTCCCTCTCCTTTTCAAGATCAGAATTCTCAAAGTGATATGAAACTGACACGTCCATCTTCTTCAAATTGGGGTTCTTAAGCTTCTGCGTCCTTGAGGGCCGTGACATGTAGACCCAGTCATTCTTGCACTCGTATGTCCAATGCCCAGGCTGGAAACACTTCTGACATTGCAAATATGCACTACTCGAAGAAGTTGGTAAAGCTTTTGGTTTCACACCCAGTCTAACAGCCCTCTCTGTACTTTGCAGATACATCTGTCTCTTGGCTTCCTTCCTCTCCTGCCAGTGGCTTGGTCCCTCTTCCTTCTGCCCATAGGCATTGACATTGCGGGCAGCAGCTGTGGCAACACGTTCAGCTTGAGCCCTGCTTGGTCCCTTAGCAGCTGATAACGCTTATGCCTTTATTCGCTCAGCTGCAGCCTGAGATCTATCATCATTTCCTGACATCTTGATTCACCCAAATATAAAATCTTTGATCTCCATATCCTGTAAGGAAAACGAACAAATAAACTTTTGGCTAGCCAAAATTCACACATGCAGGCACACAAATTCAGATCGGGATTTTTGTTCTTTTACTGTAAGGGGTAACATAAAACACTTACAATATAGTACTTCATCATTGTTAGGCCATAAATGCACACATAGGGCTTAGAGATTCGATATTAGACTGTCATAAAGTTAGAAATAGTACTACTTAAAAAGTACACCAATCCAACACAACAAACACCGAAAGGCATGTATTTCACAAATAAGCCTTCACGTACATGAATTGAACAACTATAGAAGAAATTGCTTTTCCTACAACTAAGTAAAATGAATATTCTACTAGAAAGTGCACATTACATGGCATTAAAACCTTAAAGATGGCATCTTAAGCTAAAGGAAACACCTCTCGACAAAAATATCAGAAGCTAGCAGCATATATAAGATATTTGCACACATATATAAAATAATGATTTGCACAGTATTTATGGAAACAAAAAGCCACGGCTTGACCACAGCAACAAGGGAAAGTCGCATGCTGCACAGGAATAATAATAATTTGATGTGCATGGCTTGAAAGTGTACATTGTGAATTTCCAGAGAGCTTATGGATTTTATGCTAGAGGTTCCACTACATTCATTTCTTGCAGATACAAACTCTATTAAACTAACTCGACTAGCCAATCTTTTTGTACTATTAACCCAACTAACCCACCTAATCAAGCCGAAGGATATCCCTATTCTTTCTGGCTTTTCGGTGGATTTTGGCTTCTCTCAGTAATCACTATTCATTAGACTAATAAGTCATAACCAAAATCCATAAGCCGTAGCCCAGAATAATAGGCCCATCTTAGACTTAACTAGATTTGTAACCAAACAAAAAATTGGGTTAAAGAAACCTAGCTTGGTAGGGATTAACAAACCTAGTCATCTTATCCCTGAACCAAACCATAATGAAAGAAAGGAACACACTAATACGCCCACAAAAAGAGAGAGAGAGAGAGCCATCGTTCAAATTACAAACGTGTCACATGAGCCAAAGAGATGTGAGTAGCAGCATATATAGTTCACTTCTCACTTGTGCACAGTGGTGTTTCGGTGTCAGGGTTGTTTCGGTCGACCCACACATGTCGGCTGAAACATGCTTATTGAACCAACGTGGGCCAGAAGAAAGTAAGTCGAATTCACTTGTTTTGGTCGACCCAGAAACAAGTAGGCCGATACGTCTCTTTGCAACAAGAGCAAGAAGTCGACGTGGGCCAAATTTGCCTGTATCGCCCGACCCACATGCGAGTCAGTTGAAACACCTCTTTGCAACACCAAGGATCTCCCGGTCAAAGAGTCATCGCCCAAACACAATCTCTGCGACCGAGTCAACCGTGCCATGTGTTCTACATTGAACAAATCAAAGACCAAGCAAGAGAGCATCCACCGTTCATGACCCCACTACGCCGTTCTGGCCGAAGTACGTCTTGGTCAGCCAAAACATCGGTTGTCCAACACACCTACATTTTGGCCGACCAACTCTCCACCTTTAGGCTATAGGTAGGTTCTTTTACCCTTATGGTTTGGCTTTCTACAATATATAGCTTTCAAATTAAGTGTCTTTTTAAGGTGAAGTTATACAAGTCGATTGCAGTAGATATTGTCCTGACTTCATCATATTGGCCAAAATCACCGCGAGTATCTCTCTCCATACTCTCTCTCGCGAACAAACAGAGTTCACAAATTTTAGTCAAAAGTCATAAGTCACAGTCCAAAAGAACTCACCCTATAAATACCCCCTTGCTTCACAACAATGTATATTCCATTCATTCTTCACTTTTCATCTAGCACTGTGTAGTCTTAGTAGTGAGAGAGGGGAGTTTGAGAGGGAGTACTACATGGGCCTGGGATGGCAGTGCTTTGTGGAGCTTGTACATCTTCAATCTCCTTCTCCCTCGCTATGGAGTAAATCGATGCTTCTTCTAGTTTGGTAACCCTTATGTGACCCTCTCGTATTTATCTTCAGCTCCTTAAGTTAATTACATTGTTTCTGTTCCTCGTTATGCCTGCATAATTCTCTATTGTACTTATCATTTATGAGATAAGGGTATTGATTGCTAAATTGAATGTGGCGTTTAGGTTAGTCGGTATCTTGGAATGCTGACTGTTATTGGGTTGACATAGAGCACCTTTGCGTACCGTGATATGGTGATAGGGTAGGCCACCATAATAGCTTAGGTTGGAGAAATCCCAGGAGCTTAGTAAGGAATTTAAGGCGCTGAAAAATAGTGCAAGAGGCGATCGTGGCAATCCCAAACTAGAGGAGGCAATTTACCCATTATTCTCTCCTCCACTAAGAAAATCCTCACCCCTTCTGAAATCTCATCTTCAAAACCTTTCCAGCAGAATTAAGTTTGGAGCAAGACTTACTCATTCTCCATGGATACGATGCCCCGAAGTACTGTATGGTGAAAGCTCCAGCGGTTTTCATGCACTTGCAAAATAGTAACGCATAGAAGACGTCAACAGCATCCAACCAGGAGGAGAGAGGGGGAGGGGTGAGGAATGGACATGGTTTCAGTGATGTGGATGGCATAGGTGGATGATAAGAGAGGAGAAGAGAGGAGTTCGAATGGTACTACTCACCAACAAGTGGGCCAAAGTTTGTGTGTATATATATGAACATATGATAGAAAAATCCTATATGTATCAAAAAGAGAAGCTGTCAGAAATCTGAGTTGATATCATAAACACAGTCATTCTTGATGACAGTTTAATCATCCAGCACTTGCAGTTCGTAAGGTTTCTTCGCTGGACATAGCTAGGAATAAAAATGCGTTAGAAGCCACCTATAGACATTCTTAAATAAAAAGCATAGAAAGCAGTTCAGATTGAAAATCTGAATCTGTATGAGAGGCCGAAAGCAATTCTGTAGCAAGAAATAATGCCCTAAGTGCACAATTTTGGGCAAGGCACATCAAGAAGGTCTTGCATTTAGGCAATAAAACCCTCAAAAACCTGGTTAAATCATAGACCAAGCCTTGAGGCTTAGTATGTCATACGGCACTTGCAATACATGAGGTTTCCTCATTGGGTAGAAGAAGGTCAAAAGACAATTATGGAGTTACAAGGACTCAGGGAGAGTTTTCAAAACATGCACGATGGAATAACTTCAATCTATACAACATATTTGAACTACAAATGATGCAAACAAATTGGACATGGGGACTATTTAAAATTAAGAAATATCAAAAGACTTCTAAGGTTGTTGAATTAAAATAAATTATACCAGAAATTTATCGAAGATAGGACAAAAACTTAGCATTAGCAACTACTAGCTTTAGCAACCTTGTTTTCTTGGCTACACTCTCTCTGAGTTATCCGAGTTTGACCATTGTTTCATTGAAAATTCTAGAAAGGAGGTGGCAGAACAAAAACTTCATCTTTGATTCATTATAATAGTTATGAACAAACACACTTTAAATGGTGATACTCCCTCTACGATATAATTAAGAAGTCAATGTTGTGGCAGAGTACCATTTTCTTATACAAAACTTGAGTTTGGTCTGTATTGTCTGTTCCATTCAGGTGGTATAATTTCCTGCCATCATCTTCCGCCCTTACGCAATGCATCACAGACCTTTGCAGCATCCACACCATATCCAACATTATGGACCCTTACTATATTAGCACCATTCAAAATCCCATCTGTAGCAGCTGCAACAGTTGCAACATCTCTCTCAACTGGATTGGCACGATTGCATATTTCACCTAAAAATCTTTTCCGGTCCAAGTAATATTGGCACATGTGAAGCACCTAAACTTATCTTACCCAACTCTCTTCTAATGGATTCCAAGCCAATGATTACTTGAAGGTTATGTTTGGATTTCTTGGAGAACCCAATGCCAGGATCAAGAACAATCCTCCACAAAGGAATCCCATGCAACTCTACTTCCCTCACCCGTGCATATAGCTCAGAAGCAACTTCCTTGCAGACATCAACATACTGTAAATTCTGTTCACTTTGCATAGTCGATGGATCTCCCTTCATGTGCATGGCAACATATGGAACTCCAAGTTCAGCTACAACTTTAAGAATTCTTGGGTCAAGCTGTCCACTAGATACATCATTAATCATGTGGACTCCTCTTTTCATAGCTTCAGTAGCAACTTCTGCGTAGAATATATCCAGTGAGAGCATCTTCCCTTCCATCTCAGGAATTTTTGTGATTGCATGCAGAACAGGAACCAACCTCTCAAGCTCTTCATTTGCAGATAATGTTCTTGCAAATGGCCTTGTGGATTGAGCACCGATATCAATGATGTCTGCACCTGCTGAGATTAAATGCTTGGCCTGAGATATGGCAGCATCCACTTCTTGAAACTTACCTCCATCACTAAATCTGTCTGGTGTCAGATTAAGCACCCCCATGACGAGGGTTCTCTCACAACAATCCAACAGATGATTTCCAATAGGTAATACCCTTTTGATACCTTCTGTTCCAATTGTAGATTCACCCCCAAGTTTATTCCACAATTCAAAGAACCCACCACTGCACTTCGAGAGAGAGTGCCAACTTGTTAGGTGCTAAAACAAATGGTCTCTCACGGATGCGTTTATGTGGCACGATTAGAGTCTTAGTATTGATCGGGGAATTACCATATAGAATAATGTCTAGATCGATTGGTCTTGGACCATACCTAATTCCACCAGTGCGCCTTATATGCTTCTCGATTTCCTTTAGTTGCTTAAGCAACTCATGAGGTCCCAGTTTAGTTGTGCCCCTAATAGCAGAGTTCTGGAAATGCGGTTGATCAGTCACATAAGCTGGGGCAGCCTCATGCAAGCAGGCGTGCCTAGTGATGTTTATGCTCGAGTTTCTCATTAGCCGCAATGCTCTGTCGAACTGTTGGACCGAAATGGCGACAGAGGGGGGGGGGGTGAATGTCGACTTTAAAAACCCCCTAAAAGAACACACCTCAAACTTTCTCCGATAGCAACCAATGCTATGAAGAAGAAGATGTCATGCTACCTACTGGAACCAACAACTCACAGAGAAAACACAGAGGCAAGGAGGAAAGACAAAGGAAGAAAAACACCTTGAGGGCAATATTGCAGGGCCGGTTTGACCGCAGTAGTCAGGTTGGTCTGACCGTCATCTGCCGCCGGTCAGACCGCCGGCCATATACCGGTCAGACCGCCCCATTAGAACCGGTCTGACCGGCTATCGGGTTCAGGCAACAGAGGGGCTGAAAATTCAGACTGCACCCCAAAAGACTTTGCAAAACTTAGAAAATGGAGACTTTCCACTGGTTCTCTCTGCCCAGAAATGCAAGACTGCAACCTAAATAGCCAGAGAAACCTCGGAAACCAAAAGAAACCAACTCAACATCAAGAATTTAGGGTTTTCACTAAAATATGAAAATAGACAGGAAGGAGAGGTGAAATCCAAATTGCTCATGATTCGTCCATCCTTTGCTCAAGATTTCTTGCAAAAAGATTAGTAATGAACTCAGGACTCACAAGCAAAAACCTTGAGCCATTTCCGAAAAGGAATCAAAAGATCCCATTTTCCTCTCCTTGAAAACCCTAGAACTCAAATATCAGAGATGCATATGACGAGGGATCTAGAAACCACAAAAACCATTTGATCCTCAGTTTGATCTCAAAAATGGAATGGCCAAATGGCCTTGAGTCTTTTCCATCACAGAGAGATCAAGAAACAACAGGAGAATCAAAGATTCAACTCAAGAACTCAAGAAAACGAAATAAGAACAGAGAAATTCAGAAAATGAAATCCATCACTTAAGGGCACAAACTTAGACCATTTCCAAATATGATTGCAAGAGATACAAAGAGCTACGTCCCCCATACGCAATTGATACAAGGAGTGATTACATAGAGTCTCAATCCATCCTCTCCCTCTCTCAAACTCAAGAAACCCTCAAGACACACACACACACACAGAGGAGACAACGAAGGAGACACACTCTGCCCTTCACCAACTCATACCAACTAAAGCAAAAGAAGGCAAAGCAAAAACAAAACCCTAAAGCCCTTGGAGACCATGCAGGAGACACTCTCCTTTTATAGTCTCCCACTAATGGATTTGACTCTCTCTTTACCCACTAAGCCTCCACCAACTCTTGTGCTTTATCCAAATCCACTTCCTTTAGTGCAGCTTTGCGAAATTACCAAATCGCCCCTCCTGCACCTTCCATGAAGTTTCCTCCTTTCTTGCCGCTCAAGCCTCGCAACCACCTCGAGCACTCGCCGTCTTCAGCACACCTCGACCGTTCTGACCTCAGCACCACCTGCGCCTAGTCTTGTCCTCCGTGCCTCGCCACGACTCCGCCACGATGTCCTG
>CM029670.1:2626978-2927004 GCA_017311315.1 Dendrocalamus latiflorus | reverse complement strand
TTGATAATTGATAAGTATGGTCATTGACTCAAAATATTCTTCTACATGATTGCTTGATCTAATAGCACCTTGCTAAGTAATCATTTATGTACTGTAAGTATATAGACGTCAAGGAGCCAAGTTTCTTTGCTTGAGATAAGCCGGCTGGGCTGTCTCGGCCCAGTTTCTTTCTTACCTCTTTTTCACAGTTCACATGCATACCTCTGCTTTTGCTGCTGCCTTTGCCTCATGGTCACACCGTCGCGTTGCCAGCACCACCCCCTCCTCTACCTCCCCTTCCTCCCTTCTAGCTGGCCTACTTCAAGTCGCTCACCCAGCTACGATGAATAGTCGATGAGTAGACTCCAAGTCGCTTCCTCCGCCTCTGCTCGACCTTTAGTCGATTGCCCAGTCCACCGCGCCGGGCTCCATCTTTGATCGCCCAGCCTGCCTTTGACTGCCTACGGCCGCCTAGCTCGCCAATTTTGGCAAAAGCGCAGCAGGAGGGGGCTGCCTAGCACCTCGGCACCACCTAGACGGCCGCCTTTTAGAACACTGCATGTAGATGCCATTTGCTATTAAGGACCTTCTGAAGGGAAGGTGTTTGCTACCCAACAGCTCGAGGTAGGCACTGTTTGCTGATGGGCCAATGTGATAGTGGATCCTGAGTGCTAGTCATTGCTGGAGCTTTAGAGCAAATATTTTCCCTGAGCCATCCGTCAAGCCATCGAAATTCAGCTGACATTGTTTGTAGAGCCTTCCAAGGAGAGGAGAAGACAGTAGAACATTATGAGCAGGAATTCCTAAATCTTTTACCGCCATTGATGGGGATGTTGAGAAAGCAACTAGGCACTTGGCCCGTATGTTCACGGTAAAACATGGGCATTATTTGACTATACATGGATATGGGGCATTTTATGGAAGTGTACCTTAACTTTCAGTGAAAGAAATTTAGCACATGAGCTTTAATCACGATATAGCATTATTTATTAGCTAGCATATTTCAAGGTTAGCATATGACTTTTCATAATTTACTTTTAAATTTTTGAGTTGTTAAAATTCTTGTTATGTCTTTTTTTATTTCTTATGGGAAGGTTGGTTTGAGGGCTTGAGTAGTCAACATTCGTTAAGTAAATCCATTTGACAAAAAAAAGAGAGAAAGAGTTACGTATGTTTTTATAAACATGTTATTTTCGTGTCACTTTTCACTTTTACTATAGTTTATGAAGTATACTATGCCATTGGGCAGTATGTGAAATGTACTACTGTTTAAGACATATTTTGCCCATGTTGAAAAATGGTGTTGTAACATTAGTCTGATCTAAAATTTGACTTTTCTTTTGTGTGTGATTAGTAATACAATTTTCTCTGTCATATCTAGGTGGACAGAGGTGTGCCTCTAAGTGAAGCCTTGCTCATGCATGATAAGTGGTTAGAGGACAAAGGGATTAAGCACAAGAAGTTTGTTGTTGTGACCTGGTCTAACTGGGATTGTCGTGTGATGCTGGAATCAGAGTGCAGATTCAAGAGAATCAGGAAGCCCCCTTATTTTAACAGGTAACATATATCTATATTTACATTTTTCTAGCTTTGGACCTTGTTTTGTTTTGTCTTAGTGTGTGCGACATAATAATTTATTGTTTTCTTTGTTCATTGTGTAAACTGTTATGTGGCTCTATAACTGTATTACGACAATTGACGCTAAAGTAAGTTTGGTAGTGTTTGTACGATGGGAACGATTGATTAGTGTCCGAATGTGTAATTACTGTCTAGTGTGACCTAAGTTAGATCAATTTTATTAACTAATACATCATATCATTCTTGAGGAATACTATAGGGTTTACTACTGGGGGATTGAAAATTTAATATGTTTATGCATTGTGTACAACTTGTAACTATAGGGTTTAGGGTCATGGAGGATATGCTAATGAGGAAATTGCACCACAGCCACCTATGCTTTCTAAAGATAGCGGATTTCCAACAACAGTTTTCATGTTGGCAATTCAGCACTTGTAAGATTGAATTGTTGCAAATTACCACCTGCACGTTGAATTTTGGCAGTTCACCACCCTTTTATATTTAGTACAATTTACGACCTATACTTTTGAATGCATTGCATCATATCACTTCATTTTTTATTAAATTACTTGCTACCACATTATGATATATCTACAAAAGGTATGGATACTCATATATGTTAGCACACATCTTAAACCAATTTTCTAACATTTCATGCATAATAATAGGTGTTGATTTACTATCAACTGAAATGTGCATGTGGGAAAAAAAATTAAACTAAATATAGGTAGTGCTAATTCATATTAAATCAAAAAGTATAGGTGGGAAATTGCCAACATCAAAAGTGTAGGTGGCAGTCTAAAATCTTGGGAGTACGGTGTGTATGGTGCAAATTTCTCTGCAAAATGCTATAATATGTCAATGGCAACATGTCAATTTTGTTTGTTCTTGTTTCTCTGAACCTATATATTAGTGTACTGCCCCATGGCTTCAAGTATTTTATATAGCATTCACATTAAAGAAACCTAATGTCTGGAAATTGTTCTATAAAAAAAATTGTGGGAACTGGGGTCTTGTTTACTGAACTACTAATGATTTTCAATTCTGATTTCTGATTTTTATATCTGTTCATGCTGTTTATATAAAAAAAAATTGAAGGCAAATTTCTGTACTAGATGGCATATGTCCAACTTCCAAAGAAATGGTTCATGATCGCACATGCCAACTTCCCTTTTGAAAAATCCACTATTTATATAGATTTTTTATCCATATCACTTTGATTTAAGTTAAACAAAAATACCACATGCAGGATGTTTGTAGGAAACAATGCAATACCCCTGAATTTCCTTGGAAAATTTTTGGTTCCTTGTGGGGCCTTGAAGCTCAAATTTTATAGATGTAGGTATATGCTATTCAGAAAGGTTTTGTATATTTGAAATGTACACTTAGGGAGATGATAGGTATAAGGTTTTGTATATTTGAAATATACACTTAGTGAGATGATAGGTATAATATGGAGCCATATATTATATCAGGATTTTTTTGGATTTACTTTCTTATATCTACACTAGCTCGTGAAAAATAAAAAGGGTCAGTTAGGTTAATAGAGTTAACAAAAAATTTGCATATTTCATGCTAAAGGTGATTAAATGATTGTTGACTTTTTTTTTACCATATGACTGATTTTTCTTGGGACGTCATATTTCATGCATGGTGACAGTAAGTGAAAATTTTCCTACACACATACTTGATAGTCTGTAGTTTTGATCAATAGCTTTCTCATTATTTGAGGAGTCGTATTTGAGCCTTTGACGTCAAGGCCCAATGTCGTGCATTTTTAATATTCTTTTGAACTCTGCCAACAAGAAGGCATTGTAATATGGACGCCTTCTGCACAAATTTTGATCAGGTGGATCAACTTGAAGGTTCCCTTCCAGGAAGTGTTCGGTGGTGTCCGGTGCAACTTAAAGGATGCAGTTCAGTTGGCTGGCCTTACATGGGAGGGTCGTGCTCACTGCGGGCTTGATGATGCTCGCAATACCGCTCGCCTTCTTGCACTGCTGATGCACCGGGGCTTTAAGTTCTCCATCACCAACTCACTTGTGTGGCAACCTGCCCCACAGTCAATAACCTGCCAGTCATCCCCTGACCGTTCTCCAGATCCCACCCAGTTGCAACAGAAGCCTAAGGAGATGCCGGGATCTCCTGTCCAGGTTAATCCATATGCTGGCACCGCGGGAAAGGATAGGCCAATGTACTGCTACTGCGGAGTGCTGAGCAGGTGGAGCGTTGTCCGCAAACCAGGGCCGATGCAGGGACGGTATTTCTATGGATGCGGCAACTGGACTGCCACAAGGAGGGCAATCTGCCCGTACTTTGCATGGGCGTCGTGAATGAATTACATGCTGTCCCAAGCAAAATCTCAAGGAGGGCAAAGACCTGATGCTTTAACTAGGGGAGGCTATCAGTTGAAGTTACCAGCCTTGCTGGTTGCTGCGCCTCCCTCTTCGTATATATGATATAACTTTGCTCATAAGACGATGGAAGTTCACTGGGTAGTGTCTAACCTGTCATACTGACTTCTGTTGATAGAAGAGAATGGGGATCAGATGCTGCTTAGGATGCTTTATCCATGAATAATCTAAGTTTGTGGACGCCCGTTTTAACTTAATGGGACTCCCGTAGAAGGCGTGCTTTGTGCAACTAGATCTCTGAAGTTTGGCTTGCAGATTGGAGTGCCCCAGTACTTATTGTTGGGAACAAGTATACACATGCAACAAGAACCATATCTAATATTAAAATAGTGAGTCAGCTTGTGCTAGCCTTGAATCCAGGTCAAAATATTTTTTTCTGCCTTACGTTGTAGGTAAACTCTTCTGTTTTCTGATTTGTTCCTTTCGTTTCTGAATTCGACCATTTTGAAAGGTTGATGCATAAAATTGAGAGTTTGGCGTTTAGTTCTGTTGGCAATTTTGCTGCTTGCAATCATAATAATATTTTTTTAAAAAAAAATTGTAACGTGGTATGATAGTCACTAAAGCCCATGGGTGTCCAGAGATTTCGTCCTGGGAGTGGAAACTGTAAACCTCGTTCATTTTAGGAATGTAGCCATTAATTTCTATCCCTCGAAAGTCCCCAAAAAAACCAGGCAATCAATCTACTTTAGAAAGCGCGTAGATTATCCCATGAAAGATTAGAGGAGTTCATCTGTGGTGGTGATCAGTTGGGCTTTTTTTTTAGGCTTATAGCTAAAAGCACTGTAGCTGGTTGAAAAAATACTGTAGCTGACAGAGTCTTATTTAGCATAATTAAATTTAAAAAATATAAAAAATATGTTAACCTATTACGTATAATACAAACAAATACGGGAAAAAAGAACCGGCAAAAAAACACAAAAAAACCATAAATTCAGAAAAAGACAAAATTTGTGAATAGTGAAAAATAAGTCAGAAGTCAGAAGCTTAAGCCGAATTGATCAGGACTGTATTGGTCATTTCTGTTTTTTTTATCTGTATTGGTCATTTCTGTTTTTTTTCTTCGCTTCGAAATTTCAGCTACACGGCTGGAGCTAGTTCTTGGCCTTTCGCCTTCACGCAACTGAATGGGTGCAATCTAAATCTAGTATTTCCTCGCTCTCATTATGTTTCCTTTTCCAAAATTCCGATGTTCCGAAGAGAGCCAGACATTCACATGGCATGGGGAACTTTTTCCATCCAGTATTCCAGTGAAGTTCTACGAACATATTCCAGTTATCGAAGTCCTCCAACCGAGTGCCCTGTTAATAATTTTAAACAGAATATGCATTCTCAACAGGTTAACTGATGGTAGTATTTCATTCGCATCATATCTCGCAAATGTTGTGTTGAATCTACAAAAACTGGTAGAAATACAAGATCCATCAGGTACTGATTTCATGGCAGCCAAATGGTCATATACCCTTGGTTAGATTATTCCGTGGCATTGTATTCATGCTGATTTTCCTACAAGAAGTCAAATGTCCGAAAAAAGGATTTATTCATCATATACCCTCCTCATAGATGGAAATTCAGGATTTACCCTCCTGACCCACGTGTCAGTGACTTATAATGACCCCACATGTCATTGAGGTGGAAGGGTAAATCCTGAAATCTCCAATTCAAGGGAGGGTATATGATGAAGATCCCCCCGAAAAAAAGAGTCAATAAAACCGATTAGTGACAGACCATTCTCAATGCACAATCTAATCATTCTCTGCAAATTAGGATCGCCGAGATACATAGGTAATAACGAAACAGCAATTTTACAGCAGTTAACAGTACAGCATGGACCAGGCCTAATGCACTCAAATCTATATGACTAAGCTACCTGAACACATCACCTCTTTGGATTATAGTATGTGCAAATATATCCGGATCAAGTCTGTTGCAGGACCGTCAAATCTTCCCGACAAGATCACCATCAACTCCCAAATTGTGAAAAGTATCGCAGTCAAATTACATGTGCTTCCTATTCCTTCGGCCGAGCAAGCCAGAGAGAACTTAGGGCACGAAGCCGTGAAGAGTAATCGCTTATCACAAGAAGTGCATGGGCAGACTGTCTAGTGGTCAGGATCCTTTGCATCTGTTGAAGAGTCTGCTGCCGCAGGTTGTCAGCCTTTATGCAGTAAAGAAGAAAGGAGTCGTAAATGCAACAGTCATGCAGGCATAATTCAACAGGATATAGCAGATGATTTTAAACTATAGTATACATGAATTCATGTACTCCAGACTAGGCCGCTATCATAGCACCATATCAAACCAAGCTTTCTATACTAAGCTTACTGTTGAAATAAAGTAAATACCTGGCGAAGGAAATTCTCAAGGGTTCCAAGCTTCCCCATGGCCATGGCCATTTGACCCATGTAGTTTGCCACGTTTCCTGTTGATCCAGAAGAGCCAAGAGACCCAGCCAAGGTTTCTGCCAAGGACTGCTGAAGGGCCTCCATTCCTTGTGAAAGAGCATCCTCGGCTTGTTGTGAAGACTGCTGAAGGTTGCATATCCCTGACAGCTGCTGCTCAGTGAGAGGTTCAAGCTGTGTCGAAAGAAGCTGCAGTTTTCTTACTTTTTAGTAATCAGTAAAATCATCAGCACTTGAAACAAAAAAGGAGCCAAAGGAAGTACCAACACGCTATCTAGGACAAGAAAACGAAGTATGCAAGAACAAACAAAGCAAGACATAATGCTGCATTATCAAAATCTGTAATTTGCCTATATTTCCTACATATTGGTTTAAATGACCTAGTAATCTATATCACACAGAAAGAAACATAGACAAATCCTTAAGGTTTTAGACTGATGCACATTATAGACTATCTTACAGTACAACATTGCTTGTGTTAATAAGAGGGGCTTTGCTATTCCAGGAGGGCCAGGACCCAAAAGATTACAAGCACATACTAAGGCTGCAATACAGACCTTTAAAAGCTCAGATGGTCGGAAACCTCCTAGCCACAAGAAACATCTCTCTGCTGGTGTCTTCCACATGCCTGATAACACATGAAAGACATCTGCCTTGGCCGCATTTCCTTTTAGCTTGAAAATCTCTTCATAGTGTGACATGATCTTATCAACAACACTACGGAGATCATTATCACTTGCATGAGCACTAACTGCAGCCCTTAGCTCATTAATTTGTTTATTGTGCTCTTCCAACCACCGTGCATACTCCATGTCAAAAGCCAATGCCCCTGTAAGAAAGGGCAGTTCAGTTATTTCTCCATGAAAAACGAGAATTTGGCAGGTATTGCTTGGATGAGGGAGCATCCGGTGCATACTACCCTTTTGTAGCCATGTCTTTTGTCTTTCCATCTGCAGATCGGATTTTGAGGTGAAATTTTGTGGCATATTAGTTTGATTTTATACCAATGTTAGAATGGTTTTTGGAAATGGATGCACTGTTTGATGCACCAGAGACTCCCTCTTTGATTGGATACTTACGTGGTAATGATAAAGCAAAACAGTTTATGTGGCAAATAATGATTAGATATTAATCACCGGAAAGATTCGATATTACCATTTCCACTCATGGAATGGGACTGATCCATTGAGCTAGATATAAAAATGCCCTGCAAGAGAAGTTTCCATAAGCAAACTTCAAATGAGTCTTGCAACCAGAGCTCAAAACAATAACATGCACTAGAAGCAAACCTGCTGACGAGCTCGTTGCAACTCCTGCTCTAGCTGGGTAAGCTTTAGCCTGCTATTCTCCAACTGTTGAACATATGCCTACAAAAGAGAGCAAAATTACCAATGCCATACCACATATTTGCCACGAGTGAAATGTACAAAAAGTTGAAAAAAAATAACTCGGAGGACTTCTAGGAAATAAAGTGGATTTTATTACACTTTCCATAAAAAGCTTTTTATTTTAATACTTTTTAATGTAACAGTTCACCAGAAATTTTTAAGGTGTACTAGTTGAAAGCTCTATAGGAAACCAACTAGCAGCAACTTTTTTTTTTTGCTTTTTCCTTGGTTTATATTCCAACCTTTAACAAGCAAAACCACTAGACCCTCTTGTGTGCAAAATACTTAATCAACCACACCATTAAACACAATTTAACTTACTAAAATATAAAAATTAAAAACTACACAGGCCTACATGAATTCATCTACCCTCCTCTGTGTTTCCCACCAATACACTGTGCGAACCATGCCATCACAAACTGAACCCCGATAGAAGAAAAGAAAACTTGGACCCCTAGCAGCAGAATAAAATTTAATTATGCCTAAATGATAGAATTCGTAAAAAGTAGTGGAACACAATACCAAGTGAACCAAAAATCTTTAAAAACATAAAAACGCTTCAGTAAAGAAACTAAAAGTAGCATCCAAGTACCTAAAGAAACAAAGTAACATCCAAGTACCTTTTTCCTCAAACGACTCTTTCTTGCAGCCTCGCGATTTTGAGCAAGCCGACGCAGTGTCTACAAAGTAAGTTATTAGCAAAGTACTTGTCGCAACAGCAACAATATGAAACGAAAAGGAGAAAGCTACTTGAAAACTGTTACCTTTTGATCTTCATGTTTGTCCTTGGATCTGTCACTGGAGTCAGAAGCAACAACGAGAGAACCTTGGCCTGGTTCAAGCTGCAGATGACAAATAACTATCAAGCTCCCATCTTTCATATTTTTACACAATGAATTTTCCTCTATTACATTACTGGTTTTACATTGAAAGTTGAATGAGATATTTTTATAATTATCCAAAAACCAAAAATAGTTTGCTTTTATTTTACGTTTTGACTCTGATTCTTAAAATAAAATAGAATGGAAAAGTAAAGGCTTAGGGTTGAAACTTATGCAAACAATAATAATAAAAATAAAAATAGTCACGTAGCTCTAATTTTGTTTACCATCATCCTTTAGCTTACTACTTTTGTTGATTTATCCTGCCACTTTGCCTATTAAATTCATGTATGTCATACGTTCGTCAATGCAAAAACTTTTAATCTTGTCACTGCTGTATTACGTGGCTTGCAAGTGCCAATTATTAGGGTTTGCAACTTTGCATTCCATACAAAGGTATTTTAGATACATATGAGTGTTCACATCATTATTATCAAAATTGGCAATGTCAACCACCACACAATCTACATAGATGTTGGTGGTTGTAAAAACAAAATATGATTGTCATGCTTGTCACGACATCGCCTAGCGCAAAGGTGGCCCAGGGCACATACCATGGAGGTTTGCCTCACCTTGCCTAATTAGGCAAGCACCCAGAAATTCTGGGCGTCCATGGCTCTGCTAGGGGATTGCCTTGGATGATGGTTGTAAGTTAAAACTTAAGAGTGAATGTGAGATGAGTTGAAGAGAGAGAAAATGATAGAGAGGTGCGAATGGAACCCTAGCCACCACCGCAAATATCCCTCTGGCCGGCCTCCCTGGCTGACTGGCTCCCAACCTCCTCTCCTTCCATCTAGACCTCACTGCCTTGAGATCCCCTTGTCTCCAGCTCACGGTCACCGTCAAGCTTGCGGTTACCTCCAGCTCACTGTTGCCGTCCTCTCTCTCCAGATCCAGGTATGCTCTTCCTACTCCATTTCTCTTGTCCCTTTCTGCTTCTTCAACCTCTCGTGCTCTGCTCGGCTTCTCTGTGTTCAGGCTCCACTCGGCTCTGCTTCTCTCTTCTCTATTCTGCACTTCTACTCTACTTTTCTGTGCTGCACTTCTTTTTCTTCTTCTTCTCTGCTACTTCTCGGTTCAGCACTTCTGCTGCTCACTCCTTTGCCTATCTCAGCATGGCATGCAACTGTCATCGACCTCTTTAATTTCCTGATTACTTGATACCATTTTGTTCGCATTATGTTAAATGGGCAACGCCTTGGTGCCTACCTAGTCGACTAGGCGCCAGGCAGGCGCCGTGATTGCCTAGTCAGCCATGACAACCATGGTGATCGCACAAATCAAATAATCAACTTATAGTGCACATGATACTATATTTCAATTAGACAAGCTATTGGAAAAGATGAAATAGAAAAGAAGGGGGGGTGGCAATTGAGGAACTAAAACAAGATCAAGGGGTTTAAGGATCCAAATCAAGTAGCAACCAACATGGCTATTAAGGCGGTGCGGCGAGGCGCGACGACTCACTACCTTCACACAACAATATCGCTTATGGCGCGCGGCGTGGCAACACCATATGACGTACAACATGGCGACACCATACACATATCTTAACCTAGTTTAGTAGCAAATTAAATCGATAATATAGTAGAACGTGCATACACCATATCACCAAGTCATAGCAGTAGCACCAAGCATGGATCGGATTACCGGCGGTTACCGGCCGGTAACCGGATTTCCCGGCGGTGAGCGGGATGAAAAAAACCGGCCGGGTTTTTTCGAAGTGCATTTATATTTGTGAGTCTTTTGTGATTGCATAATGCATCTTCTAGGTTAGTTTAAACCCTTTTTGTATTAAATTACCTATTGTATGAGCTAAATATGCTTCGAAACATCCGAAATTCAACTTTTTCTTGTGTTTCCCGGTTTTTTAGCGGGTTTTCCGGTTTTTTGGGGCGGTAACCGGCCGGTTTTTCCGGTTACCGGTTTCAAATTCAAATTTTAAAATTCAAAATTTGACCGAGTTTTCCCCGGTTTCTCCGGTTACCGGCCGGGAACCGGTACCGGCCTCCAGCCGGGATTTAGGCCGGTACCGGTTTTTGGAACCTTGGCACCAAGCATACACATCAGATCAAAGAAATGCATACGGCCATAGCAATAGCACCAACACCAAGCATATCGGTATACAGCAGTAGCAACTCATTGGAGAGGAGACGGGGGCACTCGGCGATCTGAGGAGACCGAAGAGGAGGCGGCAGACCGGAGGAGGCGGCGAAGGAGAGGAGGCTGGAGAGGAGGCGGACATTGGCATAAAATGCTCAGGGCTCAGTTCTTTTAGGCTTATGCTTATGCCTTGGTTTCCATTTCTATAGCAACTCGTCGTTAAACGGTGTGTGTTTTCAAAATGGAGTTTACAGATAAATTGTAGTACAAACTGTACCGAGTTCAGCTATACTACCCAAAATCACATACGACTATTTTCCGCTGCGTACTGCCTCTTACGATTAGACCAAAATTCAAAAACCACATCCATAAGCCTTAGCCCAAAAGAACCCACCTCAGGATTGAGGATTCGATGCGCACGTCCTAAAACCCCTATTTTCTCTTTTTTTTCTTTTCCTCACTCTTTTTTTCTCTTTTCCCCTCTTTCTTTTTTTCTTCTCTTGGCCGACCGGCCTTCTTCTCTTGCCTCGTCCTCTTCTTTTATTCCCCCACCCAGTCTCTCTCCCTCTATTCTCTCTCTCCCTCATCTGGCCAAACGGCCTTACCTTCCGTTCGCCTCCTCTCCTCCAGCTCCTCACTTGGCATTCCCCTCAGATCCGGCCGCCTCCTCTCCCTCACTCTCTCCCTCTTTCTTCGATCTGCTCCCCCCACAATCCAGATCTTGGGGCGGCCATTCCCCGCGTCACCGGCCATCGGTCCTCTGCTGCTTCCCCTACCCGGCGTCGCCCCTTGGCTACCGGCCATAGTCTCCTTTAACACCCCCCCCCCCCAGCGCGATGCCAGCTCCCTCTCCTGATCTACACGCCGCCGCCTTGGGTGCGTCGGTTAGGAGGTCGTCACCAGCTCGGGATCCACCGCCAGCTGCCTGTCCAGCGGTTTCCCCTATGCGCCGCCGGACTACGGTTTGCCACCAATGGCCTCGCAGCCACAGCTCCATGCCATTCGCGTGCCAAAGCACGGCGATATGGCAACGCCATATCGTCGATATAGCGACGGCTTAACAACCATGGCGACCAAAATTAACAAGTGTTATATAATTTTGCCAAAAGGATACGCCAGCTATCTTAATAGGCAAACCCAACTGTTTATGTTGTTTTTCAGGACCCCCCTAATTTGATGGACACCTACGTGAATTGTCCATGCATAACACATAGTTCTATTAGATTGTTAAATTCCCAGGTTTCATTATAGTGATGTTTTAAAGTAATATAAGCACTCCTCAAGAGGCATGATGGAATCTACACAAATTCTCCAATGTATCATGTGTTGGAAGGGTGGTTCTTTGACATCAATTCAAATCAAAACAAAATTCCTAGGTAGCTCATGCCAATGTATACTGAAACATTCAGTATACATATCTTTGGCGTACTTTATGGATTATTGAACGAATAACAAGCTACATAATTTTATTATACAAACATCCTCTACATCCATACATCGTTTAGTCCACCTCACTGGTTTCAACTTCTGTCGTCACTCTTCACATATTGTTTACTTGTAATAGTGAACCTCATGTAACTATATGGAAACATAGCCACATATTTGGTTTCTAACTGCAAATGGTAAGCCTACTTTTGTAATCATAGGTTATCATTCTCCACTCCACTCCATACCATGAAGCCAGACGATTAATGTTTTATGCCAAACACCTTAGATCAAGGACAACAAGACTTTGCATTGGAAAAAAAAGAATAGACTTGCCTCGGGAAAAAAAGAACAAGGACTCACCCTGCGGTTTTCATCAGTACTGCGGTTTTCATCAGTATCATCTGTTGATGTATCTGTTCTTGGGCTGGCGTCTGCCATTGTAGACTACCCCCAATTCTCAATGTGACCCCCCAAAGGGGAGATTAGGTCAGATTGTTGATTCTTTTGTGGTGATAAAGCTGTAGATCTAATTCCCTGTAATGATGGATAAAACATGTCAAGGAGACATAATGTTTATACAAAGATTAAATAGTGATGGAACTTAGACCTTACTAGACATGATCAGTCCACCAAATTGATACCAAAAATCCAGTTTGACGTGGAATATACACAATGAATTAATTAGATGAAACGGTTCAAACAGCAAGATTGGGTAAACAACAATAAATAATCCGAGGGCAACGGCAAGCAAATATCAACCAAGTGCTACAGAAATCAGGGAGAACATACTTCAACAAACAAGCATTTATCTTACTTGATGAATAAAGTTCTAAATGCAGGATAGTAAATCTCAAGCTGACCAGTCACGTGACTCCTCCACAGGCTTGAGCAATCAATTTGTGGAGTTAGGCAATTGCCATTTGCCACCAAGAAATGGATGGATAGCTTAATTTGCAAACTAATGCACTTGCTATTCATACCATTGGTGATTAGCTCAAAACCAAAAGCCTCTACTTGCTAACACCCTCCAAATTTATAGTTTTCGCTTTTTTCACACAGGAACAAATCCACCACTGTTCCTGTTGGATTGCAGGCAAAAGATTGCAATCCGCTATACTTCAGCAAGAACAAAGAACAGCTAGCATACAGAGTATTCAACATTTCGGTTTAAATTATCCTGCGGGCCAGCAATGTCTAGGGAACGCCTTGGAAGTAGGATATGAAAGTAAACAAGGATGAATCAGAGGACAGCAAACTTCACTGCTAGGACTTCGAATAGCTCAACAAACAAAAAGGGACCACCAAGGCAAGTCCCTGATTTTGGAAGGCAGGGAAAAATGCACTTCCAAAGAAAATGCAGGAACACCAAAAACAAGCTAAGCTATTTCGGCACCCATGAAGACTGCAAGATTAATTATCATTTCCCCGCAAAACAGAGATCATTTATCATTTCCGATCACGTCGAATTCACATCACCTAGTAGGCTAGAAACCGTTTGTCTTTCGACCCTTGCAAGCTAGTACAGTATCCGAGTTAAGCCGACGCAAGAATTAAGCACGGATCAGAACGAAAAGACAAGAGTGCAAACTAGCTGCAAGCTAGCAATAAATTCATCGCGCAACACAGCAGGGGAGCAAGACGAGGGGCCTCGAATCACCTCGAACCGAAAGAGTGGCCTTATCTTGCGGCGAAGCTACGGGGTACCGGACTGCACCGCCGATCTTGTGCGGCCGCCCCGAGCTGCCGCCGCTTATGGTCCGCACGAGGAGGCCGCGGAGCCCGCTGCGGCTGCGGCTGCGGTTTCCTGCCGCCGGCGCCGCCTCTTGCCGCGGATGACTGAGGGAGGCGGCGGGGAGTTTGGGGGCGGTGGGCTACCCGGAAATGGAATGGAACAAACCCTAGATCTTTTCTTTCCTTTTTTTAACATGAGCATAAAAGGAAGGTAACATTAACATATGCGAGGGGCAAGCAGGTAGCCGGTATCTGGACCGCAGGTGTCGCGACTCCACATTGAACTAGTAGAGTGACTAAGACTAACCAAGCTAAAAAATACATGGGTGCCATGCTACGTTGGCTCGTAGAGTGATAAGCACTAGGAAAAAAATTTGACGACGGTAAGAGTGATCGGGATTCCAAGCTGGGCTGGTTGCTCCGTATTCTGACCCTAGTCGGGAAGAGTTAGGTGTTATGTTTTTTATCACAATGATTTATATAATTTTTAAAATACGATAACTAATTTATAAATTCTACTTATCTCTTTATATATTTAAGATTGATGCTGCTCATATCAGAAAGGAAGTTATCTTCAACTTTGGCTTTAGCTTTAACTTTTGTTGCTATAGTCATTAGCTTTTAAACGGTATAATTTTTAAGGTGGGGTTTACAGATAGATTGTAGTACACACTGTTCTAAGTTCAAATGTACCGATCAAAATCACATGTAACTTTTTTTCTCTTTATACTGTCTCTTGCAAACAGCCATAATTCAAAAATCATACACCAAAAACCAAAGCTATTGCCCAAAAAAAACCCATCCGAAGGCACATAAACACTACTTGGATTTGATACACCGGCTGAATTATGTAATGTTAAACGTTAGATTTAAATTGAGGGTCGAACGCGTTTTAGCGGGAGAGACCGAGAGAGCCAAACAACCAACTCAGGTTGGTTATACGTGTCGCGATTGAGGGCTGAATGTGCTTTAGCGGGAGAGACGGAGAGCGCCAACCAGCCGACCCAGGTTTGTTCCACGGGTGGCACATCGAGGCAATTCCCTCGTATGAAAACAAATATAGATTTGTTGTTACTTGCACTGAAAAGTTATTCTTTACTAGTATAGTGCCCGTGCTAACGCCACGGCGGCATTTCGGGGATGCACATGAAAACAACTAAATGATGATTTTTTTTTCATAGTTTAAGTTTCACGCAATTGTATATCACCATGTATATAATCTGGAAAACACTCATGTATATCACCAGCAAGTTCAGGTCATGAAATTACAAGCCTAGGCCAATTATAATGCATAACAAGGCAATAATAAGTCATGTCTCGCCTGAACCATCTAATTTCTGATTTGCTTAAGTAGGTCTTGGAGTTCTCCAGGGATAATGTCTTTACATTCATTTTCACTGCTCTTCAAAATGTCCACCAAGAAATGCGTCCTCAGTGAATGTGATCGCTGTGCATGGCAGATAATAAGTTAACTTATTAATTTGCTATGTAGTCTACAAAATATACATAGAGAATATTATATGCTCACAGTGTTGATAACTGGTAATCTTACGCCATTCCACGACCACATGAAACTGTATACAAGGAAGCCTGACAAGTTGCTGCAGAAGAGCACGTGTTTAATTGTTATAGATAAATCAAATGATATTTGATAATAAAGATGAAACATATTATAAGTTATTACCAGTCCGTAGTTTTTGGAACCCATGTTGGGAATTTACAACGCCAGTAAAAAATATCGTCTTTCCACGCAGGATGTGCCAATTACATGGCGAGTTTGAAATTATTGGCAATGTTATGTAATTTGTGTATATATGGCATGCATGGATCAGAACCCTTAAACATTCCATTTTTAGGATGGGGATCCATAATGGACACAGTTCTGGTACCCATGTCTAGTATGTATAATGTGTAGTGCTTCATTTGACGGTATGGCAGTAGAACCTATAAACAAACACCGAGTCTAAAACCATGGCAAAATCCCAGCAGGCGGGATCGAGAGGCTCCTACGACCACGGCAGAGGAACAGTGATTTTACGACCACGTGGTAAAATTACTGACGCGGTCGAAAGGCAATCGATTGCGGCAAAATCGATTGATCGTGAGGTCAGGAAGCAATACGACCAGATTGGTGAGAAGTCGAAGGTGATTTGCAGGCGTACGACCAAAACGAAGGAAGTTGAACGTGGTCGTTAGGAGACTACGACCACGTTGTAAGGGGGTGAACGTGGTCGGCGGTCGGAGAGTGCTTCGACCACGTTGTGCCGGGATGAACGTGGTCATAAGGCGCTACGACCACGTTGAGAATGGTCGATGAGGCTTCGACCGCGAGGCGAGCGGTCGCAAAGGGTTACGACCACTTGTAAACGATATGAGCGTGGTCGAAAAGTGCTTCGACCGTGGCATAAGTGGGCGGTGGGCGTTTATGAGTGGTTGTAAGGGTTACGACCACGCTGTAAGAGAGTGAGTGTGGTCGATAGACTTGAATCTGTGTGGTCGTACGGGAGCTTCGACCACAAGGAATGAACTCAGCCGCGCAACGGACCACATGGTCGTAAATGGCACAGAGCGGTCGTAAAGGGTTCCGAGTGGTCGTAAATGGCACAAAGTGGTCGTAGATGGTTCTAGGTGGTCGTAAATGCTTTTGAGCGATCGTAAACGATTACGAGTACAGCCAAGTACTCGCAGACGTAGTCGTAAGGGGTTACGACCATGTTGTGAGTAACTGAATGTGGTCGAAAGATGCTACGACCACGTTGTGAGGGGTCGGTGGGGGCTTCGACCACAGTATAAGTGGTCGGAGGGTGTTTCTGAGTGGTCGGTGGGGGTCACGACCACATTGTGAGAGAGTGAGCATGGTCGATAGACTTCCGGTGTGGTCACCACGTGATCGTGAAGGGTGACGTGGTCGTAAGGAGGCTATGACCACGTTGTAAGAGGGGCTGCGATCACGTTGAAGGCTACGACCATGGTGTAATTGATCGTAAGGAGCAGCGACTTCAGCGGGAAGATCTGAGCGGTCGTATAAACTGCTATAGTAAGTTTACGACCAAGTTGAAAAATGATCGGAAAAGCGATTGAGGCGGTCGGAACTGGTCGTAAGCTCTCGGAACCGGTCGTAATCAATCCTTATTGGTCGTAAACTACACTAACCGGTCGTAAGAGGGTCCTAGGAGGTCGTAAGACTTTCCACATCGCTTACCTTTGAGCTAGCTTCGCTGGGGGGCCAGGCAGAGGAGGTCGAAGGCGGCGGTGAGGCTATGTCGTCGGTGGCGAGCGGCGGTCGAAGAGGGTCGGATGACTACCGAAATGCGTTCCCGGAAGTGCATGGATGCCAATGGTGCGGTCGGTGAGGGCCGAGGGGGTAGAGATACTCAAAGATAGGCTGGACGCGAGCCAGGTTTCTTCGGAACTCATCCTTCTGCTGCTTGGTGATATTTTTTAAATAGTTTGTTAGCCATTTGTGTCTCATTGCATTATTGACTGACACAAAAATGGTGAATTCTGTATAGTCTATAATCCCTTCGAAAGGAAGCTCAATCTCATCACTAACAATGACTGGTATGCAAAGGCTGGCAATAGCATCAAACAAGCGACAAAGGAGAGTTCCAGGCCATTCATTCGTATGAAGTTGGATTACTTTGGTACACAAATCTGGGTGGACTTAGATTAGGCATGACTGTGGGGGTGGTTGAGGGGGGTGGATTTAGTAAAGAAAATTTTGGTGTATTATAGAGTAGGGTAGATATGCAGACGGATCTCTACTCATTAGAAGTATATTTATATATGTTCGGGATGCACTTTTTTATGGTATGTTATGTCTCTCTTTTTTATTTTGTTTCTCTTCTATTCATGTATGAATTTGAATTGCACAAGAGTAAAATATTAAATTTGTATCAATCTAACTTAGTCGCTCGAGGTTTTGATCTCACCCTTAATTTTGATCCTGATTTCGCTACTGCGCAATGGTGTAAGTATTTCTCCTATACGAATGTGATGAAATATATTTCAACCAACTCACCGATTCAGGTGTAATACTTCATTCATAAACTCACATTACTTGGGATTTATCATTCTCTTTTAATGCAATAATGCACATATCTCTTGCGTATTACTGGCCATTGTGGACAGTTCTTCGGCAAGAGCATGCAGAAGATGCTAAAATAACCTAGAGGAAATGAGAAGGGATGTATGTGCGGCTATATTGGTTTTTATGCTAAAATATTGAGCAGCTATATTCTTTGCATGTGGCAGAAGTGTTACTGGCATTTTTTTTTCCAGATGCAATGTTACTGGCAGTTGCGATTTGTGATGCTGCATTCTGTCCCATCTCTTCGTAGTTCGCCACATTCTTTAATGAGATGCTAGGATGTTTCCTGATGAATTTTCTCAATGTTTGTTCTGTTCTGCACTTCTGCTAATACCAAAGCATTAACATGCTATACCTGAAAAAAGAAAGCATTCTCAATTTCTCATGCTACAGATATTACCATGTCATGACGGAAGAAATTACCAGCTTAGTTACCTTTATAGAGCCATACTTAGTTGCTTTTCCTAGCATTTTAATAATTATTGACAATCTGGTAATCAAGTGCAAGTTCAATCAACAGCTACCAGGATACACTGTGATGGGCAAAAATAGTATGAAGTACACCATAATCACTATAGCACACTTAATACTTTTTTGTTGGCCGTCTATTGACAGGTTCAATCCAGGCCAAATTTCTCTGGACCTCTCAGATACTATTCACAGCGTGCGCTACAAAAATTTCAGTCGTTTGCCGATTACACCAATCGAATCAACGCAATCGAGTTACGCAAGGATTAAACTGAGGCAATCTGTGTTTGACCTTTCAAAACACAGGACTGCCATCTATGGACATGGCAGTAGAGCAGGCTAAGCAACTGTGGGTAGCTGAGTACCAGGCTGTGCTGCTGCTGCTGCCTGGGCAGGGGTTGAAGCCACGAAAGCTTGGAAGACCCCACCCTCACGCTCTGCCGCTCTATCTCAACAATCCTCTGCTTCATGGTCTGCACTTCACTGGCTAGTTCCTCACCCCTTTTTTATAACCTTTTTTATACTACAACAGTATAACCGAAAAAGGCAAAATCCAACAAAGCATTTAACTTTGTTCTATACTATGACTGAACAAAAGGTCCATATCTTCGTGTCAGTTCCTTAATAAAGCCCCAAGGTTGTTTTTAATCCTGTATTGTTGAATTACATTCCATGGGCAGGTGACATTGCTAAAACATTGAAAACATTGGTTACAAGAATGAGGTTTTACCCAGAGCTATATTTAAATATAATAATTTCATGGGCAGAACCAATTGGTTTCTAATATAATCTGATAGTAAAACCCTTACATGGACCACAGAAGCTAGTTGGCAGCAAGGGTAGAAATCTGCTAATTTGAAACGCAATATCAAAAAATATATATATTTGAAAGTACCAGAAGATATATCTTGGCATGCTAACAATTATCTTAATGGGCTAGCATGATCAAATCTCTCAGGTTCAGCAAAATTTGGGTTAGGTGGCAAAGAAGATGCCCGCAAAATTTCTGCATTGAAGAAAAAAAAACTATATGAGATTCGAGTATGTATCATCTGGAATACTGTTGTATATACATGAGATAAGTTCTATTTATTCCACTGTAAATCAGGGAGAAACAACCAGGCAAGGTTTTTCAACATGTCTAAAACGGTATAAAACCGGAACTGGAACAGCAAGAAGCTAGAATTTAGAAATCACCACACTCAATTGTATAATGCCTTACATAGTTACATTAAGATACAAAAGTAAAAAAAAAATGAAGCATGCCAAACTGAATGATATAATTGAAAAGCTGTACAATGTTCATATTCTCATTTCTCAATGGATTAACTTCTGTGGTTTTTAAATACTATTTACATAAATGGCATCCATTAGGGGTTTGGAAGTAATTTACGGTGGCAAAATCATAAACGTGTAGGACAAATGAATGAACAGATATCCTTGGTGTGGATTAAATCGGTAATAGGGTTTGTGACAAATGAGTGGATAAGACAATCTAACAAATATCCTTATGAACAACTTTTCTTATTGAAAAGGAAGGACAAAATTGTCAAAGAAGAATAGAAGTTTCTTTTCACGAATAGCATGGATAACTTCAGACAATAACAAAATGTCTACAGGAATACAGGATTTACTTACAAATGTGTAACTAACATATAATGTAAGCCGCATGGATACTTCAGACAATAACAAAATGTCTACAGGAATTTGCTTACAAAAGTGTAACTAACATATAATGTAAGCCACAGCTCGGACGTACCTGTTGGGTACGATCTCCATGAATACTTGTTGCAGGGAACCCATTTGTATTACAGCCAGTTCTCCAGAGCATCAGCTCCCCTCTTTGCTTCCACAAAGACCAAAGTAAGAGCTTGCTGCAAACAAGAGGAAAACACACGTTGGTGGACCAATATTGGTGGAAATTATGATTGAGTTAAAAATTAATTGAAATTTTAAGTACGTCAAAAAATATTCCTAGAAACTTTCCTTACAGCGGCTTTAGTCTAGTGAAAGGAACTGGTGGCATAAAAATAAAGTAGATCAAAAACTCTTAATGCATAGTACCTTCCCATGAGCACCATTAGTCTTTCTGCGCATGAAGAAGGTCCATGAGATAACTTCTTTATCCGCTTCAAGGACAAACTCTACCCGTTGAGCAATCAAATCAGTACTTGAACCAACTCTTTCCAACAGCAAGGAAGATGTAGTCCGCAAGGAAATCTGAAGCCCAGACACTGCAGAAAAAATTATGACATTTCAGCACAAGTAACAGTAGAGATCATTATCACAGGCTACAACCAAACAAATAATTTTTTCCTGTCATGTTAGAAAAAACCAACAATATTTGCATATTGATTCACCCAGTATCATATCTTCATATCACGTGCAAAAGCATTGATTGTGCAAGCCAACAATTCATCTTATTGTTATTCAGATTTAAATGCAATTAGTAAAGATAAATTTTAATTCCTACCATTATTCTGACCATTTCATACAGTATAATAGAAGAATCTAATATCTAATAATTTTGGATTCGGAATAGAGGTCCAGTAAAAATGAACAATCTACAATGCCATAAAGATAAACTGCGACTTGAGAACATGACACCATATGTTAGGAAAACTGATAATTGTGTCGTACAAGTTGACAGCAAATGGACATTGCATACCCCACTACCTCAGCTAAATTGCTAGATTGCCAATAAAATAGTAAGTAATGAAGAGGCTAATGACATTTGAACATGTATTATTAAAGTGGGGGAGTCAAAAAGAGAAGGCATACCTGTATCTCTTTTGGAAAAGTAGCACTAAACAGCATTGCCTGTCTTACACCACGAGGGGTCATGTCCATCTGCTCAACAATTTTACGTATCTGTGGCTCGAAGCCCATATCGAGCATATCGATCAGCTTCATCAAGAGCTAAGTACTTCACCATTTGCAGTGATACTCTAGCCCTCTCCAGCAGATCCATCAAGCGACCAGGAGTTGCCACAAGGATTTCAACACCCCTTTCTAAGTCCCTCAACTGCAATAAGTATATGTTCAATAGCTGTGCATATCAACTTGCAAAGGTTATTGTGACAGACAAACACAGTATGGCCAACACCATCCATTAATTCCTGAAGATATAAAACAAGCAACCTGCGTTTGCAATAAATTTTAAGTTGATTTGAGTGATTAAACGTCGAAAAGTCCTTTCCTATGTCCATTTAAGTTCTGTGTGAGCTTAATTAAGCTCATAAGAAATATAATAATCAAATTTGTCTTATGTGACAACAGCAAAAAGACAACATAAAATGCAAGGAAGTTTTGTTCTCATCACATTTTATCACTATTTGACAATCTACATGGATACATAGCCATTATTCAGGACCTACATAATTGAAGCATCCATATACCAGTCAGCACAGCTAAGAGTTTGTAGAATTGGAAGTTATACCATTGAGATCCTCCATGTTTGTAGGTTTAACATCAATAATATTAAAACTGTGATTGCTAATTTCCAGATTCCAAAGATTTATCCGCAAATCATCTGCTGATATGAAAGTCTCACCGTCACTGTGGAGAAAAGAACAGGAAACAATGTACGTCACTACATAAACATGGACAGGGTACAGCTAAGCTGACTGTATATAAGGTGCACATTAGCAAGATAGATAGTAACTGCACATGGAAGGTGGGAGATGGTGTAAATTATCTGAAGTATAATCACATAGCTGCTTACATACAGCTCATATAATCACATAGCTGCTTACATACAGCTCAACCACACATGAAATTCTACATATAAAAGTTTTCAAAACACACAAAAATATGATATAACTAAATAAATATATACTGGGGGGAATGACTTGGCTGAACTTTGCCTAAATGAATTTATGTTCTGTAAACTTTAGGGTTATGATTTTGTTAGATTTGCAAGTGAAATTTACAAAACTATAAAACAATGTTACTATGTTTGCAAGTGAAATTACAAGCATTGAAATTACTCAAGCTAGATTCCTGGAGTGACTAAAATGGCAAAAAGAAGGCCAAATCTGGAAAAATGGAGATAGATTCTAAGCATGAATATGGCAAGATGCTTCTTGTCAATCAAGAATCAAATGCCAAAAAGTACATATGCATCTGAAAAGTACATTTCAGGCATATATCAAAAATAGGCAGGTGCTAGTAACGCCAGCAAAACAATCTATCTGTAACTTCAACATGACTACCCAAGTACCCACTTCTCTAAACGTAATCAAGATTTTTCTACTTAATTATTCGCATGATTGCTTTGCCTAGTTCCATACAAGTATATATTAACTTACGTCACCGAGCTACGGCTTACGACCGAATGAATTGCTACAAAGGAACGAGGTCAGTGCACATACCATTCACACCACCACAAAATCAATTAATTAGAGCTATACTATATCGTCACACATCAGACACCAGTTTAACCAAATTCCTTTATTTGACTATCGCAAAACCTGCAGATTCAAGCATTTATAGGGTATGTATGACAATCGCAAAACATTCTGGCAACGGATAAAAGAAGCTAATCACATCATCATCCAACAACCAATTTGGCGTAGCATTCACTTGCTTTTCTACCTGCGATGCACTAAGTGAAGGTGCGAACCGTGTTCATGACAACACCAAGCCACCAAGCCAAAATTGGCTCCTGCAGGGCAATTCCTGTCCTAAAGTCTCCAAGACCACATGTCCACGCAACATCATGCCATGCATACAACGCACACATAAACAGGCATAAAAAGGGAGCCTTGTAAGTCGAACTGCAACTGGATTATTCAGAGACAACACATACATGAACAGGCATAGAAGAGAAGCGAGGCAGACCTGCTCCAGGGCAGCACTCTCCTTGTCGCCGTCGTCGTGGCCGGCGGCATCCTCCTCGGCCCCCCAGACAGGGCGCGGCGGCGCGGGTGGTGGCGAAGTAGTCGTCGTCGTCGTCGTCCTCGACGTCGGCCCAGGACTTGGAGGTGAGCGGCGCAGGCGCCCAGAACACCTCCAGCCTCTGCTCCTTGTCCGCCGCCGCCGCCTGATTCTTCGGCCCCGCCGTCAGCTTCTTCTTCGCCCCCATCCGGCGAGAAAGAGGCCGAGGATGCCGCCGCGGCGGCCGTCACCCCCGGAGTCCGCGGCATCGCCAGATCCGCCGCCTCTCCACCGGCGCGAACGAGCACCGCACGGCCGCGTGGCGCGGCCGCCGCGGGTGGTTCCGCCACCCGCCTCGCTGGGGCCCGCGGGGGGGGGGGGGGGGCAGGGAGGTGGAGGAGGGTGGAAGCCGACGACGGGGAGGGCGCCACCTCTTCCTGGCCGCCGGCGCTGTATCGCACGCGGCCGTCGTTGCCCACGCTCGCCTGCGCTCGCGTTGCCGTCGACCGCGTCCGTGCCATCTTGTTGGGCTGCTCGACGACGCTGCCGCTGCGTCGTCTCCAGACAAGCCCACCGTCGCTGCTCCATATGCCACCTCCCGCCGGATCCAGGCCACCGCGCTCCGTCACCCCCGGATCCTGTCAGACCCAGCCACCACTGGGATCTGACAAATCCGGCCGCCGCCGCCTCGGATCTGGCCGCCGCCGGTCTGGCACCGCACGGATCCGGCTGCCTCCGGGCCAGATCCGATCTGGATTGGGCCGCCGCCGTATCGGGGAACTTCGCACCGAGCTCGATCCGGCCGCTCGCGGTCGTTGCGGCCGCCGTCTTCCTCCCGACCCCGCTGCCGCCTCACGTGGACCGTCGCTCTGGTCATCGGCGCGGGGCGGGGGGAGGAGGAGGCGGCGGCGGAGCGGGGCGGGGGGAGGAGGCGGCGGCGCGGAGGGCGGGGGAGGAGGCGAGGGAGAAATCAGGGGAGGAGGCGCGGGGCGGGGTGGCGGCGAGCGGCGCGGGGAGGAGGGGAAAGCGGGGCTAGGGTTAAGGCTGGGGCGGGGAGGAAGGGGGGAGGCGGAGGGAGGGAGGCGCGGGGGAGGATGGGGGAGGCGGAAGGAGGGGAGGCGCGGGGGAGGAGGGGGAGGCGCGGGGGAGGCGTGGGGGAGGCGGAGGGAGGGGAGGCGCGGGGGAGGAGGGGGAGGCGTGGGGAGCGGAGGAGGCGCGGGGGAGGAGGGGAGGCGCGGGGGAGGCGGAGGGAGGGGGCAGCGCAGGTCGAGCGGGGGCGCGGGTGGAGGGCGTACTGCAGATCCATTGAAGGATGACCGTCGGATATGGTTGGGTAAGGAGAGAGAATAGAGGAGAGTTAATCTGGTGCGGACGTTTTTATGATGATGTAATTATGGGTGCATATTGTGGTGTGGACGTAGTTAAGGTCATGACTGTGGAGCAGGTAATTGTTGGGTGGATGTAAAATAATTTGAACTGGTGAATTATTAGTTTAGATGACTGTGGAGCAGGTAATTGTTGGGTGGATGTAAAATAATTTGAACTGGTGGATTATTAGTTTAGATACACATTTTTCTTTCTTTCTGTCTATTTATGCGGATATAGAATACTTACCACTTGTTGCCCCTTATGTTATATGTAAATATTTTTATAGATTTCTTGTCATTTTGCAAGATGTATGAATATTATTTTTATATATCTAATTATATATTAATCAGTAGAAAACTAACTTAGGAATATATCTAAAAGAGTATAATTTAATTATTAAAAATATTTGTGTTACATTACTTAACTTTGTTTGATCAACATTTTTTACCCCTATTGTGGCTGGGGTGTTCCCTACTAGAGCTAGCATGGACAGGACCGAGATGTCTATTGGGATCCGCTAGACTTGACCAATTGGGTCGAACCAACTGTACCGGCCCCGAGGCACAGTACTGTTGCTCGGCCCAAGCGCAACACAACACAAACAGTAAAAGAGTCATGTTGACTTGGTCTGACCGGTGCGTGCCATGCTTGGGGCGGCACCTTGGCACGGTAGACCGATCCGGCACGCGCATGCACAACATCGTGTTGAGGTACGGCACGGCACGTCATTTACCACTAAAACCTTCCAGGAGATCAGATTTGCTCAAAAGAGTGCAGTAAAATTGCATGTGGATAGTCATAAAATTACTTGTGTTAGGGTTATTGTAATCTTCTGAGCGTGAATTGGTGATTTGACAGTAAAATTATTTACGATTGGTAATAAAATTACTTGTGACCGTTAGGATAAATGTGCCTAGGCTAGCCCGGCACGGCCTGATCCCTCTTCGTGTCGTGCCTGGGTTGAAGGGTAGACACGTGGGCCAATATGGCACAGTACGATAACTTATTCGGACCAACTGTACTGGGCCTAATTAGGTCTAATACACGTCTGGGATCCGCGTGACAACATATGATACCTCTAGCCCCTATCCTCTCTATGCATGTCTTGTGTATATCGTACATTTTATTCCAAGTAAGTTACTAGGTTGTACACCCAAGAAGAGTACTACGTAGATGAGTAGTGGTGCATCTAAAAATTGTAAACACACCATACATGTGAAGGAGCTGTTGTGTAGCATTTTCATTAATTGTGGTGTGAGCCTACTTCATATAGTGAAGGAATTGTCATGCATGATTTTTTTCTATTGTTCATGGCGTGCATATACACTAAACAAGAAACAATATACAACGAGAATTCATAAGTAAAGAAATGTATACCAAATCAAACTTTTGAAAGGAAACAAATTATGGGCGAAAGCATGTTCTTGGGAGGTTGTTGCTGCTGACAAAAGTTAGATTCAAATTTGTAGTCAACATTTTGGAGGGTGTCCAACCGTTGGTAGAAACCACTACCGGCTAGGTGGCAGAAATGTGTTAAAAATGAAATCCAAAACCTTGGCAAGGACAGACAACAAAAGAGTGATGCATGAACATCCTGTTATGTATTCACCGTTTTCTCTCGATTTTATACTTCAAGAAGCAGGTTTGCTTGCAAGGCAATGAGATGACAATAGTGTTTAGGCTGTTGACGGTGGGTTGGTGGAGGGAGGAATTAGGAACGAGAGTGAAGAGCAAACGTTGGTGCCGATAAAGACGGTGGTCACCAATGATCAATGATGGAAATGGGAAGATGTTTGAAGCGCAGTCAACCGAGGATGCCGAGACACTGGCATCAGTGCCATATATGGTGATGGCAATAACAAGCCTAGCGTATGATGTGAACACTAAGGCAACAGTTGTTGATAGGTGTGTAGTTAGGAAGACATAGAAATTATGGAACAATAGTCAATATCTGGGTGAAGGGTGAGAATATGCTCAATCTCAGCCAGGGGCGGACCCACAGGGTATGCCGGGTGGGCTACGGCATACCTTGGGGCCCAGCCGAAGTGCAGGTCCTGGAGGGACTTGGGGATCTTGCCGGTGAGCTTGTTGCCGAAGAAGCTGATGGAGGAGAGGTTTGTCCGGGAGAGAGACGCCGGCAGGGCGCCGGAGACCGAGGTGCGCATGATGTTGAAGATGGAGAGATGCGCGAGGTTGCCGAAGGAGTCCGGACAGGCCGGGGATGTTGTCGATGTTGATGGTGTTGAGTTGGTCGAGCTCGCCGATGGCCTGCGGGAGCGGGGAGGTGATGTTGAGGTTCTCGAGGAAGAGCGCGACGACGCAGCGGTACTGGTTGCAGCACGCGTATGGCCACTGGTAGTGTTCGGTGCCGGACTGCCAGGACGCGAGTGCCGCCGGATCGCCGAACTGCTCCTTTATCTTGAGCAGCGTCGGGAGGTCAGGGTCGTCATGAGAGAGTGACGTGCTGAGCTGGAGAGATAGGAGGAGAAGAAGAACTAGGAGATTGGCCATGGTGTGATCTAATTGGCACTTGATCAGTGCGTTAATTGTTTTGGGTGTGTGATCAAGTCAAGTGTGTCTATCAGTGTATATGTAGGGGTTCAGGTCTTTTTATTTTTTGCGAAATGTAGGGGTTGAGGTCAACTGGGGGTTGATGTGATCTTGAAGGTAGCCAAAGTCTGGTCAAAGATTTCCGAGTGGTTTCGTGCAGCTGGAAGGAAGAGGAACGTGCATGGTTACTTGCAATGGATGAGGCCCTTGCATAGTTATGGTGTAATGACTTCAAAGTATGTAAAGTAAGTATTAGCCAGTTCTGTAAGTAAGATGGAACCCAAGAAAAAAAGAAGAACAAAAAAAAAACCCGGCTAAATCGGTATTTAATCCCATTGTTCTCAATCCATAAGAAGTGTTAAAAGGATAGAAGAGAATACATCTCAATTAACGTCAGCTTTCTAGACCCGGGAAATGTAGTGGATAGAATTATAGAAAGTGCGAAGAGTAAAAGAGATGTGAAGCTTAATTTGGAGGCGTCAATTTAGATAGATACATAGGAATCAGTAATGATCATACGACAACCGGCAGATGTGGTAGTAATTAGTTACCTTGCCAATGTTGTTTTGGTATTGATCTATCTTAAACCTTGTAATTTATGCAAATTTCTAACTTAATCCTTGAATTTAAGGCTTATCATATTATTTAGTATCTGTATACCGAATTATGGTGCAAATTTTACAATTATTTACCGAATTGGCAAATGGTTTTACTGAATTGCATATAAAAATTTTGGTGCAACATACCCTTTCATAAAATCCTGGGTCCGTCACTGATCTCAGCCCAAGAGTCGTAAGGACAGAATATGCTCAATCTCAGCTCAAGAGTCGCCGTATATATACCTCGCTTCATTATATCTTAGATTGGCCTACAAACACTCTACTCTAAACTCATTTCCTCTTAAAAGCTTTGTAGGGTTTACTATTTTTACCGAAGCGACTGCTAATTGGAAACCTTTGCCAAATTTTTTGTGACAAAAGTATGGCATGCTACAGTGTGATGCAAAATTTCTTAGCCATAAGTGTGGCAAAACTTGGTTAATATATGTATGTAGGATGTGAGACATATAGGGGCTGTTTGGTTAGCGGATGAGCTAATACAGACTGCATGTGCGTGGCCAGGCTGAGGAGTGAAGCTCCTCAGCCGCGTTCTTCCTCAGCCTGGCTTTAGTTGTTTTTTTATATCCGCTCGTGCAGGCTCTCTCCTCTCCGCAGTCAACCAAACACCATCTCCCTGCATACGCGGGTGCAAGCTACCCCGTATACAGGCAACCAAACAGCCCCATAGTTCTCACCTTTCTACTCTCCCCCTCCCACTTCCCGCTCCGCCACTTTCCCTGCTCCAATCTGCGTCGCTCTCTCTCCCTCTCTGCCTCCTCCTCCCGCTCCGAACCGAAACCCTAAGCTAGCTAGCTCGATGGCCTGGGCTGCGGCGGCGGCGCTGGTGGTCGCGGCGGCTGCCGTGGCGTCGGCGTCCAACTCGGAGGGCGACGCGCTGTACGCGCTGCGGCGCGCGCTCGCGGACCCCCGGGGCGTGCTGCAGAAGCTGGGACCCCACGCTCGTCAACCCCTGCACCTGGTTCCACGTCACCTGCAACCGCGTCACCCGCTTGTACGTCACCTCAGCTCTTCTTGGTTCCATTTCCACATATATATTTTTGCGTGTTTTTGTCTCGTGATTTGGATTAATGCGAGCTTGCGTTAAGAGCCTTATTGGTAAACTGCGAGACCAAAGTACTAGAGCTGGGAGCCGCTAACTCTGGGTATTACTTGTGCGGGCGATTTGTTGTCTCATGAGAGTTAATGGAATGAATAAGGTAGTTCATGCACTTGTCGTGATTACTTGGCAGGTAGGTGATTTGCGAATTTTACGGCGCCCTGTGTAACCATCTTACGAAATTTATGAAACGAAAATATGGGTGTGTTTCAGATGTAGCATCGTATATGAGTATCACATACCAGATGCAAATACTACACAGTGAAATTGCCAAGACTTAATTACCAATTTTGGGAGGCATATGGACAAGCTCCACAATTGTTAGCTTGTAATTGCAGCAAACCTTAAGTAACTACATATCTTTTACTGGTTAGTTGTATTGAAGTATAAGTGAATTGTCCGTCTTTTTTCATAAACTTAAGCTTTTGGGTAAACTGGTTAGTACATGCAACTCAATATGGTATTAGAGTTAAGAGGTCTTGAGTTCAAGACCCAGTTGGCGTAATTAAAAAAATAATTGTAGCTCACTTCTATTCCACGTCTTAGGGTTGAGAGAGCCTACACGTGAGAAGGTGTGTTAAAGTATTAGTGAATTGTCTGTCTTTCCTTATTAATTTAAGTTTTTAGGTGAACTGGTTGGTATATGAGACTTAATAAGCTGTAGCTTGACAATCACTTTCATGTTAATCGTGTAATCGTACTTTTGTAGGGTTATGTTGATACAAGCTGTAGCGTTGCACTTAACTATTGGTTGAATTTTTTTTAGTGCGTCTGGCATACCACTTTTGTTGTATACTATTTGGTGTCTGTTACATAATCAGCTTGAAAGACAGGTATCATATCTTTTTGGTTGCTGAAAGCAAGCAATCCCTTCATGGAAATGGTTTGTTTCAATGAAACTTTCACAATGACACAATTTGTTTATAGCAACTAGCTGCATATAAGCGCGGCGCACGCCGCGCCAGCTACCGTGCGGGCCAAAGTGAAAAAGACGATAATTCGCAGGGGTTTCATAAAAAAAACAAGGACAAATGCGTAATTTCGGGAAAATCAAAGGGTTTATTTGGGAAAAATCGAGGACTTGTAAGGACCTGTACGTAAGTAAATAAGGACCTATACGTAATTTCGGAAACCCGCGGGGCGCCATCCAAAATTTTCTTTGTAAGAAAAAACTTGCAGGGACCTATTCGCGAGAAAAAAGGACCTATACGTAATTTCCGAAAAAGTGAGGGAAAGTGGCTCGGCCGGCCGTACGCGAAATCGCTCGCCACGCGCCGGCCGGCCGAGCGCCGCGGGGTGACGTGGGGGGCTCTCCGCGCGGAGAGTCCCCCGGTTATATGGCTGGTATGATATGTGCATGCCTTCTCTTTTGGTTTGTTTTGCTATGACTACAAGTGGGACAAAGCAACAGCCTGTCACTTGCCATATTCTGTTTCTTTCTAGATGTGTCATCACATATGGTACTTTCTTACTACTGTGTATCTTGTAGGGATTTGGGTAACTCAAATTTGTCAGGCCGTCTTGTTCCTGAACTGGGACACCTTGAGCATCTACAGTACCTGTGAGTCTATCTACACATTGATTCTCTTTCTTTTCCGGAATATAAGATATATTTTGCCTAGTTACATTTAGCGCCATTTTGTTATATAAGATATGTTTTGGTCTTCTAATAATCCCAAAAACTGCATTGATCATCATTTGAACTTGAAATGGCATTTTACTGCGATTGAACTTAGCATTCATGTTAATGCTCTAACATCATCCGGAAAAATCGTTGCAGTGAACTTTACAAAAATAATATTCAGGGCACTATCCCAGCCAAATATGGAGGCCTGAAGAGTCTTATTAGCTTGGACTTGTATAACAACAACATAACAGGGACCATACCAAAAGAACTTGGCAAGCTGAGATCCTTAGTATTCTTGTGAGTACTGATCCTTTAGTTCTAATGTAACCATGTATGAATCTGCACTATTTTCCTCACGAATACATATGCAAACATCACAGTTTTTAGTACTTTTTACATGCTATCGTTTTTTTACATTATGTTATTAGCCTATACCTCAACAAAATGGTGTGGCCGAGAGACGAAATCGTACTTTTATGGAAATGGTTAGGAGTATGCTAAGTTACAGTTCTGTACCTTTATCCTTGTGGATGCATTCATTAAAGACTGCAACATATTTACTTAACAGGGTTCCTAGTAAGTCAGTTCCTAAGACTCCTTATGAACTGTGGACAGTAAAGAAACCCAGTTTAAGACATCTTCATGTTTGGGGTTGCCCAGCAGAAGTAAGGATTTACAATCCACATGAAAAGAAGCTTGATGGAAGAACCATTAGTGGTAATTTCATTGGCTATTCTGATAGGTCTAAAGGATACAAATTTTATTGTCCAAACCATAGTACGAGAATTGTAGAATCTGGTAATGCTTGGTTCATTGAAAATGGTCAATTTAGTGGGAGTGATAAACCACGAAACGTGGATATTAAAGAAATTCGGGAGGATATTTTAGAAACTAATGTATCCCCTGATATTGCTCCATTTCAAGAATCGGATAATAATATTCAACTCGAAAATAAAGAAGTTCAAGAAGAAACCACATTACATAAGTCAACACGACAGAAAAGATCTGCCATTTCAGATGACTATGTGGTATACTCAGTTGAACAGGAATGTGACTTGAGTATTAATAAAGATCCAGTCTCATTTAAGCAAGCTATTGAATGTGATGATTCTGAAAAGTGGTTTAATGCAATGAAGGAAGAAATGAAATCGATGGATGACAATAGAGTTTGGACATTGGTCGAATTGCCTAAAAAAGCAAGACAAGTCGGGTGTAAATGGGTCTTTAAGACCAAGCGCGACTCAAAAGTCAATATTGAAAGATTTAGATCCAGACTTGTCGCTAAGGGTTACACTCAAAAAGATGGCATTGACTATAAAGAGACCTTCTCTCCTGTTTCTAAGAAGGATTCTCTAAGAATTATTTTGGCAATGGTGGCACATTTTGACTTAGAGCTTCATCAAATGGATGTAAAGACTGCCTTTCTAAATGGTAATTTAGAGGAGGAAGTTTATATGGACCAACCGGAAGGTTTCATAACTCCAGTAAAGAGAATTTAGAGTGTAAGTTAAAGAAATCGATATATGGTTTGAAACAAGCTTCCCGACAATGGTATATTAAGTTCAATGATACCTGTTGTAGGGGTGGGCCAACCCCTCGTGACTGGGCCGTGCAACTAGTCCAACATGTAATAGGCATAATAGTGTAAAGGAATATACCAGTGTAAATATACCAATGTACCCTCATCCTTTGTAAATACTAAGGGGTAGAATGGTCTACCCCACTCATATATATATAAGCCCCCAGGAGGGGCAGGAGGAGGGACATCCTCTCATTCACACAACTCTCCCACATAGATCTGGCTCCCTCTTCCTCTTCCACCAATCCCCCTTCATTCCTGTTTAGCCCGTAGCTACAACAGATGGCGCCGTCCGTGGGGACGACTAGAAGTTCATGTATGAAAGGGATTTTTGGAGCACCCATCGCAGATAAGTTCATCTTGTTGCTAGCCTGTTCGTTTCGGGATATATGGCAGGGGTGTTGTGAGCACATAAATCTGTTGTGAGCTCGTTTATGGTTTTGTAGAAAACACTGTTGATCGGTGTATATACATGAAGAACAGTGGGAGCAAGTTTATTATATTAGTTTTATATGTCGATGATATTCTTCTTGCTGCTAATGATAAATCTTTGTTATATGATGTTAAGAAATATCTCTCTAAAAATTTCGAAATGAAAGATATGGGAGAGGCATCCTATGTGATTGGGATAGAAATATTTCGTGATAGAAAGCAGGGTATATTAGGATTGTCTCAGCAAGGATATATTAATAAAATTTTGGAGAGATTTAGAATGGACAAGTGCTCTGCAGGATTGGTTCCAATTCAGAAAGGGGATAAATTTAGTGAATTGCAGTGTCCCAAAAATGACATGGAACGAAAGGCGATGGAATTAATTCCATACGCATCGGTTGTTGGGAGTTTAATGTATGCATCAACATGCACACGACCAGATATCAGTTTTACTGTAGGAATGCTTGGGCGATATCAAAGTAATCCTGGTATGGATCATTGGAAAGCTGCAAAGAAAATTCTTCGATATTTACAAGGCACCAAAGATTTCATGCTCACATACAGAAGATCGAATCATCTTGAAGTGTTAGGCTATTCTGATTCGGACTATGCTGGATGTATTAACTCAAGAAAATCTACATTTGGCTATATATTTTCTGTTAGCTGGAGGAGCAGTTTCATGGAAAAGTGCGAAGCAGTCTGTCATTGCTACTTCCACTATGGAGGCTGAATTTGTGGCATGTTTTGAGGCCACAATTCAAGCATTATGGCTGCGGAATTTTGTGTCAAGATTCATCCTTATTGATACAATATCAAAGCCCTTGAAAATTTATTGTGACAACTCCGCAGCTGTTTTCTTCTCAAAGAATGACAAGTATTCAAAGGGCGCAAAACACATGGATTTGAAGTTCTTGTCTGTCAAAGAAGAAGTGCAAAAACAAAGGGTGACAATTGAACACATAGGTACTAAATTAATGATAGCGGATCCGCTAACAAAAGGTTTGCCACCAAAGATTTTTTGTGGTCATGTCAATCAAATGGGCATCATAGATAAGTCCTTGTTAGCTTGATATATATGTGTGTATGAATAATTGTTGCTTATCCTGACATTTTGAATTCAATAAAGATTGCGTTTTGTGCTTCTTTTATTCACATGATAGTGTATACATTATTGTTTAGTGAAATAAAAGTATAAGGATTATGGTTTCCTTAATTACAGATATATATTGATTTAAGTTGTTTGTGATACATGGAAGGAATCTTGTCAATATAGACTTGAGACTGCCAAGATCCTCTCAATTTAAAATTAATGAAAAGGATGACTTGATAAATTTACTGTATAGTGTGCACTTAAAATTATTAGTGAATTATCAAACCATTACATAGGCCAAGTGGGAGATTGTAAGATTAATTTAATCTTTTATGGCCTATGTAATTTATTAGATTGATTCTAGTATTAAAAGATTTAGTATGATGGTTACTAAATTTAAAGATTAGAATCAAGGGTTTTAAATCCCTCTTCTCTCCCTTTGCATGGCACATATTGTGTGTATTAATTTGCTTAAGTATGCAGAATTTATTTAAGCATGCAGCCTTGCATGGCATTTGCTTATGCATGCAGCATGCAGGACAGTTTACTGTATGCAGTTCACTCGGCAGCGTACATTATGCAGTTCGCTCGGCATGCAACGCGACGCTTCCTGTGTGTAGCATACGACGGAGCGACGCGCCGATAAAATGAATCAGTTGGCATGCGTCTGTTCACTGCTATAAATAGTTGCCGAGCGGCAGTAGCATATTCATTCGATTGAGGTTTTCTGCACGCACATACACAGTGATAGCACACAGAAAAGAAACACACATTGCATATTCTCTGTCCATCAAGAGCATGCAGTAGAGAAAGGTAGAGAGAAGAAGAAAGACATCATGCAGATTTCGAACACCGAGCAAGATCAGTTTATGTATTTCTAATAGAAGAAATGATGTTTTGTTGAATCATATAAGTGCTGCAAAGTTCCGCAATATTAAAGTTTATTCTTACAGGGCCCGGAGTTGCAAGGGCTTGCAACATACGACACGAAGTGCTGAAAGTGCCATGTGGTTCCCTTTCGCTTGCAAGATGTAGATGAGAGCGGATTAACTTTATTGGGGTACCTGGCAAAAATGTAAATCTGGTTGCTTGTACGCGTGCCTGCAAGTAAAGACAGGGCTGCAGCTCAATGCTCGTAGTGTAGATAATATTTATCGCAAAGCTGAGGCCCTCTGAACTGATAATCCCACGTAGTGTATGGTTGCTTGATGAACTAGGAGCCCATTTAGCCAAGGTACCTGGGAGCCCACTCTCAGGCCATTCTGATAACTATGCATATGGCGACTGCGATCATACGATAACGTATGTACATTATAATGAGGGAGATCGACACCGAGCATAAGATGATCGTATATACGAGCACCGATCGATCGAGCACGTAACGTAGAGATCGAGATCGTGTGTGTGTGTGTGTATCGACGGCGTCGTGTATCTTCACGATGATAAGTGGCCAGGAAGAGATAGATCGATCGTCGAAATATATAAGGCGTACGGTGGCTACATGTATATCCATATGGTCGTTACATTATTTTATATACTAGCTGAATTTCCGAGTTTTGCCATGGATAAAAAAACTTATTATCGTAGCACATCAAGTCAATATTTTGTCGAAATTGATTTGCGCGGTCCACACTGTCAGCTTCGTCTCCGCGCTCTGCACATCGTGCCTTCGTGCCCTTAGCTTTACCATGTACCTGGTATTTTTTGTTTTGTAGAGTGGTGGAATTTGTTTTTGCACAGATTGCTTCTTTTATTTTTGTTAAAGATTTTTTAAGGATGTGTAAGAGGAAGTTGAAATGAGTAGATTAACTACCATTACCAACTACTTATTTTAAGTAGTAGGGATGCCGATTTATTCATTCTTAATTTCCATTTTTTTTATAAAGAAGACCGTTCATTTCGTTTATTTTTGAGTGTGTGTGTATATATATAAAAGACGCTAAAATGGGACACCAGGGTGCCTGGGCACCCAGCCTCCCTGCCTTTAGATTGTTTTTAGATGCGTGCAAGTGCAATAATATATATTATCAGGATGGAAAGTCTTAATTATGAATGGAAAGTCTCAATCATGGATGGAAAGTCTTAATCATGGAGCATGCGCACCATGGTGCCCCTGTTATTTATACTATATATATATATAGGGGGGGAAAATTACATAAGGCACCATGGTGCCTAGGCACCAACATCCGATACACGTGTATGATTGATAATTTTTTTGAGTTTGGGTATGAAAATGTTTTATACTCTTGATATATTTATGGTAAGTAAGTTTTGAACTCAGTTCAAATTAGTTTGAACTACTTTTGAGTTCAATGCAACTACAGTGAGTATATACCATAAAAATAGTTCAAACTAATTAAACTGAAGTTGAATTTAAATTTTTTCGGAGTTTGACATCTCAAATATACTTTTTTATGGGTATATGAAGATACCCACATCAAACGTTGCGAATCTCGAAGCAAATCAACGGGTATTGATATTGGTGCCTAGGCACCATGGTGCATGAAACACTCGTCCTATATATATATATATATATATATATATATATATATATATATATATATATATATATATATATATATATATATATATATATATATCTTTGTGTGTGTGTATAGAGAAAAAATCAACAATACAATAACAACAATAGTAATTCAAGAAAGTGAATGAAAAATAATAAATAACCATTGATGCTCATAGAAATAACCATGAGGTCCATGACCATAAGCGATAAAATTATGTATAAGTCGATAAGATAAAATCAAGTAAGAACATGGTGAAATCACAATAGCCTAAAATCTTGTATACACTGGGTGGTGCAGTACGTCCAGGGAGGTGAAAGGAGCCAAGAGTAAATCCAAGCAGAACTGGTAGATTCTTCTTGGTCCATCCAAAGCAGTAGCATGCAAAGATCGATGAACGACCGGCCCTGAAGCTGGAACGTGAAGCAGTAAACAACAAGGCAAACTACACAAGTGGCCTGCCTGCCTGGCACGATCGATCGATCGGCAGGCAGCATGCATGCAGGAACCATCTCGTCGACCGATCCATCCATCCATCGGTCGACAGGCGCCTGCCACCGATCATGCGCGCCGCGCAGGAAACCATCCCGTCGCTGCCGCCCTCGGACGCGCCGTTGCCGACAAAGAGATCACAAACGAAGTAGCTAGCTTAGCTCAGCTCAACTCCTCGAGTGAAGGCTTCAGAGCGGTCCATTGGACGGACGGATGCACATGAGCGACGGAGCAGCGCCTGCGCCGTCAAAGAATTATTGTTGCTGCTTGTCTCCGCTGCTGGAGCAGCAAGGGACATGATGGCAAGGGAGGCACGAGCTGGGCAGCTCCAAGTGTGGTTATCTTTTCATTCTTGAATGCTCCGGTCTAATCCTATCCATCTCAAGCTCCCAACAATTAAGGTTTCGGATTCTCTACTCTTCGCTAGCTTATCTTCAAGGCTCTGATCTGGTGTGTTCAAACATATTGAGCAGCTATACCATAAGGTACTTTGTACGAAGTCTTCCAGATTAGAAGGCATGCATACAGATGCAGATTGTACAATCCTAAACTCAGGCACCGCCCCATTCATTCTGTTATCATTTTTTCTCAGTCAACTGCATCCAACTACTCATAGAACTAGTAGTAATATTTTTTCCAACTCAGTAGGCAATATCATTGCAGGTCACACGGATCCAGGCTGTGTTAATTGCATAGATGTCGAGAGGACACGACTAGTGTCACACTGATCATCTGTCATCCTGGGAATGCAGGGTCACCATTAACTCCCCAATGATGCCATTTCTCTCAGCAAGTACCCAGGTCTCCAAAATAACATTAAGAACTGCAGCATTCGAGTTATGCAAAGAATGAACCCAGGAGGAAAACTTACAGGAAGATAAGCACACCAAACTCAAAAGTTGATCGATGAAACGTTGTTACAGGATTCACTGGTTCTCACAAAGATCATAGAATAGGAAGATCCTAGAGGTTCAATTACTTCTTAGTATAGGGAAGGGAAAACAACAGTACTAGCGTTCAGGAAAGCAACTGTTCCATTTGTTTCTTGGAGGACGCCTGGCACATGAGGATACGATTACGGTGAAAAGAAATAATATGTGAACAAAAGTTGATCATCATATTTGACATCTTCATTGGCTTCTCCAGTTTTCCAGACTCGGTGCTTGTCGCTTCGCCTTCTGCTCTTCCTCCGGCTGCCCTGGTCATCAGAATCAGTATCCGACACAGATTCGGATTCAAATGATGCTGATTGCTGATGACGTGCTGTGCCTTTGGTGCCTGCTCTTCTTCTGCTTCCTTTTGTGTTGCCGCTTATTGTCCTCCAAGTCCGAGGAACTGTAACTTGAACTGCCGCTTTCAGAAGAATATTCAGAGCCGGTCACTGAAGATTTAGTGTAGAGTCAAACACTAAAGCCTCACTACTCTTTCTGTCTGAATCACTCCGCGAATGGTGTTTTCTCTTACTCTTTCCCTTGCTTCTTTCAGACGTTTCCTTCTTTGACCTTTCTTTGTTCAGCTTCCTCTCCTCCTCCCTCTCCTTTTCAAGATCAGAATTCTCAAAGTGATATGAAACTGACACGTCCATCTTCTTCAAATTGGGGTTCTTAAGCTTCTGCGTCCTTGAGGGCCGTGACATGTAGACCCAGTCATTCTTGCACTCGTATGTCCAATGCCCAGGCTGGAAACACTTCTGACATTGCAAATATGCACTACTCGAAGAAGTTGGTAAAGCTTTTGGTTTCACACCCAGTCTAACAGCCCTCTCTGTACTTTGCAGATACATCTGTCTCTTGGCTTCCTTCCTCTCCTGCCAGTGGCTTGGTCCCTCTTCCTTCTGCCCATAGGCATTGACATTGCGGGCAGCAGCTGTGGCAACACGTTCAGCTTGAGCCCTGCTTGGTCCCTTAGCAGCTGATAACGCTTATGCCTTTATTCGCTCAGCTGCAGCCTGAGATCTATCATCATTTCCTGACATCTTGATTCACCCAAATATAAAATCTTTGATCTCCATATCCTGTAAGGAAAACGAACAAATAAACTTTTGGCTAGCCAAAATTCACACATGCAGGCACACAAATTCAGATCGGGATTTTTGTTCTTTTACTGTAAGGGGTAACATAAAACACTTACAATATAGTACTTCATCATTGTTAGGCCATAAATGCACACATAGGGCTTAGAGATTCGATATTAGACTGTCATAAAGTTAGAAATAGTACTACTTAAAAAGTACACCAATCCAACACAACAAACACCGAAAGGCATGTATTTCACAAATAAGCCTTCACGTACATGAATTGAACAACTATAGAAGAAATTGCTTTTCCTACAACTAAGTAAAATGAATATTCTACTAGAAAGTGCACATTACATGGCATTAAAACCTTAAAGATGGCATCTTAAGCTAAAGGAAACACCTCTCGACAAAAATATCAGAAGCTAGCAGCATATATAAGATATTTGCACACATATATAAAATAATGATTTGCACAGTATTTATGGAAACAAAAAAGCCACGGCTTGACCACAGCAACAAGGGAAAGTCGCATGCTGCACAGGAATAATAATAATTTGATGTGCATGGCTTGAAAGTGTACATTGTGAATTTCCAGAGAGCTTATGGATTTTATGCTAGAGGTTCCACTACATTCATTTCTTGCAGATACAAACTCTATTAAACTAACTCGACTAGCCAATCTTTTTGTACTATTAACCCAACTAACCCACCTAATCAAGCCGAAGGATATCCCTATTCTTTCTGGCTTTTCGGTGGATTTTGGCTTCTCTCAGTAATCACTATTCATTAGACTAATAAGTCATAACCAAAATCCATAAGCCGTAGCCCAGAATAATAGGCCCATCTTAGACTTAACTAGATTTGTAACCAAACAAAAAATTGGGTTAAAGAAACCTAGCTTGGTAGGGATTAACAAACCTAGTCATCTTATCCCTGAACCAAACCATAATGAAAGAAAGGAACACACTAATACGCCCACAAAAAGAGAGAGAGAGAGAGCCATCGTTCAAATTACAAACGTGTCACATGAGCCAAAGAGATGTGAGTAGCAGCATATATAGTTCACTTCTCACTTGTGCACAGTGGTGTTTCGGTGTCAGGGTTGTTTCGGTCGACCCACACATGTCGGCTGAAACATGCTTATTGAACCAACGTGGGCCAGAAGAAAGTAAGTCGAATTCACTTGTTTTGGTCGACCCAGAAACAAGTAGGCCGATACGTCTCTTTGCAACAAGAGCAAGAAGTCGACGTGGGCCAAATTTGCCTGTATCGCCCGACCCACATGCGAGTCAGTTGAAACACCTCTTTGCAACACCAAGGATCTCCCGGTCAAAGAGTCATCGCCCAAACACAATCTCTGCGACCGAGTCAACCGTGCCATGTGTTCTACATTGAACAAATCAAAGACCAAGCAAGAGAGCATCCACCGTTCATGACCCCACTACGCCGTTCTGGCCGAAGTACGTCTTGGTCAGCCAAAACATCGGTTGTCCAACACACCTACATGTTGGCCGACCAACTCTCCACCTTTAGGCTATAGGTAGGTTCTTTTACCCTTATGGTTTGGCTTTCTACAATATATAGCTTTCAAATTAAGTGTCTTTTTAAGGTGAAGTTTACAAGTCGATTGCAGTAGATATTGTCCTGACTTCATCTATATTGGCCAAAATCACACGCGAGTATCTCTCTCCATACTCTCTCTCGCGAACAAACAGAGTTCACAAATTTTAGTCAAAAGTCATAAGTCACAGTCCAAAAGAACTCACCCTATAAATACCCCCTTGCTTCACAACAATGTATATTCCATTCATTCTTCACTTTTCATTCTAGCACTGTGTAGTCTTAGTAGTGAGAGAGGGGAGTTTGAGAGGGAGTACTACATGGGCCTGGGATGGCAGTGCTTTGTGGAGCTTGTACATCTTCAATCTCCTTCTCCCTCGCTATGGAGTAAATCGATGCTTCTTCTAGTTTGGTAACCCTTATGTGACCCTCTCGTATTTATCTTCAGCTCCCTTAAGTTAATTACATTGTTTCTGTTCCTCGTTATGCCTGCATAATTCTCTATTGTACTTATCATTTATGAGATAAGGGTATTGATTGCTAAATTGAATGTGGCGTTTAGGTTAGTCGGTATCTTGGAATGCTGACTGTTATTGGGTTGACATAGAGCACCTTTGCGTACCGTGATATGGTGATAGGGTAGGCCACCATAATAGCTTAGGTTGGAGAAATCCCAGGAGCTTAGTAAGGAATTTAAGGCGCTGAAAAATAGTGCAAGAGGCGATCGTGGCAATCCCAAACTAGAGGAGGCAATTTACCCATTATTCTCTCCTCCACTAAGAAAATCCTCACCCCTTCTGAAATCTCATCTTCAAAACCTTTCCAGCAGAATTAAGTTTGGAGCAAGACTTACTCATTCTCCATGGATACGATGCCCCGAAGTACTGTATGGTGAAAGCTCCAGCGGTTTTCATGCACTTGCAAAATAGTAACGCATAGAAGACGTCAACAGCATCCAACCAGGAGGAGAGAGGGGGAGGGGTGAGGAATGGACATGGTTTCAGTGATGTGGATGGCATAGGTGGATGATAAAGAGAGGAGAAGAGAGGAGTTCGAATGGTACTACTCACCAACAAGTGGGCCAAAGTTTGTGTGTATATATATGAACATATGATAGAAAAATCCTATATGTATCAAAAAGAGAAGCTGTCAGAAATCTGAGTTGATATCATAAACACAGTCATTCTTGATGACAGTTTAATCATCCAGCACTTGCAGTTCGTAAGGTTTCTTCGCTGGACATAGCTAGGAATAAAAATGCGTTAGAAGCCACCTATAGACATTCTTAAATAAAAAGCATAGAAAGCAGTTCAGATTGAAAATCTGAATCTGTATGAGAGGCCGAAAGCAATTCTGTAGCAAGAAATAATGCCCTAAGTGCACAATTTTGGGCAAGGCACATCAAGAAGGTCTTGCATTTAGGCAATAAAACCCTCAAAAACCTGGTTAAATCATAGACCAAGCCTTGAGGCTTAGTATGTCATACGGCACTTGCAATACATGAGGTTTCCTCATTGGGTAGAAGAAGGTCAAAAGACAATTATGGAGTTACAAGGACTCAGGGAGAGTTTTCAAAACATGCACGATGGAATAACTTCAATCTATACAACATATTTGAACTACAAATGATGCAAACAAATTGGACATGGGGACTATTTAAAATTAAGAAATATCAAAAGACTTCTAAGGTTGTTGAATTAAAATAAATTATACCAGAAATTTATCGAAGATAGGACAAAAACTTAGCATTAGCAACTACTAGCTTTAGCAACCTTGTTTTCTTGGCTACACTCTCTCTGAGTTATCCGAGTTTGACCATTGTTTCATTGAAAATTCTAGAAAGGAGGTGGCAGAACAAAAACTTCATCTTTGATTCATTATAATAGTTATGAACAAACACACTTTAAATGGTGATACTCCCTCTACGATATAATTAAGAAGTCAATGTTGTGGCAGAGTACCATTTTCTTATACAAAACTTGAGTTTGGTCTGTATTGTCTGTTCCATTCAGGTGGTATAATTTCCTGCCATCATCTTCCGCCCTTACGCAATGCATCACAGACCTTTGCAGCATCCACACCATATCCAACATTATGGACCCTTACTATATTAGCACCATTCAAAATCCCATCTGTAGCAGCTGCAACAGTTGCAACATCTCTCTCAACTGGATTGGCACGATTGCATATTTCACCTAAAAATCTTTTCCGGTCCAAGTAATATTGGCACATGTGAAGCACCTAAACTTATCTTACCCAACTCTCTTCTAATGGATTCCAAGCCAATGATTACTTGAAGGTTATGTTTGGATTTCTTGGAGAACCCAATGCCAGGATCAAGAACAATCCTCCACAAAGGAATCCCATGCAACTCTACTTCCCTCACCCGTGCATATAGCTCAGAAGCAACTTCCTTGCAGACATCAACATACTGTAAATTCTGTTCACTTTGCATAGTCGATGGATCTCCCTTCATGTGCATGGCAACATATGGAACTCCAAGTTCAGCTACAACTTTAAGAATTCTTGGGTCAAGCTGTCCACTAGATACATCATTAATCATGTGGACTCCTCTTTTCATAGCTTCAGTAGCAACTTCTGCGTAGAATATATCCAGTGAGAGCATCTTCCCTTCCATCTCAGGAATTTTTGTGATTGCATGCAGAACAGGAACCAACCTCTCAAGCTCTTCATTTGCAGATAATGTTCTTGCAAATGGCCTTGTGGATTGAGCACCGATATCAATGATGTCTGCACCTGCTGAGATTAAATGCTTGGCCTGAGATATGGCAGCATCCACTTCTTGAAACTTACCTCCATCACTAAATCTGTCTGGTGTCAGATTAAGCACCCCCATGACGAGGGTTCTCTCACAACAATCCAACAGATGATTTCCAATAGGTAATACCCTTTTGATACCTTCTGTTCCAATTGTAGATTCACCCCCAAGTTTATTCCACAATTCAAAGAACCCACCACTGCACTTCGAGAGAGAGTGCCAACTTGTTAGGTGCTAAAACAAATGGTCTCTCACGGATGCGTTTATGTGGCACGATTAGAGTCTTAGTATTGATCGGGGAATTACCATATAGAATAATGTCTAGATCGATTGGTCTTGGACCATACCTAATTCCACCAGTGCGCCTTATATGCTTCTCGATTTCCTTTAGTTGCTTAAGCAACTCATGAGGTCCCAGTTTAGTTGTGCCCCTAATAGCAGAGTTCTGGAAATGCGGTTGATCAGTCACATAAGCTGGGGCAGCCTCATGCAAGCAGGCGTGCCTAGTGATGTTTATGCTCGAGTTTCTCATTAGCCGCAATGCTCTGTCGAACTGTTGGACCGAAATGGCGACAGAGGGGGGGGGGGTGAATGTCGACTTTAAAAACCCCCCTAAAAGAACACACCTCAAACTTTCTCCGATAGCAACCAATGCTATGAAGAAGAAGATGTCATGCTACCTACTGGAACCAACAACTCACAGAGAAAACACAGAGGCAAGGAGGAAAGACAAAGGAAGAAAAACACCTTGAGGGCAATATTGCAGGGCCGGTTTGACCGCAGTAGTCAGGTTGGTCTGACCGGTCATCTGCCGCCGGTCAGACCGCCGGCCATATACCGGTCAGACCGCCCCATTAGAACCGGTCTGACCGGCTATCGGGTTCAGGCAACAGAGGGGCTGAAAATTCAGACTGCACCCCAAAAGACTTTGCAAAACTTAGAAAATGGAGACTTTCCACTGGTTCTCTCTGCCCAGAAATGCAAGACTGCAACCTAAATAGCCAGAGAAACCTCGGAAACCAAAAGAAACCAACTCAACATCAAGAATTTAGGGTTTTCACTAAAATATGAAAATAGACAGGAAGGAGAGGTGAAATCCAAATTGCTCATGATTCGTCCATCCTTTGCTCAAGATTTCTTGCAAAAAGATTAGTAATGAACTCAGGACTCACAAGCAAAAACCTTGAGCCATTTCCGAAAAGGAATCAAAAGATCCCATTTTCCTCTCCTTGAAAACCCTAGAACTCAAATATCAGAGATGCATATGACGAGGGATCTAGAAACCACAAAAACCATTTGATCCTCAGTTTGATCTCAAAAATGGAATGGCCAAATGGCCTTGAGTCTTTTCCATCACAGAGAGATCAAGAAACAACAGGAGAATCAAAGATTCAACTCAAGAACTCAAGAAAACGAAATAAGAACAGAGAAATTCAGAAAATGAAATCCATCACTTAAGGGCACAAACTTAGACCATTTCCAAATATGATTGCAAGAGATACAAAGAGCTACGTCCCCCATACGCAATTGATACAAGGAGTGATTACATAGAGTCTCAATCCATCCTCTCCCTCTCTCAAACTCAAGAAACCCTCAAGACACACACACACACACACAGAGGAGACAACGAAGGAGACACACTCTGCCCTTCACCAACTCATACCAACTAAAGCAAAAGAAGGCAAAGCAAAAACAAAACCCTAAAGCCCTTGGAGACCATGCAGGAGACACTCTCCTTTTATAGTCTCCCACTAATGGATTTGACTCTCTCTTTACCCACTAAGCCTCCACCAACTCTTGTGCTTTATCCAAATCCACTTCCTTTAGTGCAGCTTTGCGAAATTACCAAATCGCCCCTCCTGCACCTTCCATGAAGTTTCCTCCTTTCTTGCCGCTCAAGCCTCGCAACCACCTCGAGCACTCGCCGTCTTCAGCACACCTCGACCGTTCTGACCTCAGCACCACCTGCGCCTAGTCTTGTCCTCCGTGCCTCGCCACGACTCCGCCTCGATGTCCTGCAGCCATCACAGACAAGAAACACATCACATAGCACCGTTCGACACATGTAAACCTCATTAGCATCAATAAATCGATCTCAAGCATAAAATGACCCAAACGACCAATCGGGAAGAATAATATGCAACAAGTCTGTCTAACTAAACCCGACTGAGCCAAATGCCGTCATGGCACGAAACGAACCAATCAAACTCAATCTTTCCAAAATACTTGTCAATTACTCATCACAAACATGGGGTCATAACCACATGGTCTCTCACGAACGTACTGATCCTATCCCCAACATTCATTCCCAGAGCAATCACAATCTCTTGGTCAGCAGAACTTCCCCAAGCGAACATTGCGCAAATGAATGAGCCCTGAATGGAATAACATGTCTGGATGCTTTGCTTGAGGAGCTAACAGAACGCCTAAGATCAAATACTGTTAAAATACAATAAATTAAGTTAGAACTGTTCTTGATTGAAGGGTAAGAGTGAGATATACAACAAACGTTAGAACAGTACCTGAAAGTGTATCCGACGCCGCTGGCCCTCCACAGTAGTTTTTGGCAACTTAATACATCTTCCTGAGTGACTCCTTGGCGTGGAGCATTGCAGAGCATATGAGAACCAACAAAGCTAGCACTTGTTGAAAATAAGCGTAGCCCTGTAGGATCCCTCACGCAAGCACCAAATGTAGGGACCCAGATATTAATATCCGGATTCCTCTGTGTTTAGCTGCACTATTCCCTGGATCAGTAGATAGTGCACACAGTTACAGAAATGGACATCAAATTACATATCATGCGGAAGCATAAATAAAATAGTAGACTTACTCATGGGCCGATTAGGCCGAAATCAATAATCAGCAGCAGCGGAAGAACGAAGCACACAGGTGGGACCTTCAGGACAGCCCACAGGCAGCCAACCGGAGGTTCGCGGCCTAGCCCTTGACATCTTCATCTTCTCTGCCAGCTTGTCCAATCTTGTTGCTGAGGCGAGGTGATTTGATTCCTGATTCTGAATTTTGTCGCAAAAGCGAGCGTGAGCACTCCAACCTCGTGCTCCGCGAGCCAATACACAGAATGCAAATAAATAGTATGCATGGCTTAACAAAGGAGAGGCTCGGGTTATTTTATTTGCCAAAAATCGCTTTTGGTAACATTATTATTATTTAATCATAGTGTTATTGTTACTACCTAAAACTCCACACGACGATTGCCATAATTGACTTAATCCACCAAAGACACACTTACTTTACTTATTGCTGTCTAAGACTCCAAAAAGCTAGTATCATTAGTCATTTTGAATCCACCAATATCTTCTGTGTTCTAAATTCCTAATAATCCAATCTTGAAATTTCTATTCATCAACTCTTCATCTCCAAATTCCAATGATTAACTAACACCATTGATTTTAAATCCACCGAAATCATTCGTATTCAACCCTTTTTGTCATTGATCCAAAACCATAATTCATTCTTCTAATAATCAATCTCATTTTCCATTATCCATCACTAACTAATTCACTAGTATACCTCCACCAAATACATTAATGATCAATTCTACGACTCATTAGTATACATCTACCGAGAATACACTTTATCAAGATTATAATCCACTACCTGTTATGATTCCTCCAATATTCTCAGAAATTCAATTCATCCATCTAGTGTATAATCCAATCCTATTAATTCCATTATCGCCGATATCTCCCAAGAATTTTTAAATTATCAGTGTCGTAATCCAGCAAAGACCTTTGCACTCCCTAATTCTCCTAAAACCATTTAATTCTTCTATCTAGCCTATATATTCATTTACGCTCCACCAATTTATTTCTCCTAGACTCCACACTATCATTATCCCTCTTATGATCAATCATGAATCCACCAACTTCTTTATGCGATTACCATAAACAGCCATCTTCCTTTCTTACGACTCTATTTATTCTTCCTGACATTTTATTTGTGAGAAATGTCACCATTATTTAAAAATATAATACATAGAAATTTTCTGAGACCTAGCAGTTTTGAACAAACGCATAATGTTCAAGGAATATTAACATGATTTTCCATACATATGGCATCACACCATATAACTACATATGGCATCACACCATATAACATCTTTCAGCGTTATAGCCGCTTAACTTACCACTGGGACGACACCCAGGACAACTCAAATCAGGGCTTTCCGCTGCCCTTCCACTTTTTCATTCCCACCCACAAATTTTTTGAATTAGAACTATATCTGATTAAGTTCCCATGTCCGCCCTTGACCGTGGGCACGGCTATTCGAATAGTTTTGACTCTGCAGAGTTTGCACACTTTACCCACAAGAGACAGTTTACTCGTTGCCCCGCACGATTTCTTAGCCATGCGGTTGAGTAAACTATCACAGTAACCGTTCAAAGTACCTCGCCCCTTCCATCATCTCACCCTCTGGGTTGCTCCCATTTGCGGTGGGACCCATTCGTTGTGCGGGATGTTCCCTTCCTATGCACCTAGCAGCTGGCTACCCACACTGCTAGCGCGTCGCAAGGGAACTTCTCCCTCAAGCCTGCCACCCAGGCCGCCACTTGCGGGAGTCCCATTCAAGCCTGCCACCCAGGCCGCCACTTGCACTACTGCCATGATGATGACTCCCAGGGTCCGGTAAATTTACTAAGCCAAGTTGTATTTTACAGACTTGTGGTTGTACTTGTTTTACATAGGAGGTCATAACAAGATTCGATCCTTAGGGTTATCTGGGCGGATTTATCACTAACCACTTTGTGCTTCCACTGCACCACTTACACACACACACACACACACACACACACACACTCGAACCCTCCGCCCAGATATTAAAGCAAGTTGGGGTTTTGGGAACATAAAATAATCATGTCCAAATATATACCAGTCATTCCCACCATGACTGCCCAACCAAATTTTCTCATGATTAAAGTGATGCTTGGGCGTTCTCGCGCCCATGCATACCTAAGCAATACTAAGCATGGCATATAAATTACGGACTTATTTTCAAAAGGTTACTATTGTAATTTTGCTAGGGCGACAAAGTTCACATATTCAAATATTCTAAGGGAGGTGTAATATTATTCAAGGTAAACAATGGGCACATAACTAGAATATTAAATTAAACATGTATTTGCATATAAACTAATAGCATGCAATTTGATAATTTAAACCAAAGTAATTTGCAGAAAATGTAGGATCAACATGATCAAAGTATTGACTCGCCTGGCGCGGTTTACCGCGGTCTTGAGCTCAGGCAAAGCTTTCTCATTTGTCAATCTTGAGGCTCGGGTCTTCATCTTCACCTCGATCTCGGCCTCACTTGATCCTTGATTCTTCTGGACTCCAATTTCTAACTACATGCTAAGCAACTGAATTCCAATAAAAGCAAATAACTCAAGAGATCCAATAAATCCAAATAAACTCAAATGAAGTAGATTAATTTTTATTATAATTAAACAGGTGGTTTGAGATAAGGTTGATTGGATGTAGGGATCTGACGAGGTCACGCCGGGCTAGGACGAGATGATGGTTGGTAGAAGGAAATTTGATGAAGCAAAGGCTAAGGAGGGTTCGTGATACTGGGATTTTGATGTCGGCATTCTTATCTCGGATTTGAGGATGGCTAGGTTTAGCCAGCTGTTGGATACCACGGGTTAACTCACTTTATTTAATAACTTCTTTTTATTCTTTTTATACTTATCAAGGAAGTTCCATGAGCCAATTTAGACCTATGTGCGGGTACATAATATTAGCTTATTATTCCTTGAATGGCATGAGCTGGCACATCGTAAGAGCATTAACCCGAACCTAGGGTTCCTACATTGCCTTTATTATAACTTGCATTCCGAGCTATGTTTAGTCGATATGTTGACAATTTTTCAACACGATGTTCCCGCGTGTTATATTTTCTACAGTCTTATATACAAGCCACGTACTTATAGTTTGAATAATGCCTCAGTTTATTTAAGGGTTGTTGGTGAGAGTATTTTTATGACTTCTCAAAGATATAGAAACCATAGTCATACTTTAGATGGTAATTGTGTATTTCTTAATTATATACCGCTTTTGGTGGCGCAAATAGTTTATACAATATATTATAGAGTCATTTTATGTGAGAGGCTAATCTAATCATCAACTATCATTATTAACTAAATCTAGAGTTTAAGATTTATTTATCGGCGATGTACTAATGATGGGGATTATATTATAAGTCATTACCTTCTAACTTAAACAGGTGTTTCTTTTTAAATGGTTTTGGCATATTATTTCATTAATTTTATGATGCTTCTTGATTTTGTCTTCAGTATGGCCTACTATTTATATTTAATATCTTAGTCAATTATATGCAATACCACATCTAACTTACTTTGGGTTTTACAGTCTAAATGCCAATGGTTTATTACTTACGTCTCTAATCACTATTCAAAGAGTGATTCTCACAATTTCTAAAATTTAGATATATGTTATAGTTATAAACCATTTAGTGGTTGATTCTATGATCCTTTCTAATGTGCAAGGCCTTAGGATTTACATATATATTTTTTGCTTGGAAATCGTCATTTATTATATTATCATTTTGGGAGAGTATGGGCTTAAGCAAGATTTTTACTCAATTTTTCCCACCAAGCCTTTAACTAATAACTAGGTTCTAACTAAATGAGCTACTCATATGTGAACCACTCAAAATTTAAATCTCAAATAATCTTATTTTCCTCCCTATTATATTTTATTAGCTTCTCTAATCGATTTTCTAATTTCTCTTAACTGAAATGGCTAATAACAGCAAAGAAGAATGAAAATAACGAAAATATAATGCGCAAGGGGGGGGGGGGGTTCGAACCCACAACCTGTGATTTTAGCACCCACTCGGCTAGCAATCTGGCCTTCGGTCTGTCGCACCAAGCTAGGGGAAAAATATTTCAAGAAGTGAGCTGCCGGTTGGGCGACTAAATAGAGCAGCCGGCTGGCTGAACAGAGGAGGTGTAGGGCGCTCGGCCGGCGGCGGGGGCTCCGGCGAGGGGAGGCCAGAGGGGCAGAGTAGGCTGGCAAAATGGGTTGTTAGGGGGAAGGTGAAGCTAGGGGTGGTGGCTAATCGGCCGGAGCGGCGGCGAGGTGGGCGAGCTACGGTGCGGGGCGGCCGGCGGTTGAGGTGGAACGGGGCGGCGGCGCTGGTGTGGAGGAGGGCGACAATTAGCGTGCGAGTGAGCATAAGGAAGACCAAGTGATGCTTACCACGCTACCGGTTGGGTCGGGGAGTGTCCGAGGCTGGCCGGCAGCGGGAGCCGAGGGCGGCGCAGCTAGGCCACCGTGGCGGGGGTTGCTCGGGTGACGGGAGGCCCGGGCGGTGGTTGGGGAAGCCTTAGGGCACCGATGGCTTGCTCCCAACGGTAGGAATTGGGCGATGGCGCTCCGAGAGAAGGATGGCGGCGGCAATGGTGGCGGCGACCAATTTTGGGGAAAGTCGGCCGTGCGGTGAGATCCGACGGGTAATTCTCTAATTAAGCGGGAGGGACGGTACATGGGCAGCTAGGGCGCATCGAGATGCATCCAAAGTGATGGGGCATCGCCGGCAGTCCGGGATGGCGTGGAGGTGCCGGCGGCGATTCGGCTGAACTGGCGGTGGAATGTCTTTTTAAGGCGAAGTCTACAAGTTGATTGCAGTAGATACTGTCCTGACTTCATCTATATTGGCCAAAATCGCACACGAGTATTTCTTTCCATACTCTCTCTCGCGAACAAACAGAGTTCACAAATTTTAGTCAAAAGTCATAAGCCACAACCCAAAAGAACTCACCCTATAAATACCCCCTTGCATCACAACAATGTATATTCCATTCATTCTTCACTTTTCATTCTAGCACTGTGTAGTCTTAGTAGTAGTGAGAGAGGGGAGTTTGAGAGGGAGTACTACATGGGCTTGGAATGGCGGTGCTTTGTGGAGCTTGTACATCTTCAATCTCCTTCTCCCTCGCTATGGAGTAAATCGATGCTTCTTCTAGTTTGGTAACCCTTATGTGACCCTCTCGTATTTATCTTCAGCTCCCTTAAGTTAATTACATTGTTTCTGTTCCTCGTTATGCCTGCATAATTCTCTATTGTACTTAGCATTTATGAGATAAGGGTATTGATCGCTAAATTGAATGTGGCGTTTAGGTTAGTCGGTATCTTGGAATGCTGGCTATTATTGGGTTGACATAGAGCAGCCTTTGCGTACCGTGACATGGTGATAGGGTAGGCCACCATAATAGCTTAGGTTGGAGAAATCCCAGGAGCTTAGTATGGAATTTGAGGCGCTGAAAAATAATGCGAGAGGCGATCGTGGCAATCCCAAACTAGAGGAGGCAATTTACCCATTATTCTCTCCTCCACTAAGAAAATCCTCACCCCTTTTGAAATCTCATCTTCAAAACCTTTCCAGCAGAATTAAGTTTGGAGCAAGACTTACTCATTCCCTATGTATACGATGTCCCGAAGTACTCTATGGTGAAAGCTCCAGCGGTTTTCATGCACTTGCAAAATAGTAACGCATAGAAGACGTCAACAACATGCAACCAGGAGGAGAGAGTGGGAGGGGAGAGGAATGGACATGGTTTCAGTGATGTGGATGGCATAGGTGGAGGATAAAGAGAGGAGAAGAGAGGAGGTCGAATGGTACTACTCACCAACAAGTGGGCAAAGTGTATGCGTATATATATGAACATATGATAGAAAAGTCCTATATGTATCAAAAAGTGAAGCCATCAGAAACCTGAGTTGATATCATAAACACAGTCATTCTTGATGACAGTTTAATCATCCCGCACTTTCAGTTCGTAAGGTTTCATCGTTGGACATAGCTAGGAATAAAAATGCGTTAGAAGCCACCTATAGACATTCTTAAATAAAAAGCACAGAAAGCAGTTCAGATTGAAAGCGTTTAGGTTAGTTGGTATCTTGGAATGCAGGCTATTATTGGGTTAACATAGAGCAGCCTTTGCGTACCGTGACATGGTGATAGGGTAGGCCACCATAATAGCTTAGGTAGGAGAAATCCTAGGAGCTTAGTAAGGAATTTAAGGCGCTGAAAAATAGTGCGAGAGGCGATTGTGGCAATCCAAAACAAGAGGAGGCAATTTACCCATTATTCTCTCCTCCAAAACTAGAGGAGGCAATTTTGGCTGGGTTCAAATGCGTTGCAGCTTACGCTTCCATACGTGCAGCCGTAAGCCCAAAAGAACGGTAGCGCTTATGAAGACAATGATATTTCCCTGTCCGCCCGTCTTCCTTCGCGGTCCCCCCTCAGGTAGCCATCGCTGAGCTCCCCCATGACCATGCCAACTCCCTCTCCCCTCTGCGATACACCCCTTGCCGAGCTCCCTCTTGGCGATACCCCCGTCCCCCCTCACGCTCCATGACATACCCCTGCCCTGCCTCCCCATCGGCTAGATCTGCTTGCCCCGCCTTCCCCTGAACGAGATCTCCCTATCCTGCCTCCCTGTCGTCAAGATATCCCTGCCCCGCCTTCCTTCCTCAAGATACCCCTGCCCTGCCTCCCTGTTGGCCAGATCTCCTTGCCCCGTCTCCCCCTCAACGAGATCTCCCTGTTCCACCTTCCCGTTGGCCAAATCTCCCTGCCCCGTCTCCCCCTCCGTGAGATCTACCTGTCCCGCCTCTCTGTCAGCCAGATCTCCCTATCCTGCCTCCCCATCAGCTAGATCCCCTTGCCTGACTTCCCCCTCCATGAGATCCCCCTGCCCCGGCTCCACCTCCGCGAGATCCCCCTGCCCCCTTCACCTCCATGAGATCCCCCTGTCCTGCCTCCCCGTTGGTGAGTTCCCCGTGCCCTGGCTACCCGTCATCGATATCCCCTTAGCCCACCTACCCCTCAGCGACATCCCCTGTCCCTCAATCCCAGCATTGGCGACCCCATCCCTGAAGGTGCCAGCAATCCCCACAGTGCTGGGCCCGGTGAGAACTCGTGCAGATGCTCTCGTGGCCTTGTTTGGGCAGGGCCCGATGCCGCCGGTCGGAAGTGTGGCCTGGATCCCTCAATTGCAAACCGGGTCATCGTCGGACACTACCTTGGACGCTGGCACCACAGAAGTTGTGCTCACCGAGGTACGAAGGACGGCTCATGCCCTACCGAAAGTGCTTTCTGCCTCCGCTGCTGTCACCGAAGCCCTTGTGCAGGCTGTCTCACCGGGCTTCATTCAAGCTCTTCTGTAGTCCATCCCCGGCACCTCCACGAACCCCTTGTGCACCCATCCTCATGTAAGCTCGACGGCTTGTGTGAGGATTGTTTGCTCTATTTTATTGTTGGAGAAATTTGATGATTTACCCCTTCTTTATTTGCCAACAGGTTATTTGCCCCATAGTTGGTTGTAATTGATGATTTGTCTCATCTTTTGCTGACTCATTGATCATTTGCCCTTTTTGATAATTTTGCCCTTATCTTCCTTCTCCCTCCTCTTCTTTCCTTCTTTCTTCTTGCTCCAGCCATGGCTGACCCAGTCCACCTCCACTACGACGACGGGCACTATGACTTCGACTATGACTGCTACGACCACAGCCACTTTGATCATGACCGTGGTCGTAGCGTTCATGGTCGTAGCGGTCGCGGTCATAACAGACATGTTTGAGGGTGCTATCATTATGAATGAGCATGCTGATACACTGGCAGGGTCACGAAGGCGTATGTAAGACATCTCGGATGAAGAGGAAGACCAGCCGGTAAGTAGCTCCGTTACACGTAGGGCCAGCAAGTAGCCCGCTCGTTCACACTCCGAGGACACACACTCCAGCAAGTGGTCTAAGTGTGATTACCTCTTAGACTACATGGAGCCTGTGTGCGACTACTACGAGGCTCAACTGGCGGCCACGACCATGAAGAAAGATAGCCTGCGCAACAAGTCCGAGGAGCTCCTTAGCACGGTCGTTGCAGATGGCTACCCCGTGGTCTCAGAGGTATGGCTCACGGCCACAGTGGTGCCGCGGAGAAAGCACAACCGCGACATGTTAAGGTGATAACCGACCCGATGCTCTGCGCTGACTGGCCGCTCCGCACTTGGGTGTTCGAGTAGTCCAATAGTCTGTCTCTTGTAGTCCATGTTGTTATCAGGTGAGCATTTCCAATCTTAGGTTCATCCTTGATCGCGTCAACGTGTATCATTCCATTTGGACTTTTCATTATCGTGTTCCTGTTTGTGCCATCGCATTGTTGTTCTGTGCAACTTGAACATTGAGAATTGTTGGTTGTCTGTACGCAATGTGCAATGCTGGTTGTCACGAGTTGGATATCTCAGTGTAGGCACCGATAATTGATGGGAATCTTTGCTAGTTGTGCGGTACACAAACGCCACAGGTACACTAGTCAAAACGTGCTAGCTGTAAGCGATTTTGACATGAGGTTCACTTGGGTCACCACCAGATGGCCAGGCTCAGCGCGGGACATGCGTATCCTCATGTACACATTGGCGGGGTTCGGACATGTGTTCCCGAACCCTCCTGCAGGTACGTTCATGCAAAACTTCTGTCGCTAACCATGCGCAATTGTTGCATCGTCTGCAGTATTACTGAATTAGTGTGTACGCAGGAAAGTACTACCTAATCGACTCGGGCTATCCAAATCGTAGGGGTACCTAGCCCCATACAGGAACACACGATACCACGTGTTAGACTTCGGCAATGGTCTAGCACCTCATGGATGCAAGAAGATGTTTAACTACCACCATTTGTCGCTCTGCAACGTTATCAAACCGGGCGTTTGGGGTGTGGAAGCGGAAGTGGCGTATATTAGAGAACATTGATGCATATCCCGCAAAGCACCAAAAGAAGATAATTTCCGTAACTATGGCCATACACAATTTCATCATTAACCAGGAGTTGGGCGATATGGATTTCACGGACCTTGCGCTAGGGCCTGATTACAGCTCAAACGAACCGGACAGAACGACAGCGCCAATAGAGGCGATGCTCAATGGGGATACGTAAATATTATGTTCGGGACATCATCTCGTACAATCTTGTTGTAGGGTAATATGGTTCCATTTCAAAGTGGCAATAAATGGGTCTTGTATATCTGTCTGTCAATGTTAACTCGTATGTTACAAAGATGTACGTGTTTACGAACCTTTCTTAACACTTTGTTATCTTTGGTTGTACGTTACGGGCTTATCATGGTCCTCTGTATCTCCCAAAACATGCGCTTCATGTCTCAAAATAGCAATAAGTCATAAGCCATCAACCCAATAGAACGCAACAGATTCAGCCATAAGCCATCATCCAAAAAGAACACTGCAACTTAAGCCAAAAGTAATAAGTCACATCCATAAACCATAAGCACAATCCAAAAGAACTCACCCTTTGATTGTTCGCAAGAGAGAGTACGACGTGAGCGATACTCGCGTGTGATTTTGATCAATATAGATGAATTCGGTATAACATCTGTTACAATTGACTTGTAGGCCCCATATTAAAAAGACGCACTGTTTAAAAGATGAGAGGTGTTTCTATACTTTTCTCAAAGTGATTTACACAACTTTTAAAGTAGAACTGAATGGTGGATAGTGATTATTTACACCTTCGTGTCCTTTGAGATTAGTACATTCTTGTTAGAGTGGAAAGTATGGAAGAACTATAGGTACACTGTAGTAGACACTGTACCGAGTTCAGCTATACCGGCCAAAATCGTACACGACGGTTTTCCTCTACGCGCTGTCTCTCACGGACAACAAAAATTCAAAAACCATAAATCAAATTTCAAAGTCACAACCCAAAAAAACTCACCCAAAAGTTGCGCGTACTACTGTTACTGCCAAGGAAATCAAAAGTGTGGATGATAATTACTTTGGGTCTTACAGTTCATTTGTCCTTCCCTTTCTCTGCCGTTAGAGCTAATAATACCTATATTACAGCTGGGGGATTCCCCGGCTCTCACCGTGTCCACGTCAGCTTTTTAACGAAAAAGTCCTTGTGTTTTCCGAAATTACATAAAGGTCCTCCGTTCTCGCAAAAAGGTCCCTATCAGGTTTTTTCGGAAAGAATCCTCCACTTCACCGAAATTGCGTATCCTTTGTTGGACAGCGCCCCGCGGTTTTCTAAAATTACGTATAGGTCCTTTTTAGTTACGTATAGGTCCTTACAGGTCCTCGGTTTTTTTGCGAAAAAAGACCTTTGGTTTTTCCGAAATTACACATGCGTCCTCGATTTTTTTAAGAAACTCCTCATGAATTATTGTCTCTTTTGTTTCAGTTCACATGGTAGCTAGCGCGGCTTGTCGCCGCGCTTACGCAGCTAGTAGATTTTTACCCACGGCAAGCCACCTTAGCTTTTGATTGAATTCCCAAGTTCTGTATGCTGAAATGGAGCACTTCGCCCGACTGAAGTTTTGTACAACGATGAGCGTGAAAAAAGGGACCAGATCAGTCTCACAGTGGAATGGTCAGGGTGAAAACGGATCTGATTGGGACTAGTTTTTCCCAATTTACATTGAATGGTATTGATGGAGTGCATGCGAAATGGAGATAAATCTTGCAGTGATCATTTGAGATATATGTATCCATAATTTACAATTGAATTCTGAAAAGCCCCTGAAAATTTCAAAATTTTTGAGCCTTTTTCTTGGATTTTTGAGTGAATTTTGGGAACTTTCCCTTTTTGGAAAGTCCTCCCCGATTCCGCTTTCTTCTTTTGGCCTGGCGTTTTCCTCTCTCCGCTGGCGCCCTTGTCTTTTCCGCCTCCCTCCTTCCCCGACGCTCGCGCCTCCTCCCCGTTGGCGCCGCTCCCCTTCCTCCTCTGGCGCCGCCCCGCTCCCTCCTTCCCGTAGGCGCCCCGCCTCCTTCCCGCCTCCCCCGCTCCCTGGCGCCTCCCTCCGCTTCCCTCTCGCTGGCGCCTTCGCCCCTCTCCGCCTCCACCCTCGCGCTCGCGTGCACGCTGGCGCCCGCGGCCGCACCGCCTCTGCGCCCTCGGATGCTCCCCGCGCCCGCGCCCTCCCGTCCACGCCGGTCCGAAGGTGGCAGAACTCTTGCGCCACGCGTCGCCGCCCCTCTGCGCTGGCCCCACCTGCCAGTCACCGCACCTCCCCTCCCCGCGCGCGGACGCGCCTCCGCCCGTGTCGCCGCTCACCTGCTCCCCAGCCCCCGTCGCCTCACCTTTACTTCCCCTGCAGAGCCGACGTCACCTCCATCCCGCGGAGAAGACTCCCCACCAGCTCCTGTTGACCCCGCGCCCGCGCCCGTCGCCTTCGCCCCGAAGGACCCCCTCCCTCCGCTCGGGCATAAAAGCCCCCTTCTGGCTCCCTCCTCCTCTTTAGCTTCCCGAGCCTCCCCACCACTCTCAACCTCTTCCTGCCACCCCAGAGGATCTCCACGAGCAGTCGATTGAGCCCTCGTCGCCCGTAGCTCCACCACGGTCCTCCCCTGTGCCGGCGACCCCCGTGGGCTGATTTTCCCCTTCCTTTCCCCATTCTCCAATTCCTTTCGCCCATAGCTCCTCCCCGGTGTACTAACCGTTTTGGTGCACTCCCCTGGCCAGGAGGACCCTCGAGAAGCTCTGACGCCGACGACCCTTCTCCGGCCGCCGCCCCCTCCCGTGGCCAGCCCTCCTCGAAGCTCCCCAGCTCACGCCGCCACCGCCAATGTGAGCATCTCGCTCCCCTATCCGTGTAGTCACCGCCGATTGGCCCCTCTCGCCGCCGGCAACCCTCTCCGCCACAAAATACCCGAGGCGCTCCTTTCTTCCTCCCGCCTTTTCCGTTGATTCCCTCGCCCCTCTGAGCCCCAAAATGGACTCACCACGGTGAGCCCTCCCCGTTGTCACCCTCCGCTACCGCCGACGAGCCCCCTGGCGCATGGGCCGCCACCGCCATCGTGTCCCCGCCGCGGGGGACACTGTAGCGGCTGGAGGAGGAAGAAGACCCCCCTCCCCCGCTACGTGGCCGCATCTCGGCCGTCGACCCCGATCGGCGCCGTCTGCCCCCGAGCGTCGGATGGTCGTTTCCCCGCCACCGTCCGATTTCCTTAAACATCTCCCTTCCCGTCCGTCGGATCGCCCCGTACCGCTTCGCCCGCCTCCCCGCTGTCCCAGCCGTCCGATCCCTCGTCCCCGCCTCGATCTGGGCCGCCCGCGCTCGTCGCCCCGCTGCCGTCCGCCCCGCCACGCGTTGGCCATTCCGGCTGCGTGAGCGCGCGCTGGACTGGGCCGCGGCCTCCCGGCCTGCGTCGCCGCGCGCGCGCGCGCCGTCCTGTGGGCCGCACGATTTGAACGGCCGAGCAGGCCGTTTTCCCCGTTGGGCCGCACTGTAGCGCCCGGGCTAGCCCATCACTGTTCCAACTATTTTCCAGTGATTTTTCCAATTTCCAAAATCCCAGAAAATTCAAATAAATCCTAGAAAATCACAGAAAATCCCAAAAATTCCCAAATTTCACCACTTTGCTCCAAATAATATTCCAGACCCATTGGTGACCTCCATTTCCACAGATCCATCCCAAATAAATTCCTAAAATTCCCTATTTGGAGATTTATGCATTTTACTCCTTTTTCAAATAGTTTATTTTTCCTCGCTTGATTAGTCTCAAGCTGGATTTAATTATTTTATGTGTTTGCGCTAGTCTCGAAGATCCCGGAAGTTCAAGTGCAGGCTCGGGATCCAGGTGTTTCTTCGTTCGAGCTAGCCAAGATCATTCAAATCAACGGCAAGTCCCAAATCATTTGATCATAACCCATGATGTTTATTTATGTTAATATGCTATTTGCATTATGCTAATTGTGAAATGTTAGTTTGAAATAAAATAAAATGTTTAGAATGACTTGTTATGTAGTTAATCCTACCACCGTTAAATGCCCTGTTAAATTTGTTGCCATGCCTCTGTAACCCTAGAAATAATTATCTGTTAATCTAGATAAATTGTAGGGTATTATTATCATGCAAAGTCTTACACTAATAAGGTTGTGGCTGCGGGCCAATAGAATTTGCAAACCCGACTCTAGGGTAGGGTGGTATGGGACACCGTGCCCTAGAGTGGAGAGTGCTTGCGGGCACAAGGTAGGGTAAGGGGGTTGTGGTGCGCCGCAAGACGGTTTTCGCCCATCTCTTACCCTAGGATTGGAGTAGGGTAAGTGGGGTTGAGATGCGCCGCTAGACGGTTTTCGCCCACCGCTTACCCTAGGTTGGGTCGCGGGCCTGGTGAGGTTACGGACCATGTGAAAATAAGGACTGAAACCCTTACGCTGAGCAAATATCACAGTGATCGCTCAACCACAGGAGTTGACTTGTCAACACTTGTCTAGTAGCTGCTCAACTCGATTGAAACTCTACAGGAGATTTAGCAGTGAGGTTAGGCAAGCCGTGATTGGGTGCCTAACAACGGTAGAGTTCACTCGAAGCGGCACCGTTTTCTTTTTCTTGTGTGTGTGTGTGAGCGAGCCAGACCCGAGTGAATTCTACCGGGTAGAGCCTATATAAAGAGTTGAGCAGTGAAACGACCTGGCTTTCTTAACTCTGTCGCGGGAGTTAAGGGATCGTGTGGGTAAAGCTGAGCAAACTCTGCAGAGTCTAATAAATGGTATTCGAATACGCCGTGCTCCCGGTTAATGGAGCTGTGTCACTTGGGTGATTCCAGTCGCAAAGCTTAAGTAGTTTTGTACATGTTTAAACTTGACTCGTTGGTTAATGAACTCTTGTTGAAAAACCCCTGAGATCTTGAGGAGTAGTTTTGGGTCCCTTTTTTTTAAAATATTTGCAAATAAAACTGCATCCACTCAAATTAATAAACCAAGTATACTTCCTTCCTTTGATGTTCCGTGCATGTAATAAGTTAGGGTCCCTTTGGGACTTGCTGAGCCGGTTGATTGGCTCACGGCTTGCTTTTGCCCTTCTTTAGAGGATCAAGACGAAGGTGTTTGCCTCCCCGTTGAGGAAGTCCCGGAAGGTCGCTTCTTCGACGAGGATCCGTGGCTTTAGGTCTTGGCCGCGCTCAAGCGGATCTTGGAGTTTCTGTAATGTAATTATACTTTGGGCTTGCACGCCCCGCTGTCAAAACTGGATGTTAATCCTTATGTCAAATATATGCTGAACTTTTGTCGTAAGCATGCAATGGTATACTCTTGCGCGACATTCCATAACTGTTCATGCGTGAATAGTTACGGGGTGCCGTGTCCGTACGCGCCCCTGGAAACGGGGGCGTGACAAATTCAGATAAATTTGGATATAGGTTCAATTTAAATACTGAAGATGTCCGGTTGATATGAATGTGATCGCGATGTTCTCGTCATCGGATACACCATTGTTGCTTCTTAAATTTGTTGTCTAGAGTTTTGCAAAGAGGAGTTGTATTCCTTTTTTTGTGAAAACAAATTTCAGATAAATTCACACAAAAGTAAAAAAATTGCTTCCCAAAATTGATGGATCCATCCATGTCTCTGCAAGGCTGACGCCACCAACCAAACGGGCCATGGGCCTTAAGCCTCGTGGCCTTCCGGTTCCAGGTTAGTACTCACGCGGCCCATCGTGATCCGCTAAATCCCAAATCTCGAGTTGGGCGGACGGCCGGTGATCGCCCGGCGGACAGATACGGAGATACTCCCCTCCCGGAGCTGGAAGCCACCTCCCACCACCACCAGCAGCCAACTGTGAACCGAGAGGCGGCGGCCGGAGGAGAGGAGAGGAGAGACTGAGTGGTCGGAGATGGCGTTCACGATGCGGGCGGTGAAGGTGCCGCCGAACTCGGCGTCGATGGAGGAGGCGTGGCACCGCGTGTTCGACTTCTTCAGGCAGGCGTGCCGTTCCATCCCCTCCATGGAGATCTACAACCTCTACGACGTCGTCACCCCGTCCCAGCTCCGCTCCACCATCGCCAAGGAGATCCGCAAGAATCAGTCTGTCTCCAACCCCAAGGTCGCCTCCGCCTCCCTCGATTTCATTCATTTTCCCCTCTCTCTGATCTGCACTTTGCGAGTAGCTCTATATACCCGAACCGTCTGCCTGCTTCTCCGATCCGGTCTCTACCCGATCTGAGGGACTCTTGCTGCGAAATTTGGCCTGCGATTGGTTGGGTTAGGAACCGCGGATGCATCATCGGTAGGACTTGTTGGATGGGTAGGTTTTAATTAATTAACCTAGCTGGATATTTGTGCAAGATGCATCGGTAGGGATTATTAACTTCTTATGTGTAGTGGAAATTTAGACTGCAGGTGCTGTAACCTTGTACCTCCAGGACCAGTAGTAACGATGCTTTGTGGACAGTAATTTGTCCACCCGGGTGCTCAATTTTGCATTGAGGTGCTTACTGTTCTAGATGTCTGTATTTGCATTTTGCCAGAGCTACAGAATCCCAAACATGTTCATTTGCAGTTGCTTCTCTGTTGTTAAGACACTGATGCCAAGCTGCTTCTTTTTATTATGATCTCTGGTAATGTTTCTGGAGTTGAACTGTTGAATCACTCTGGTAAAGTGGGAATGTCCTTCCTACTCATGCTGGTGGCAATGACATGTTCAATTACCTAAATTTGGTTGCTGCTTCCGCACAATATAGATGTCTACTCCATTATACGCTTCACCTTTGACTATGGTAGTAGCTAGGCGTAGTTGTACACATGAGTCCCCATTGTACAATCAACGCATGAAAGTTTGGGTTTCTGTACAATCTTTTGTCATTTTTTTTGTCAAGAAACTGTGGTAAAGCGTTTACAGGAAAATTCTTAGCATTACATAGTGGATCACGTCACTGTCCACCGAAGTAAAATTTAAGGTGATTTCTACGAAGAGGAATCCTAGTAAAAAAAACCATAAATCTGATTCTTCAGGTGGTCATCGATGTGACCTACTATGTGGGGCTACTAATTTTCTGTGTGGTGACCATAAATCCATGGGGAAATTTTTTGCATGCCACTGCAAATTGCACAAATTCCGGATATGCTATCCCTTGTGTCACCAGTGAGACAAGAGATGGCCTATCCGAGATCATGAATATTTGCAGTGGCAAATAAGGAATTGCCCCTACATCCATTGGAGATGTAACTATGCGCTAGATAGAGTTTGCATAAACCCAAACTGGATCGTTGATTCTTTTTTAGTAGGCAAGGGGAAGGGTAAAATACTTATAATGCTAGGCAGCTAGCTAGTTATTGTTGAATGACTAGCTCCTGCTAAATGTGGAGATTTCTATGAAATTTTTTTAAAAAAAAAAATCCTGATGCGCTTCTATGATAAATTAAGTTATATATTGTATCTAGGGATCCTTGTATTGTAGATTTCATATTTTACAGATACTGTGGGCTGTGACGTCCATTGATCGGTTTAAGAGTTAGGTTATGTAGTTACTTGGCTTGTTTGAATTGGTATTTGGTAATACAAATTATTTGGGCACCGGTGTCTGTCGGTGGTAAACAATAAATGTTGGTCAATTTTGTAAGATGAATTGAATTATTTTACGAGTCATTAGAGATGCAATTAGTTTCCACCTTGACTAAGTTCAAGTGCATTTTATCCAACTCGGTTTGGAATTGTTATAACATATAAAACCACCTGTTAGGTAAACTTTTTTTTTGAGACACAATATTAACATGCAGCCAGCAATGTTTATGCTATGTGGCAAAATGAAGCATGTGTCGTATTCAGATAAGGTTGTTTATGCTATGTGGCAAAATGAAGCATGTGTCGTATTCAGATAAGGTTTACACACATTGTAGTTAAAGATTCCAGTGTTTTGGTCATATTTGTTCGTTGCATTTGAGGATCCCTGTATTTTGTTACCATTGTAGTTGAAGATTCCAGTGTTTTTTTCCTACCAATGCAGCATTTATGTCATTGTTTCTAGTTTCCCATATAATGCACGGATCAAGTTTTACCTTTGAAGGAAAAACACAATGTATGACTAGGATTTTCAGATAGTACTAGCTAGATGCCTATACATTGCCACAGAATTTAAAAAAAAAAGACTTTTCAAGCGACACCTGAGATTAAAAGTGCTTATTTCATTATATAGTGCTAGGAAGGGTAATTTGGTCATATAATAAAGATTGTAAAGCTCAAATGATAATCTGAGTGCCCGTACTTTGCAAGATTGAGCGCTATTCTAGCTTGTTTGCAACTTAGTGACTGAAAATTTTTTCATGGCAAACAAAAAGATTTGTTACTGATTTGACCGGTTCTTCTTTATGCTACTCTCTTTAGGTCAAGTCTTCGTACACAAGACTCAAACGAGTTAAGTGTGAGTTAATTTAGACCCAACTGGAATTTATGTAACCACTTAAATTTTGGACATGTCAATTATCAAAGATAGGTCTAATCCATAAAAGATCTTTTAACCTCAAGCTAAACAATAAATAACGATGTTCTGCTTCAAAGGCCAAATGGAATTGAGGTAATTAGTATCTGAAGGACTACAAAAAACAACAAATTTCAGAGTGCATTTTGATCACTTATATCATGCCAATGATCATGACCATATGTAAGGGCACTAGCTGAGCAAGTAATAGCCCATAGGTCAAAGTTATGGTCCTTGATCCATTCACAATAATATCAAAATATAGATTAAAAGGACTTGTTAGCTATGAAACATTCATACATTAGCTATGAAAAGGACTTGTTAGCTATGATTCCAAATTTCCTTATTAAGCTTATTAAGTTGCCTGGTTGAGCGGTTCAAGCATTTTATCGAGCAATTGATAGGCTATCCAGTAATATACATACGAAACTATAGATTTAATAACTGCAGATCTCGAATTAATCTATTCATTTGTTAGCCCAAAAAATCTTGAAGAGATCTATACCATGCAAAAATAAAGCACAAGAATAGCTTATAAAAGAAAATAGAAACCAAATCGAAGGGAAAACAACTAAAAAGAGGGTATGCATGCAAAAACAAAGTGGTCAGGGGTGTAAAGACCTAGAGGGATGTGTAGAGGAAGGAGAAGGGCCGGTGAGGAGTAGACCAAAAGGATCGGCAACCTTGCATGATTTGGGAGGAGGAGCTGGAGGGGGCTGCATGATTTGTTAGCGGCGGGTGTGGGAATAGAGCAAGCAGCGATTGGCCCGATGCCCGCTGTTGAGAGAGAGAGGAGGTGCGGGAATAGAGCAACGCACGATTGGCCTGACGTCTGTTGTTGAGAGAGAGAGAGAGAGAGGAGGCAAGGGAGAGTTAGGAGAGGCAGATGAACCACTGGTGGTAAATCACCACCACCAACTCCTTTAAAGTAGTAGAAATGTCACTCAACTCTAAGCTAGCGATATACACCACGTCGGGACGTTGGGCAATACGTGGTTGGCCAAAAGGGACTGGTGCAGGACTTGGACTTGAAGGACCAAGGGAGCTCCGAATTCCTGAAGAAATTCTACAGTAGCAACTATTTCTAATCCGATCTACAAACTTTCCACCTTCTGTAATACTGGAGATGTGCTCTCTGAATAAGAATCTGAGTGTTGGGTTGATCTCGGCTAACGGCATCCTGAGATTCCAGGGAGGCCACGCCTCCACTTGCGTCCTGATCGGAGGCGCAACCAACTCCTTTTGGTTTCGGTCCCGGTCATCTTGCGCTAGAAAAAACAGAAGGGACTTGGTAGGCTTTGTACACGGTTGTTCAAGGCTACGAAATCCCGCACATACCCGATCTCTCACGAGCGCTAAGGTGGACGAAGATCGAATGCCTTCTTCGTCCCCGTCCACGGCATCATCTGCGCCACCGAACACCTCTACATCAACAGACCCACAACCCTCATGGCATCTCCAGCTTCCGGTACGTTTCCGCTCTAAAGAATATGCTATGTGTTCATGATTGATCTATGGTTAATGCCTATAGTTCATGTTTAGCCTTAGATTCATCCAATACTGAGAACCTACCCAGCCCAATTGTTGTCACTGGAGGTTTTTGCTTTGTTCTGTTTGATCCTACCGAGTGGGATGCCGTTGCTAGTAAATTGTTTGTAACTTGTGAACTGTTGTACTTCCCAAGCCGCTGTTCAAGAATCGATATAGCTTGATATCGTGTGTTACCTAGGTTAGAAGGTCATGGCATATCAAGGTCAAACTTTGTTGTGCTTGTCCTGAGTATGTGGATTCTGTTGAGCTCAACAAACTGATCAACCTCACTAAACCCCCAGTAGCACATCTGAAATCTTGCTTGGACAGTCATTGAGGCCTTGAAGACCATCATCAACTTGTCCATGCTTATTTCGTGGCACAAGCTACGATGATAAGAGTATGGAGGCTAAGGTGGAAGATTGGCCCTATTCTTGTGGATGGTGACTTTTAGCTGTGTTTTTGATAGCAAAGGCGTCTAATAGCAAAGACGTCAACATAGACGCGTACACGGTTTTAAGTGTGAAAAGTCGTTTGGATAATTTATGTTAAAAAATTATTTTATTTATTTTGACTTTCGTTGAAGACAAAAGTCCAAAAACAAGGATACCAAAAGAAAGTTGTGTCGATTTTTGGGGAAGACACCAGCTGCAGGCGACCTGACCTGCTACTAGCTCCAACTTCTACAGCCACTGGTAGACGGCAGTACGCGTGAACCGGAAAACTCCCAAGCGGATCATAGCAACCGGTGGGACATCCTCCAATGAGAGCATCCTCAAGTCAATTGTGCAATTTTTTGGCTGTTCTGTCTTCAGAGACCCGGTATGGCAAAACTCCCCTGTTGTTGTTGCTTGAACTGTGTTACCTTGTCACACAAACTCGTAACGCCACCCATGGATGCAAAACTGACGCTTCTTCTGGAATAGACCCGGCTTCGCTGGACGCGGCGCTGAGAGCTGCCCATGGGTGGCTGTGCAACGAGGAAGGAAGCTTTGTCCCCATCTCCTCTGCATGTACAAGGGTAGCCCGGAGAAGACCTCCCTCGGCGCGAAGCTCGCCGTTCCAGCCGGAAACGAGGAGGACAGGGAGACACGCTGCTCATGAGGAAGAGGATGGAGATTGAGAGGCGCCTGGTGAAGATTGGGCGTGCGTAGGTAGGTAGGGAGGTACGTTGCTAGTTGTCACGCTCTCATGAGGAAGAGGATGGAGATTGAGAGGCATCTGGTGGAGAAGATTGGGCGCGCACAGGTAGGTAGGTTGGCAGTTGTTAGTTCATGGCCAATTTGGCCTCTGGCGGTATGAGAATGCCTTATTTGGCTCTCACGCGTAATACTCGATCTGGCCCTCTTGTGTGGCCGAGGAGCGCGTGAGAGTTGGCGTGGCTGCAAAGCACGCGAGGAGGAGGTGGCGCTGTTGAGCCAGGTGCGGCGCGAGGGCGGGGTGTGAAGGGGGCGGAAGCGGCGGTGAAACCATAGGGAGGAGGTGACGCGGCAGAAGGAGGCGCACGTCGCGGAGGCGCGCGCAAGGTCCGAGGGCGACGGCGCGCCACCTTCTCTTCCTCCCACCGATGTGCAGCGCTCCCTCACCGCGCTCCTCGCACGTAGCCCGACTGCACCAACTTTTCGCGCACAACCCGACCACGCCACCTTCATCGCACGCTCCGCGTCCATGCCACCTCCCCTTGCGCGCTCCCCAGCTGCGCGAGGAGGCCAGATCAGGAGGCCAGATCAGGCAATACGCACGAGAGGGGGCCAAAAACGGCTAGTTCAGTATGTCCATCATACTGGATTGTTCTTCAGGATTTTCGTTCTCCCTCTGTTGTACTGTCAGATCTTTAGTTTGTTTAGTGTTATTCTATTTGATCATAAACGAGACATAGGAATCAGTTCTGTAACATTTGGGCTAGCAAAGAAAAAGTGAGTCCGAAATAAGGAAAAGAGCAAGAAAAAAGTAGAAAATGAATGGAGTCAAGTAAGATTAAATGATTTTTCTGATTGCTTTTCCTAATGTATCTATCTCCAAAATTTTTCATGTACTTTCAAGAATAAACAAACATGCTTCAACATCATCCATCAATGGACGAATTTACTTCCACGCTACCGCCATACATAGGCTTAGAATCCAATGGCATTATTAATTCAGCTTTTACTTTTTGCTATCTATATCTATGCTATCTCCCTTAACTGCATCATTGCTATCTAAAACTCCAAACAAATATTATCATTTATCTAATCCACCAAATATATATTTCCAATTGCATCATCCCTAACTTTATTAATCAAATCATTGCTATCCAAATTCCATGTAAATCCTGACTTCAACCATGACTATGTAGATCCAACCTCAGATCTGTTATAATCTAATATCCTTATTTCAAACCCACCAATATCGTTTGTATCAAAACTTTCCTACCCAATTCTTCATTAATTCATAATCTCAGTCTACTCATCCAGTAATCAATTAAGCTTCTTACTATCTACTTCTTAATTAATTCATTATTATAAACATCCACTGAGAACGATATTATTGATCAAGTCTAAAATTCGATAATTATTATCACATTCCCTATTTCTCCAAAACTCAGCTTATTCATTCATCTAGTTAATTCAATCTAACAAATTCCACCGATATCCATTCTAATATTTTGCTACTAATTCTTCCTAATAATCAAACATAATTCCACCAATATCATTATTCATCACCTTTTTTCAATCCCTTATGGGTTTATCTACTCCCTTCACTTATGGCTCCCATAGGTGTAATTCAACATATTTATTGCAATCAGAAATTTGCATTTAATTTCGCTTGAGATTAGAATATGAGAGGTAAAGGAAGAACAGAACAAAATAACATAGGTGAGAACTGAGACGAAATGAGGTAGAAGCGGAAAGCTTTCAACATAATCTTTATTTAAAATTAGGAAATTAGTTTTGCACAAATTGTTTTAGATAGCAGCCTAATTTCACTCCAATCAGAAAACTTTGACCACTTGAATGGTTTTACCTATTGCATCAAGGATATCAAGCGAGTATTATTTGCTAACTACTCGAGTGGTGGCCTTATAACTTTTCAAAAGGAAAAGCTTTGGTCAGGATATTCGCACTATTCTTCGTAACACCATCCTTAACACTACTTCAACTAAGGTTAGCTTTTGTTTAGTTTGGTCAATACCTATAGCAAGAAATTAGTCTAGGCGACAACACGTGTTTTAAGATTTTTGACAAACTCAAAAGAAAAATTTTTAATGTATGTCTAAGAGAGATGAGATAGAAATAAGAAAGATGAGATAGCAATAATGCTTATGATTTTCACAGTTCTTTTGTATTTTAAAATGGGGTTTTCTAAAACCTTATTCTAATCGTAACAAAATCTATACCTAGGATTACAACCTATAGTCAAGTCTACTCTGATACCACTCTGTAACACCCATGTTTTTAGGAACAGGGCCGTCGTATATCCCGTAACAGCTCAAGAGTTCAGTTACGGATAGAAGGAGTATCATGCCTGCTCACGAATATTTAAAAAGAGTTAATTTGATTAAAATAAGACCTAACAGTTAATTTTAACAATTATAAGGGCGTCCAAGCTCAAAACTTAACTTACATCAGAAGAACCGAAGAAAACTCCACAGAAACGCTTAATTGTGGTCATAACCCTAACACAAAAACTTGCAACATTCCTTCTCCTGATTTCTGTGTTGGGAAAAAATGAAGCAACACTAAGTACAACCAACCGTACTCAACAAGTCACGTGGAAAAATGCTATATAACAACTTTGGTAAAATGACCAAAATTAATAAAGATTGCCCTTAATCGAAGTTAAACTATATGCCCAATATTTAACGTGCCGACCATTAAATAAATCTTGGTGGAAAATTTTGCTAATTAGAAAATATTGAAATATGACCTTATATAATATGCTTTGCCCAGATAAATAAATTTAGATGTAAATTAAAGCTATGCCTAATAATAACTAGAGTATAGACAAAATGATAATGGTACAATTAATTAAAACTTAACCCTAGATTTAGTAAATAATAGTGTTGAGCACGGTATAACAAGCTAGGTCCCATACAAATGGATCCTAATTCAAATTAAATTATGTCAAGTAATAACCAAGGGTACATAAAACCTCGTACCACAAAATGCTATAAACACAGACTCTAAGATTTACTCGATAAGCTAAAATTTGTATACGTCGCGTATAATCCCTGAATATTAACGCTCGACAAAATAATACCCAGCTAGACTTGTACACTAACTCATAGATCTAACCTAACTCATAGAACTTCCTTGATAAATACAAAAATAATAAAAGGGATTATTAATGAAAAGATCGAGTCATCGTATCCTATCACCGACCTTGCCTCAAACCACCCGAATCACCCATTAACTCATAATAAAACTAAATTGAGTTTATTTGGATTTATATGGGTCTTTTGAGTTATTTGCCTTTATTTGTATTCAGTCGTTTAGCACGTAATTAGAAATTGGAGTCCTGAAGAATAAAGGGATCAAGCGAGATCGCGAGCGAAGTGAAGATAAAGACCAGAAACTCAACCCTTCGAATGAGACAGCTTTGTGTGAGCTCAAGACCACGGTAAACCGCGTAAGACAAGTGAATACTTTGATCATATTGAACCTACATTTTTTGCAAATTACTTTTGTTTAAATTATCAAATTGCATGCTGTTATTTTATATGCAAATACACGTTTAATTTAAGATTCTAGTTATATGCCCGTTGTTTACCTTGAATAATGTTACACCTCCATTGAAATATTTGAATATGTGAACCTTGTCGCCCTAACAAAATTATAATAGTAACTTTTCAAAAATAAGTCCGTAATTATACGCCATGCTTAGCACTGTCTAGGTAATCGGGCACCAAAAATGCCCAAGCATCACTTTCAATTATGAGCAACTGAATTTTGGGCAGTCATGGTGGTAATGACTGGTATATGTTGGTATGATTATTTTATGTTTCCAAAAACCCCCCTAACTTGCTTAAATGTCTTGGCGAATGGTTTGGGGGTGTGAGTGGTGCAGTGAAAGCACAAAATGGTTAGTGGTATAACCACCCAGATAATTCTAAGGATTGAATCTTGTTATGACCTTCTATGTAAAGCAGTGCAACCACAAGTCTGTAAATTACAATTTGGCTAAGTAAATTTATCGAAACTCCCGGACTCATCTCACCGGTAGTGGATAGGAGTGGTTATGCAAGGGCAAAGGGAGGCCTAAAGGGACACCGAGTGGAGGGTGAAGTTTTCCAGTCGTGCTAGCATTGCGGGGAATGGAGCCCGAATACGCTAGTATCTATGGCGAACATCCTGTGCAACGTATGTGACCCACCGCAAGTGGGAGCGGCCCATAGGGTGAGATGACAAAAGGGGCTAGATACTTTGAAAAGTCACTGTGATTGTCTACTCAACCACGTGTTTGTGGTAAACACATAAAGATGGTGGATTCATGTCGATCATAAAAATGAAACTATAGTGTAGATTCTGGAAGAAATAAATTGGTGGGGCCTAAATGAATAGATAGGCTAGATAGATGATTTAAATGATTATTGGAGAATTGGGGAGTGCAAGGGTAATGCCTGGATTATGATACTGATAACTAATATAAATTCTTGGGAGATGTTGGCGATAATGGGATTAATATGATTTGATCAAATACTAGAAGGAAGAATTGAATTTCTGGGAATTTGGAGATATGATAATTGGAGTATAAACTTGATCGATAATATTCCTGGTGGATGTATACTAGTGAATTAGTAGAGCTGGATAATGGAAAATAAGGTTGATTACTCGAAGAGCAAATTATGGTTGTAGATCAATAACATAAAATATTGGATTGTTAGAAAGGCTTGATACAAATGATATCGGTGGATTTAAAAGTAATTATGTTGGAAAATCATTAGTTGATGAATGGCAATTACAAGGTTGGATTGTTAGGATTTAGAACACAAAAGATATTGGTGGATCTAAAATAAAGGATACTGTATCTTCATTAGACTGAGAAACTGATCAAATTGGTAAATAATGAATCTAAGATTGGATCTATGAATTGGTGGTAAAAATTTAGATTTATATGAGAGTTCATAACCTCGATTTGAATAATAGGGGTTTTAGACAATGCAAGGGGATTGCTTGATCGGTGGATTAAATAAATGATGACACTTGCTGTTTGGAGTTTTAGACAGCACTCAATATAGAAAGTGTATGTTCGGTGGATTCAGTAAATGATTACACTCGCTGTTTGGAGTTTTAGATAGCACTATATAGAAAGTGTGTGTTCGGTGGATTAAGTAAATAATGACATTCGTTGTTTGGAGTCTTAGACAGCAATCAATAAAGAAAGTGTATCTTCGGTGGATTAAGTCAATTATGGCAATCACTGTGTGGAATTTTAGGCAGCAACAATAACACTGTGATAAATAATAATAATAATGCTACTAAAATCAATTTATGGCAAATAAAATAACCCGAGCCTCTCCTTTGATAAGCCATGCATACTATTTATTTGCATCCTGTGTATTGGTTCATGGAGCACGGTGGTTTGTGCTCACACTCGCTCTCACAAGAAATCCAGAATCAGGAATCAGATCACTACGCTTCGGCAACACCATTGGTCATGGTGGCAAAGAAAAATGAAGATGTCAAGGGTTAGGTCGTGAACCCCCAGTCGGCTGCCTGTGGGCACGTCCTTAGGGTCCCACCTGTGTGCTTCGTTTCCGCTGCTGCATTTTGTTGTTGTCGGCCTAATCGGCCCATGTGTAAGTCTTCTATTATATTTATGCTTCCGCATGATATGTATTTGATGTACATTTTTGTATCTATGAGCACTATCTACTGATCCAGAGAATAGTGCGGTGGAATCACAGAGGATTATGGATTGTAAAATCTGGGTCCTACAGCCTCTACCCAGCAGGTGCTGTTTCTCAACAACCTCAGGTGGCCCGTGGCCTCGCTTGATTCGAAGTGGATCTACTATTGTTAAATATAGTTTTCCCCTCCCACACCACAAAAACTCCCTCAGTCTCCCTCCACCTTTTGTAGATATTCAATCAAACTTAAGCAGCTATTAAACCAAATTTGACAAATCAACGCTTGTGGTTGAGTGATCACTATGTTCTTTACTTGGCATAAAGTTCTAGTGCCTATATTTTCACCGAGGCAACTTTCGTTCACAAACCTTTGTTTCAGTGTCCGTCCACACTACCACCTTTCCGGTCCAAGCCTCCGCCCTAGAATAAGGTCATGGGACCCAGCCATCTCATGGCTTCCCGTGATATCTTCTTATCTTAGAACCACTTTTGAAATTCTACCGGCAAAGTGCCAAGTCTCTTAGTAGTGTAAAACAGTAGAGTTTCTAGTCTACCATGATTATTTAAATAGTATTTATAAGAATATTAAGTCTTATCAAGGTGAATATGGCTATCAAATTAAACTGGGCTTTATCAGGTGGTAGGATATTAACTAATATTATGTCATTCTAAACATTTATTGAACAAGAAAAACCAGTGTGCAAATAATCTAATGAAAATATTGATAATTAAATAATTAAAGAAATATAGGTACAACATGTTCAAAAACATGTAACTTGCCTCCTTATCCAAAGTTTCTGTGGTCTTCAGGTTGGATACTCGACTTCTTTAACTGCTCTTGTAGTTCTTCTATGGACCAACTCGCTGGTCCGAATGCTAGTGCGAAAGACGAATGCAATTAAGTTCCTGCTTTGCAGAATGCAAGCTGGGAACAAAACACAAATAAATAACCAAATGACACAAGAAAAATAGGTTTGGGTAGTCAGGGTTTAGGTGATACTTGGTTTGGCTGGGTTAGGTTGGAGATAGATTAAATGGGCTTGAGATGGACCGAGTGATTATAGATGGGTTTATGTGAATAGTGATAGGTATAGAATAATACTAGTTTCGGATTGAAATAATGTTGACTTGAGTTGTGCATAGGATTAGGTTACTATAATAGTCTTGGCTTGGTTTAGGTTTTATTTGAGTTTATTTTTGGTGAAGTGGAACTGAAATGGCGGAGATGGGTTGAAGTTGTCGGTAGTGTATATTTGGATTAGATGGTCCTTTGGTGAGGGAGATGGGCCGGAGGACTAACTTGGATAGGGTTAGGCTTGGTTCAATATAGTATTTGGGTTGCTAGGGTTTCACTGGAGTATATTTGGGCTAAACAGAATTGAGAATGGACTTCATGGCTTAAAATGGCTAAGACGGGTATATAGGTTTCGATGAACAATAAAAGCTCGGATCGTGTTGGTTTAAGGTTTGATGCAGTGTTTTGGTGGTTTTAGGTTTTTTGATGTCTGATATGGGAAAACGGAGCTGAGAAATGGATAAACGGACTTGAAATGATCAAAATGGATGTATATATGTATTTTAGGGTTCTGTGAACAATAACGTGTCTGGTACTGTTCATCGTGGGTTTTATTGTTCACAGCGGGTATAGTTCTTATCGGGTAATATCTGCGTACTCAGAGAACAGAGTTACGATACTCGGGTGTTCTTGAGTACGACTACGAAGCTGAGTGGACGGTCGGGTTCGACTTCGAGCGTGAAGTCGGCGGAGATCAGACAATGTATGAGTTGCTACGAAGATCGGATGACGTCTGAGTAGTAGCGGAGATTGGACAACATTCGAGTGGCTTAAGGGACTCATTTGCATTCATTTTCCTACGTTAGTATTCGAACCCAGTGAGTTGGTCAACCAAAGAACTACAAGAACAATTGAAGCAAAGCCCGAAGCCTACAAAGGTAGGATCAAAGATACCAGAATAGGAGGCAAGTCCTTATATTGATCATATGTTGAACCTAGTTTTCAAATATAATATTTTGATTTCAAATATAAATACATGCTTGCCTTTATTGTATGTATAGATTGCCTAGCTTCACCAAACAGTGATACGTCTTAACTTCGCTTTTGATATTACCTTACTCTTGTCACCATAGGATAATCACAATAGTAATATTACCAAATAATGGTTGTGCTTAGATATGCTATAGAGACAATAGTAAATACGACACAAACATTGCCAACTGAAGTTTGAAACATGATAATGGTAGAGGTAACATGGGTTACTACTGAGAACAAGGAATTTTTATAAAATAATAGGAGACCCGGACGAGAGGTTTGACTTACGACCGGTGTAGGTATTGTTCGAGGTCTGAATTGTTAGTTTGTCTCGTCTAAGTCGATTAAGGACCGAATCTGTGTGTACTTATTTTTACACCCACTGTACAACCACAAGTCTGGTCTGGGACGGACCTCACCGACTAATTTGTTTTGTTTCGATAGTCTCTTGCGCCAGTCAGGGGTGGACCTATAGTAATTCATGGGTATTCAGCTACCCAAAATTTTTTGCTAAAAATCTGCTATACATTAGGTATATATATATATATATATATATATATATATATATATATATATATATATATATATATATATATATTAGTAATTGGGTTTAAATGAAAGAATTTGAAGTGAAGGAGGAGCTTGGGCCGACTGATCGAGCGGCCACACCCGAACGGCCTAGTTGCTCCCACGCGGCCACGCCCGAACGGCCCATTTTCTCCCACGCCCGATTGCCCGAACGGCCCACTTGCCCAACTTGGAGTTGGATGCCTGTGCCGTCTTCGGTCTTCCTCAATCCTCAATCCAGCGGCGGACCTAGGAATTTCAGAACAGGTATTCGAAGTTACCTTTTGCGTCGAGGTGGAAGCAACCTTTTGCGTTTTTCCAGCTCTCTCCCATAAAGATTTTAAATTTGCATATTTCTTCATTTTTCAAAGCTCAAAGGTCTACAAAATCAAACATATAGATATACCAAAGATCATATTAACAACTGACATATTGAATCCCTCATATGTGCTATATCTGTAAAACTGACATGACAACTTTATGGTGATTGTGGAAATGTAAACAGTTTTACACCAAGAGAAACTGAGAAACAGAAACATATTGGATCATGTTTGTAACACATTTGCAGCAAATGGTGCTGATTTAGGAGTCGCAGTGCGGTAGTGCCGCAGTGGCTATATTTCTCCACGAGAGTGGAGATCAATTGCATAACCAAACGTCCATTACTCCATTTCCAAGTATTGCCATTATGCCATATACTCATATACACAAATATTGTCATACTCATATACACCAAGTTAGTCAATTCACATCATCACATGGCCAATTCTCTTAACTACTACAAAAACTGAGAAACAGAAACATATTGGATCATGTTTGTAACACATTTGCAGCAAACGGTGCTGATTTAGGAGTCGCAGTGCAGCATTGGCTATAGTTATCTACGAGAGTGGAGATCAATTGCATAACCAAACGTTCATTACTCCATTTCCAAGTATTGCCATATTGTCATACTCATTACTCATATACACCAAGTTACCAACCGTACCATCCACAAACCACAGTCTACACAGTCACACAGATGACAGGATAAAGGAGCTAAGGAAGCACCTCGTGCAGATTCAATAAGCACGGAGACGGAGCAGAGCAGATCCGCGAGAAATCACCATGGAATCGAGTCAATCGACGATTCGACGGGTCACGGGGACGATTCGACTATGAAACACTTGAGCAGCTGGAATATCCAAAGAAAAAAGCAAACAAAGCACCATTAGTGACCTCTAGGGCTTCTGGGCATAGATCCCTAACAAAAAATTGAACTAACCTGCACGAACAAACATGCATCAGGTCGGGCTCCAGGCAGAGTCACAGAGGGAGATGAGCTAACGAGACGACATACGAGGGACTGCGTTGCGGCCGCTGCTGATTGCCGGATTGAGCCTGAGGAAGGAGTGGGAAAATAGTGCAAGAGGCCATCGTGGCAATCCAGTACTAGAGGAGGCAATTTACCCATTATTCTCTCCTCCATTAAGAAAATCCTCACCCCTTCTGAAATCTCATCTTCAAAACCTTTCCAGCAGAATTAAGTTTGGAGCAAGACTTACTCATTCCCCATGGATACGATGCCCCGAAGTACTCTATGGTGAAAGCTCCAACGGTCTTCATGCACTTGCAAATAGTAACGCATAGAAAACGTCAACAGCATCCAACCAGGAGGAGAGGGGGAGGGGAGTGGAATGGACATGGTTTCAGTGATGAGGATAGCATAGGTGGAGGATAAAGAGAGGAGAAGAGAGGAGGTCGAATGGTACTACTCACCGACAAGTGGGCCAAAGTGTATGTGTATATATATGAACATATGATAGAAAAGTCCTATAAGTATAAAAAAAGCCCTCAGAAACATGAGTTGATATTATAAACACAGTCATTCTTGATGACAGTTTAATCATCCAGCACTTGCAGTTCATAAGGTTTTATCACTACACATAGCTAGAAGTCACATATGAACATTCTTAAATAAAAAGCAACAGAAAGCCGTTCAGATTGAAAATCTGAATCTGTATGAGTAGGCGAAAGCAATTCTGTAGCAAGAAATAATGCCATAAGTGCACAATTTTGGGCAAAGTACATAAAGAAGGTTTTGCATTTAGGCAATAAAACCCTCAAAAACTGGTTAAATCATAGACCAAGCCTTGAGGTCTAGTATGTCATTTGGCACTTGCAATATATGAGGTTTCTTCATTGTGTAGAATAAGGTCAAAAGATAATTATGGAGTTGCAATGACCCAGGAAGAAGTTTCAAAACAGGAAGGTGGAATAACTTCAATCTATACAACATATTTGAACTACAAATGATGTAAATAAATTGGACTTAGAGATTATTTAAAATTAAGAAATATCAAAAGCCTTCTAAGGTTGCTGAATTAAAATAAATTAAACCAGAAATTTATCTAAGATAGGACAAAAAGGAATATTATATGCATCTTACTATCAACCTTAGCAACCTTGTTTTCTTGGCTACACTCTCCGAGTTATCTAAATTCGACCATTGTTTCATTGAATATTCTAGGAAGGAGGTGGCAGAACAAAAACTTCATCTTTGATTCATTATAACAGTTATGAACAAACACGCTTTAAATGGTGATACTCTCTCTACGGTATAATCTAAGAAGTCAATGTTGTGGCAGAGTACCATTTTCTTATACAAAACTGGAGTTTGGCCAATATAGATGAAGTCGGGATAACATCATTTGTAGTTTGGCCAAAATCTCAGTTTTGTATAAGAAAATGGTACTCTGCCACAACATTGACTTCTTAGATTATACCGTAGAGGGAGTATCACCATTTAAAGCGTGTTTGTTCATAACTGTTATAGTGAATCAAAGATGAAGTTTTTGTTCTGCCACCTCCTTCCTAGAATATTCAATGAAACAATAGTCGAACTCAGGTACCTCAGAGAGTGTAGCCAAGAAAACAAGGTTGCTAAGGTTGATAGTAAGATGCATATAATATTCTTTTTTGTCCTATCTTAGATAAATTTCTGGTATAATTTATTTTAATTCAACAACCTTAGAAGGCTTTTGATATTTCTTAATTTTAAATAATCTCCAAGTCCAATTTTTTTTGCATCGTTTGTAGTTCAAATATGTTGTATAGATTGAAGTTATTCCATCTTGCATGTTTTGAAACCTCTCCCTGAGTCCTTGTAAATCCATAATTGTCTTTTGACCTTGTTCTACCCAATGAGGAAACCTCATGTATTGCAAGTGTCGTATGACATACTAGGCCTCAAGGCTTGGTCTATGATTTAACCAGGTTTTTGAGGGTTTTATTGCCTAAATGCAAGACCTTCTTTATGTGCTTTGCCCAAAATTGTGCATTTAGGGCATTATTTCTTGCTACAGAATTGCTTTCGGCCTCTTATACAGATTCAGATTTTCAATCTGAACTGCTTTCTGTGCTTTTTATTTAAGAATCTCTATAGGTGGCTTCTAACGCATTTTTATTCCTAGCTATGTCCAGCAATGAAACCTTACAAACTGCAAGTGCTGGATGATTAAACTGTCATCAAGAACGACTGTGTTTATGATATCAACTCAGATTTCTGACGGCTTCTCTTTTTGATACATATAGGACTTTTCTATCATATATCTGCCAGCATTCCAAGATACCAACTAACCTAAACGCCACATCCAATTTAGCGATCAATACTCTCATAAATGATAAGTACAAGTAGAGAACTATGCAGGCATAACGAGGAACAGAAACAGTGTAATTAACTTTAAGCTGACACGTGTGGGTCGACCGAAACAACCCTGACACCCATAAGTGATGGATCAAGAATTGTTTCGGCCGACACCCTAACACCAACACACCACTGTGCATAAGTGAGAAGTGATCTGAATATGCTGCTACTCACGTCTCTTTGGCTCATGTGACATGTTTGTAATTTGAATCGATGGCTCTCTTTTTTTATACAGAAAATGAGTGTAGCAGAGATGAGGATGTTGCGGTGGATCTGTGATCACACAAGGCAAGATCGCATCTGCAATGATGATATACGTGATAGGGTGGGGGTAGTACCAATTGAAGAGAAGCTTGTCCAACATCGCTTGAGATGGTTTGGACATCTCCAACGAAGGCCTCCTGAGGCACCGGCACATAGTGGAATTTTAAGACGTACTGAAAACGTAAGAAGAGGCAGAGGTCGACCAAGATTGACATGGGAGGAAGCAGTTAAAAGAGACTTGAGGGATTGGAATGTATAAAAAAAATTAGCTTCGAATAGGAGCGCATGGAAGTTAGTGATCCACGTACCGGAACCATAAGAAAGTTAGGGGCAGTGTTTTAGGCTCTCGACTCAGATAGCAGGTTGTATGGCTTAGGGTTTTTAGCATTGTAGGTTTTATTTCAAGGCTCTCGTCTCTTTGATCTTGAGAAGGTTTCATTCCTAACCTACCCCAACTTGTTTGAGACAAAAGGCTTTGTTATTGTTGTTGTATTAGTGTGTTCCTTTCTTTCACTATGGTTTGGTTCAGGGATAAGATGACTAGGTTTGTTGATCCCTACCCAGCTACAGGGGTGGAGCTGCAGTAATTCATGGGTATTCAGCTGAATACCCAAAAAATTTTGCTAAAAATCTGTTGTACATTAGGATTTAAATGAAAGAATATGAAGTGAAGGAGGAGCTCGGGCCGACTTATCGAGCGGCTACGCCCGAACGGCCCAGTCGCTCCCACGCGGCCACGCTCGAACGGCTCACTTGCCCATCTCGGAGTCGGATGCCTGCGTCGTCTTCGGTCGTCCTCAATCCTCAATCGGTATCGGCAATCCTCATCTCTCAACGGCAGAACGACTCAACCCTAAGTCCCTAACTTGTTCAGATTCGGCGCCTGGGCGCCGGCGGCTGGCGACAGGCTGCCTACCCGCTCCTTCCTTAGGCTCAGTCCGGCAATCAGCAGCGGCCGCAGCGCAGTCCCTCGTCTGTCGTCTCATCAGCTCATCTCCCTCCGTGACTCTGCCTGGCACCCTACCTGATGCCTGTTCGTTCGTGCAGGTTAGTGCAATTTTTTGTTGGGGATCTTTGCCCAGAAGCCCCAGAGGTCACTGATGGTGCTTTGTTTGTTTTTTTCTTTGGATATTCCAGCTGCTCAAGTGTTTCATAGTCGAATCGTCCCCGTGACTGCCCATTCCGAATTCCTAGGTCCGCCACTACCCAGCTAGGTTAGTTTAACCTAGTTTTTTGTTTGGTTACAAATCTAGTTAAGTCTAAGATGGGCCTATTATTCTGGGCTACGGCTTATGGATTTTGATTGTGGCTTATTAGTCTAATAAATAATGATTATTGAGAGAAGCCAAAAGCCGCTGAAAAGCTAGAAAGAATAGGGATATCCTTCGGCTTGATTAGGTGGGTTAGTTGGGTTAATAGTACATAAAGATTGGCTAGTCGAGTTAGTTCAATAGAGTTTGTATCTGCAAGAAATGGATGTAGTGGAACCTTTGGCATAAAATCCATAAGCTGTCTGGAAATTCAGAATGTACACTTTCAAGCCATGCACATCAAGTTATTATTATTCCCGTACTGCATGTGACTTTCACTTGTTGCTGTGGTCAAGCCGTGGCTTTGTTGTTTCCATAAATACTGTGCAAATCATAATTTTATATATGTGTGCAAATAGCTTATATATGATGCTAGCTTCTGATATTTTTTGTCAAGAGGTGCTTCCTCTAGGCACTCTGTTGAGGGTACATGAAAAGGACCTTGACGTAGAAGTGTTGCATTTGGTATAATTTTGAATGCGTTTGCATTCCTGGTGATTTTTTTCAATTGCCACCGTCTTCCTTTAGCTTAAGATGCCATTTTAAGGTTTTAATGCCATGTAATGTGCACTTTTTAGTAGAATATTCATTTACTTGGTTGCAGGAAAAGCAATTTCTTCTATAGTTGTTCAATTCATATACGTGAAGGCTTATTTGTGAAATACATGCCTTTCGGTGTTTGTTGTGTTGGATTAGTGTACTTTTTAAGCAGTACTGTTTCTAACTTTATGACAGTCTAATGTTGAATCTCTAAGCCCTAGGAGTGCATTTATGGCCTAGCAATGATCAAGTACTATATTGTAAGGGTCTTATGTTACAGTAAAAGAACAAAAATCCCGGTCTGAATTTGTGTGCCTGCATGTGTGAATTTTGGCTAGCCAGAAGTTTATTTGTTCGTTTTCGCTGAAGATGAAATGACCTCATTACTTAATTACTGACCAATATAGTTTGTTTTCCTTATAGGATACGGAGATCAAAGATTTTATATTTGGTGTCAGGAAATGATGATAGATCTCAGGCTACAACTGAGCGAATAAAGGCACATGTGTTATCAGCTGCTAAGGGACTGAGCAGGGTTCAAGCTGAACGTGCTGCCACAGCTACTGCCCGCAATATCAATGCCTATGGGTAGAAGGAAGAGGGACCAAGCCGCTGGCAGGAGAGGATGGAAGCCAAGAGACATATGTATCTGCAGAGTACAGAGAGGGTTGTTAGACTGGGTATGAAACCAAAAGCTTTACCAACTTCGTGTGGTGCATATTTGCAATGTTAGAAGTGTTTCCAGCCCGGGCATTGGACATACGAGTGCAAGAATGATCGGGTCTACATGTCGCGGCCCTCAAGGACGCAGCAGCTTAAGAACCCCAATTTGAAGATGGCTGTGTCAGTTTCATTTCACTTTGAGAATTCTGATCTTGAAAAGGAGAGGGAGGAGAGGAAGCTGAACAAAGAAAGGTCAAAGAAGGAAACGTCTGAAAGAAGCAAGGGAAAGAGTAAGAGAAAACACCATTCGCGGAGTGATTCAAATAGAAACAGTAGTGAGGCTTCAGTGTTTGACTCTGACACTGAATCATCAGTGACCGGCTCTGAATATTCTTCTGAAAGTGGCAGTTGAAGTTACAGTTCCTCGGACTTGGAGGACAAGATGTGGCAACACAAAAGGAAGCAGAAGAAGAACAGGCACCAAAGGCACATCACGTCATCAGCATCATCTGAATCCGAATCTGTGTCGCATACTGATTTTGATGACAAGGGTAGCTTGAGGAAGAGCAGAAGGCAAAGCAACAGGCGCTGAGTCTGGAAAACTGGAGAAGCCAATGAGGATGTCAAATATGATGATCAACTTTTGTTCACATATTATTTCTTTTCACCATAATCGTATCTGCATGTGCCAGGCGTCCTCCCAGTAACAAATGGAACAATTGATTTCCTCAACGCTAGTACTGTTGTTTTCCCTTCCCTATACTAAGAAGTAATTGAACCTCTAGGATGTTCCTATTCTATGATCTTTGTGAGAACCAGTGAATCCTGTAACAACGTTTCATCTATCAATTTTTGAGTTTGGTGTGCTTGTCTTATTGAAAGTTTTCCTCCTGGGTTCATTCTTTGTATAACTCAAATCCTACAGTTCTTAATGTTATTTTGGAGACCTGGGTACTTGCTGAGAGAAATGGCATCGGGGAGTTAATGGTGACCCCGCATTCCCAACATGACAGATGATCAGTGTGACAGTAGTCATGTCCTCTCGACATCCTTGCAATTAACATAGCCTGGATCCATGTGACCTGTAATGATATTGCCTACTGAGTTGGAGAAAATATTTCTATTAGTTCTATGAGTAGTTGGATGCAGTTGACTGAGAAAAAATGATAACAGAATGAATGGGGCGGTTCCTGAGTTTAGGATTGTACTATCTGCATCTGTATGCATGCCTTGTAATCTGAAAGGCTTCGTACAAACTACCTTATGGTATGGCTGCTCATCACGTAATAACATGTTTAAACACACTAGATCAAAGCCTTGAAGATAAGCTAGCGAAGAGCAGAGAATCCGAAACCTTAATTATTGGGAGCTTGAGGTGGATAGGATTGGACCGGAGCATTCAAGAATGAAACGATAACCACACTTCGAGCTGCCCAGCTGGGTTTCATCCATGCATGTTTCTGCTTTTGTAAAATGGCAAGTGATATAAAGATCATTGAGGTAGAATTAAAAGAAACGTTTCTGAAACACTTCTATTAATAAGTTCATGTGCTCTTTCGATTCATTTGGCTCTCACGCTCCTTTTTTTTCCCTTTTTTTTGTTATGGCTATTTCCATATCTTCTCTTTTTTGTGCAAATACAGCAGGAAAGCTCCGGTCCAATCCTATCCACCTCAAGCTCCCAACAATTAAGGTTTCAGATTCTCTGCTCTTCTCTAGCTTATCTTCAAAGCTCTAATCCGGTGTGTTCCAACGTATTATTACATGATGAGCAGCCATACCATAAGGTAGTTTGTACGAAGTCTTTCAGATTAGAAGGCATGCATACAGATGAAGATTGTACAATCCTATACTCAGGCACCGCCCCATTCATTCTGTTATCATTTTTTCTCAGTCAACTGCATCCAACTGCTCATAGAACTAGTAGAAATATTTTTTCCAACTCAGTAGGCAATATCATTGTAGGTCACACGGATCCAAGCTGTGTTAATTGCATGGATGTTGAGAGGACATGACTAGTGTCACATTGATCATCTGTCATCCTGGGAATGCGGGGTCACCATTAACTCCCCAATGATGCCATTTCTCTTAGCAAGTACCCAGGTCTCCAAAATAATATTGAGAACTGCAGAATTCGTGTTATGCAAAGAATGAACCCAGGAGGAAAACTTCTAGGAAGATAAGCACACCAAACTCAAAAGTCGATCGATGAAACGTTGTTACAGGATTCACTGGTTCTCACAAAGATCATAGAATAGGAAGATCCTAGAGGTTCAATTACTTCTTAGTACAGGGAAGGGAAAACAACAGTACTAGCGTTCAGGAAAGCAACTGTTGCATTTGTTTCTTGGAGGATGCCTGGCACATGAGGATACGATTGTGGTGAAGAGAAGTAATATGTGAACAAAAGTTGATCATCATATTTGACATCCTCTTGGCTTCTCTAGTTTTCCAGACTCAGCGCTTGTCGCTTCGCCTACTGCTCTTCCTCCGGCTGCCCTGGTCATCAGAATCAATATTCAACACAGATTCGGATTTAGATGATGCTGATGACGTGCTGTGCCTTTGGTGCCTGCTCATCTTTTGCTTCCTTTTGTGTTGCCGCATCTTGTCTTCCAAGTCCGAGGAACTATAACTTGGCTTCCTTCCTCTCCTGCCAGCGGCTTGGTCTCTCTTCCTTCTGCCAATAGGCATTGACATTGCGGGCAGCAGCTGTGGCAGCACGTTCAGCTTGAGCCCTACTCAGTCCCTTAGCCGCTGATAACGCCTGTGCCTTTATTCGCTCAGCTGCAGCCTGAGATCTATTATCATTTCCTAATGTTGTAGGGGTGGCCCCCACCTAAACCCAGCAGGCGTGGTAGAGGGTTATAAGGCCCAGAATAGGCCATGTGTAATGACATAAGTGCCCCTGGAGGGATACTCAGATGTAAGGGTATAATTGTAAAAACACTCCCCATGTATATATATGGAATACAGGCCATGGGGAAAGCCCCAAGCCATTACTGTCACTTTCTCCCAACTCTCCACTACCATCTCTCTCTCTGTTTGGTCTGTAGCCACAACACCTGACATCTTGATTCACCCAAATATAAAATCTTTGATCTCCATATCCTGTAAGGAAAACGAACAAATAAACTTCTGGCTAGCCAAAATTCACACATGCAGGCACACAAATTCAGATCGGGATTTTTGTTCTTTTACTGTAAGGGGTAACATAAGACACTTACAATATAATACTTCATCATTGCTAGGCCATAAATGCACTCATAGGGCTTAGAGATTCGACATAAGACTGTCATAAAGTTAGAAATAGTAATGCTTAAAAAGTACACTAATCCAACACAACAAACACCTAAAGGCATGTATTTCACAAATAAGCCTTCACGTACATGAATTGAACAACTATAGAAGAAATTGCTTTTCCTGCAACTAAGTAAATGAATATTCTACTAGAAAGTGCACATTACATGGCATTAAAACCTTAAAGATGGCATCTTAAGCTAAAGGAAGACGGTGGCAATTCGAAAAAAATCACCACGAATGCAAACACATTCAAAATTATACCAAATGCAACACTTCTACGTCAAGGTCCTTTTCATGTACCCTCAACAGAGTGCCTAGAGGAAACACCTCTTGACAAAAATATCAGAAGCTAGCAACATATATAAGCTATTTGCACACATATATAAAATAATGATTTGCACAATATTTATGGAAACAACAAAGCCACGGCTTGACCACAGCAACAAGGGAAAGTCACATGCTGCACAGGAATAATAATAATTTGATGTGCGTGGCTTGAAAGTGTACATTCTGAATTTCTAGAGAGCTTATGGATTTTATGCCAGAGGTTCCACTACATCCATTTCTTGCAGATACAAACTCTATTAAACTAACTCGACTAGCCAATTTTTTTGTACTATTAACCCAACTAACCCAGCTAATCAAGCCGAAGGATATCCCTGTTCTTTTTGGCTTTTTGGCGGCTTTTGGCTTCTCTCAGTAATCACTATTCAATAGATTAGTAAGTCATAACCAAAATCCATAAGCCGTAGCCTAGAAGAATAGGCCCATCTTAGACTTAACTAGATTTGTAACCAAACAAAAAGCTGGGTTAAAGAAACCTAGCTTGGTAGGGATTGACAAACCTAGTCATCTTATCCCTGAACCAAACCATAATGAAAGAAAGGAACACACTAATACCCCCACAAAAAGATAGAGAGAGCCATCGTTCAAATTACAAACGTGTCACATGAGCCAAAGAGACGTGAGTAGCAGCATATACAGTTCACTAATCACTTGTGCACAGAGGTGTTTCGGTGTTAGGGTTGTTTCGGTCGACCCACACGTGTTGGCTGAAACACGCTTATTGAACCAACGTGGGCCAGAAGAAATTAAGTCAAATTCACTTGTTTTGGTCAACCCAGAAACAAGTCGGCCGATACATCTCTTTGCAACAAGAGCAAGAAGTCTACGTGGGCCAAATTCACTTGTATCGCCCGACCCACACGCGAGTCAGTCGAAACACCTCTTTGCAACACCAAGGATCGCCCGGTCAAAGAGTCGTCACCCCACGTGTTCTACATTGAACAAATCAAAGACCAAGCAAGAGAACATCCACCGTCTATGACCCCACTACGCCGTTCTGGTTGAAGTACGTCTTGTTCAGCCAAAATTGTTGGAATGTCTTTTTAAGGCGAAGTCTACAAGTCGATTGCAGTAGATATTGTCCTGACTTCATCTATATTGGCCAAAATCGCACACGAGTATTTCTCTCCATACTCTCTCTCGCGAACAAACAGAGTTCAAAAATTTTAGTCAAAAGTCATAAGCCACAACCCAAAAGAACTCACCCTATAAATACCCCCTTGCATCACAACAATGTATATTCCATTCATTCTTCACTTTTCATTCTAGCACTGTGTAGTCTTAGTAGTAGTGAGAGAGGGGAGTTTGAGAGGGAGTACTACATGGGCTTGGGATGGCAGTGCTTTGTGGAGCTTGTACATCTTCAATCTCCTTCTCCCTCGCTATGGAGTAAATCGATGCTTCTTCTAGTTTGGTAACCCTTATGTGACCCTCTCGTATTTATCTTCAGCTCCCTTAAGTTAATTACATTGTTTCTGTTCCTTGTTATGCCTGCATAATGCTAGGAATAAAAATGCGTTAGAAGCTACCTATAGACATTCTTAAATAAAAAGCACAGAAAGCAGTTCAGATTGAAAGCGTTTAGGTTAGTCGGTATCTTGGAATGCTGGCTATTATTGGGTTGACATAGAGCAGCCTTTGCGTACCGCGACATGGTGATAGGTAGGCCACCATAATAGCTTAGGTAGGAGAAATCCCAAGCACTCAGTAAGGAATTTAAGGCGCTGAAAAATAGTGCGGGAGGCAATCATGACAATCCAAAACAAGAGGAGGCAATTTACCCATTATTCTCTCCTCCAAAACTAGAGGAGGCAATTTTGGCTGGGTTCAAATGCGCTACAGCTTACGCTTCCATACGCGCAGCCGTAAGCCCAAAAGAACGGTAGCGCTTATGAAGACAGCGATATTTCCCCGCCCGCTCGTCTTCCTTCGCGGTCCCCCCTCAGGTAGCCATCTCTGAGCTCCCCCCATGACTATGCCAACTCCCCCTCCCCTCTGCGATATCCCCCTTGCCGAGCTCCCTCTTGGCGATACCCCCCGCCCCCCCTCACGCTCCGCGACATCCCCCTGCCCTGCCTCCCCATAGGCTAGATCTACTTGCCCCACCTTCCCCTCAACGAGATCTCCCTATCCTGCCTCCCTGTCGGCAAGATCTCCCTGCCCCGCCTTCCCTCCTCGAGATTCCCCTGCCCTGCCTCCCTGTTGGCTAGATCTCCTTGCCCCGTCTCCCCCTCTACGAGATCTCCCTGTTCCACCTTCCCGTCGGCCAAATCTCTCTGCCCCGTCTCCCCCTCCGCGAGATCTACCTGTCCCGCCTCCCTGTCAGCCAGATCTCCCTATCCTGCCTCCCCATCAGCCAGATCCCCTTGTCCTACTTCCCCTTCCGTGAGATCCCCCTGCCCCGCCTCCACCTCCGCGAGATCCCCCTGTCCCCTCCACCTCCATGAGATCCCCCTGTCCTGCCTCCCTATCGGTGAGCTCCCCATGCCCTGGCTACCCGCCGTCGATATCCCCTAGCCCACCTACCCCTCGGCGACATCCCCTGTTCCCTAATCCCCGCATTGGCGATCCCATCCCTGAAGGCGCCAGCAATCCCCGCAGTGCTGGGCCCGATGATAACTCGTGCGGACGCTCCTGTGGCCTCGTCTGGGCAGGGCCCGGTGCCGCCGGCCGGAAGCGTGGCCTGGATCCCTCAGTTGTAAACCGGGTCATCGTCGGACACCACCTTGGACGCTGGCACCACAGAAGTTGCGCTCACCGAGGTACGAAGGATGGCTCATGCCCTACCGAAAGTGCTTCCTGCCTCCGCTGCTGTCACCGAAGCCCTTGTGCAGGCTGTCTCACCGGGCTTCATTCAAGCTCTTCTGTAGTCCATCCCCGGCACCTCCATGAACCTCTTGCACACCCATCCTCAGGTAAGCTCGACGGCTTGTGTGAGGATTGTTTGCTCTATTTTATTGTTGGAGAAATTTGATGATTTACCCCTTCTTTATTTGCCAACAGGTTATTTGCCCCATAGTTGGTTGTAATTGATGATTTGTCTCATCTTTCGCTGACTCATTGATCATTTGCCCTTTTTGACAATTTTGCCCTTATCTTCCTTCTCCCTCCTCTTCTTTCCTTCTTTCTTCTTGCTCCAGCCATGGCTGACCCAGTCCACCTCCACTACGACCACGGGCACTACGACTTCGACTATGACTGCTACGACCACGACCACTTCGACCATGGCCGTGGTCGTAGCGTTCATGGTCGTAGTGGCTGTGGTCGTAACAGACGTGGTCAAAGTCGTAGTGGATGTGGTCGAAGTTCCTAACACTTCTGCGACCTCAACGTCGTGCTCCTTTTCTTCCTTATGTCGCACTCGACCACAATTAGTAGTTGTCTGTTGCTTGCACTTCAGATGGATGCAAAGATTTGGGATGAGCGGGCTCACTTGGTGTTCCTTGAGATATGCCGTGAGGATATCCTCGCCGGAAACCGACAGACCATGTGCCTGAACTGGTGAGGCAAGCTTAATCTCATGACAAAGTTTAGCTAGCGCACAAGAAAGTGCTACACCCAAAAGCAGTCAAGAACCATTGGGATAACCAGAAGGCTCTATATGCAAAGTGGCACACGCTTAAGCACAACACCTCAGGTTTGGGCATCAACCCAAAGACCGGCAACATCGATGCACATGATAATTGGTGGGCATAACATGAGCTGGTAAGAATGACATGGCCTTGTTGCAGTGTCATTGTGCTCTGCTCGACGCGGCCTAACCCCATCTTGCACATCATTTTGCAGACCCTCGGTTTGGTGCTACGGTTCCGGGAAGCGCCACTGCCACATGAGGACCTAATGGCGGACGTGTTTGAGGGTGCTATCATTATGAATGAGCATGCCGATACACTGGCAGGGTCACGAAGGCGTATGTAAGACATCTCGGATGAAGAGGAAGACCTGCCAGCAAGTAGCTCCGTCACACGTAGGGCTGGCAAGCAGCCCGCTCGTTCACACTCCGAGGACACACTCCAGCAAGTGGTCTAAGTGCGACTACCTCTTAGACTACATGGAGCGTGTGTGCGACTACTACGAGGCTCAACTGGCGGCCATGACCATGAAGAAAGATAGCCTGCGCAACAAGTCCGAGGAGCTCCTTAGCACGGTCGTTGCAGATGGCTACCCTGTGGTCTCAGAGGTGTGGATCGCGGCCACAATGGTGCCGCGGAGAAAGCACAACCGCGACATGTTAAGGCGATAACCGACCCGATGCTCTGTGTTGACTGGCCGCTCCGCACTTGGGTGTTCGAGTAGTCCAATAGTCTGTCTCTTGTAGTCCATGTTGTTATCAGGTGAGCATTTCCAAATATTAGGTTCGTCCATGATTGCGTCAACGTGTATCATTCCATTTGGACTTTTCGTTATCGTGTTCTTGTTTGTGCCATCGCATTGTTGTTCTATGCAACTTGAACATTGAGAATTGTTGGTTGTCTGTACGCAATGTGCAATGCTGGTTGTCACGAGTTGGATATCTTAGTGTGGGCACCGATAATTGGTGGGAATCTCTGCTAGTTGTGCGGTACACAAACGCCACAGGTACACTAGTCAAAACGTGCTAGCTGTAAGCGATTTTGACATGAGGTTCACTTGGGTCACCACCAGATGGCCAGGCTCAGTGCGGGACATGCGTATCCTCATGTACACATTGGCGGAGTTCGGACATGTGTTCCTGAACCCTCCTGCAGGTACGTTCATGCAAAACTTCTGTCGCTAACCATGCACAATTGTTGCATCGTCTGCAGTATTACTGAATTAGTGTGTACGCAGGAAAGTACTACCTAATCACTCGGGCTATCCAAATCGTAGGGGTACCTAGCCCCATACAGGAACACACGGTACCACGTGTTAGACTTCGGCAATGGTCTAGCACCTCATGGATGCAAGAAGACGTTTAACTACCACCATTTGTCGCTCCGCAACGTTATCAAACCGGGCGTTTGGGGTGTGGAAGCAGAAGTGGCGTATATTAGAGAACATTGATGCATATCCCGCAAAGCACCAAAAGAAGATAATTTCCGTAACTATGGCCATACACAATTTCATCATTAACCAGGAGTTGGGCGATATGGATTCACGGACCTTGCGCTAGGGCCTGATTACAGCTCAAACGAACCGGACAGAACGACAGCGTCAATAGAGGCGATGCTCAATGGGGATACGTAAATATTATGTTCGGGACATCATCTCGTACAATCTTGTTGTAGGGTAATATGGTTCCATTTCAAAGTGGCAATAAATGGGTCTTGTATATCTATCTGTCAATGTTAACTCGTATGTTACAAAGATATACGTGTTTACGAACCTTTCTTAACACTTTGTTATCTTTGGTTGTACGTTACGGGCTTATCATGGTCCTCTGTATCTCTCAAAACATGCGCTTCATGTCTCAAAACAGCAATAAGTCATAAGCCATCAGCCCAATAGAACGCAACAGATTCAGCCATAAGCCATCATCCAAAAAGAACACTACAACTTAAGCCAAAAGTAATAAGTCACATCCATAAACCATAAGCACAATCCAAAAGAACTCACCCTTTGATTGTTCGCAAGAGAGAGTACGACATGAGCGATACTCGCGTGTGATTTTGATCAATATAGATGAATTCGGTATAACATCTGTTACAATTGACTTGTAGGCTCTATATTAAAAAAGGCGCACTGTTTAAAAGATGAGAGGTGTTTCTATACTTTTTCTCAAAGTGATTTACACAACTTTTAAAGTAGAACTGAATGGTGGATAGTGATTATTTACACCTTCGTGTCCTTTGAGATTAGTACATTCTTGTTAGAGTGGAAAGTATGGAAGAACTATAGGTACACTGTAGTAGACACTGTACCGAGTTCAGCTATACCGGCCAAAATCGTACACGACGGTTTCCTCTACGCGCTGTCTCTCACGGACAACAAAAATTCAAAAACCATAAATCAAATTTCAAAGTCACAACCCAAAAAAACTCACCCAAAAGTTGCGCGTACTACTGTTACTGCCAAGGAAATCAAAAGTGTGGATGATAATTACTTTGGGTCTTACAGTTCGTTTGTCCTTCCCTTTCTCTGCCGTTAGAGCTAATAATACCTATATTACAGCTGGGGGATTCCCCGGCTCTCACCGTGTCCACGTCAGCTTTTTAACAAAAAAGTCTCTGTGTTTTCTGAAATTACATAAAGGTCCTCCGTTCTCGCAAAAAGGTCCCTATCAGGTTTTTTCGGAAAGGACCCTCCACTTCACCGAAATTGCGTATCCTTTGTTGGATAGCGCCCCGCGGTTTTCTAAAATTACGTATAGGTCCTTTTTAGTTACGTATAGGTCCTTACAGGTCCTCGGTTTTTTTACGAAAAAGACCTTTGGTTTTTCCGAAATTACGCATGCGTCCTCGATTTTTTTAAGAAACTCCTCATGAATTATTGTCTCTTTTGCTTCAGTTCACACGGTAGCTAGCGCGGCGTGTCGCCGCGCTTACGCAGCTAGTAGATTTTTACCCACGACAAGTCACCTTAGCTTTTGATAGAATTCCCAAGTTCTGTATGCTGAAATGGAGCACTTCGCCCGATTGAAGTTTTGTACAACGATGAGCGTGGAAAAAGGGACCAGATCAGTCTCACAGTGGAATGGTCAGGGTGAAAACGGATCTGATTGGGACTAGTTTTTCCCAATTTACATTGAATGGTATTGATGGGGTGCATGCGAAATGGAGATAAATCTTGCAGTGATCATTTGAGATATATGTATCCATAATTTACAATTGAATTCAGATAAATTTGGATATAGGTTCAATTTAAATACTGAAGATGTCCGGTTGATATGAATGTGATCGCGATGTTCTCGTCATCGGATACACCATTGTTGCTTCTTAAATTTGTTGTCTAGAGTTTTGCAAAGAGGAGTTGTATTCCTTTTTTTGTGAAAACAAATTTCAGATAAATTCACACAAGTAAAAAAATTGCTTCCCAAAATTGATGGATCCATCCATGTCTCTGCAAGGCTGACGCCACCAACCAAACGGGCCATGGGCCTTAAGCCTCGTGGCCTTCCGGTTTCAGGATAGTACTCACGCGGCCCATCGTGATCCCCTAAATCCCAAATCTCGAGTTGGGCGGACGGCCGGTGATCGCCCGGCGGACAGATACGGAGATACCCCCCTCCCCTCCCGGAGCTGGAAGCCACCTCCCACCACCACCAGCAGCCAACTGTGAACCGAGAGGCGGCGGCCGGAGGAGAGGAGAGGAGAGACTGAGTGGTCGGAGATGGCGTTCACGATGCGGGCGGTGAAGGTGCCGCCGAACTCGGCGTCGATGGAGGAGGCGTGGCACCGCGTGTTCGACTTCTTCAGGCAGGCGTGCCGTTCCATCCCCTCCATGGAGATCTACAACCTCTACGACGTCGTCACCCCGTCCCAGCTCCGCTCCACCATCGCCAAGGAGATCCGCAAGAATCAGTCTGTCTCCAACCCCAAGGTCGCCTCCGCCTCCCTCGATTTCATTCATTTTCCCCTCTCTCTGATCTGCACTTTGCGAGTAGCTCTATATACCCGAACCGTCTGCCTGCTTCTCCGATCCGGTCTCTACCCGATCTGAGGGACTCTTGCTGCGAAATTTGGCCTGCGATTGGTTGGGTTAGGAACCGCGGATGCATCATCGGTAGGACTTGTTGGATGGGTAGGTTTTAATTAATTAACCTAGCTGGATATTTGTGCAAGATGCATCGGTAGGGATTATTAACTTCTTATGTGTAGTGGAAATTTAGACTGCAGGTGCTGTAACCTTGTACCTCCAGGACCAGTAGTAACGATGCTTTGTGGACAGTAATTTGTCCACCCGGGTGCTCAATTTTGCATTGAGGTGCTTACTGTTCTAGATGTCTGTATTTGCATTTTGCCAGAGCTACAGAATCCCAAACATGTTCATTTGCAGTTGCTTCTCTGTTGTTAAGACACTGATGCCAAGCTGCTTCTTTTTATCATGATCTCTTTTTCTTACCTTTTTCGCCCTATACTTACCTTGAAAATCAATGTCTTACTTATCTACTCTTACTGTCCAAAGCCGCTGCAAAGCTGATCTCAAGTTCCCAATTGGCAGATGGAACCAACACAGCAGAGTGATCAGACCAACAGGCAGGGTGCACCTGCCACAGATCAAGCCACACTTGCCAGCATGATAGCGATGATGGAACAAAATCGCTATCAGAGAGAGCAAAATATTCTGCGAATGCTAGATCAACAGACCCAGTTGCTTGAGCAGATAGCAGCCAGATCACCCAGTGTCAAGGTGACACCCGAAGAGTCAATGTCAGCATCAAGCGCAACTGCATTAAAGTTTACAGCATTCCTGCAAACCCAACCTCCTAAATTCCCCTCAGCAACAGAACCACTGAATGCAGATAACTGGTTACAAGATATTGAGAGAAGAATGAATACTATCCTGTGTACAAATAAGGAGAAGATTCTCTTCGCCACCTATCAGCTGTCCGAGCCCGTAATTTCTTGGTGGAATGCTATCCAGTGGATACACCCTAAGGAGGAAGATATTACATGGGAAGACTTTGTGAAGAGATTCCGTAAAGCCTACATTTCCCCTGGAGTTTTCACTGAAAAATATCAGGATTTTCTTGATCTGCAACAAGGAGAGAACTCCATCACAACATATCTACAACAATATTATCAGTTATCCCAATTTGCTCAAGAGGAAACTAACACCGAAGCTAAAAAGATGGAGTACTTTATGAAAGGTCTACGACCCAATATGAGACAACGCCTTCAGGCCATGAAGTTTTCAAGCCTATTGAGCTTGGTTGATCGAGCTCTACAGATAGAAGAAAGACCAGGTTACGTGAAAGTTATGAAACGAAAGCAGCCTTCGCCTCCATCACCAACGGCTTGTTTTCACTGCCAACAGGATGGGCATTATCGTGACCAATGCCCCCTGAAGTCCTTACCCGAAGAAGAAGCTAAAGAGCAAGCAAAGAGGCAGACATCATCATTCCACCTGCCACCGATGGAAGAAGATGAATCTTACCCTAAGAGGACCAGAATGGAGGATGACAGAAAGCGTGAAGCAGCACACAAGCCTCTGTCTTCACACAATGCTCAGCGGAGCCAGACCACGGGATCATCCTCATTCCGATCCCAACCCTTCCGTCAGTTTGTGACGATACCGAAGACCCAGTCCGGACAGTCTCAGCAGTATGCCACTCCCTCACCACTCGCCATCAAGTGTCTCACCTGCGGTGGCAAGCATCTTACTAGCAGCTGTCCACGAAGGACAGATACATGTTTCCATTGTGGAGAGACTGGACACTACAAGCATCAGTGTCCCAGAAGGACCTTGTCATCAGAAGCAGCTAAACTCCAAGCCCAAAACCAGCAGATAGTCAAGGAAATATGAGCTATGCAGAACAAGAAATGAGATGATGTACTTTTGGTTATCCTTTTGTAAACCAGTTGGAAGAACTTAATGGTTTGTCTGTAAATTACTTTAACTAAGGCTTGTGGCAAGACTATGAAAATGTATGAAGACCATCTGTGTAAAATGTAATGGATGAGAAGTTCATGTTGCAATGAAGTTAATCCTAACGGACCCAGACATATATGTAGCACTGGTACGACATAATTCAACTAAGTGTGAACCTGTAGCATATAACCAATGATGTTATATAGATAGAGGTGAAAAGAAGTGACAGTACCATCGGAAGACAGCAAACCTTTTAAGATTCGAAAATAAAGACCGCAATTAAAGAAAATGAGTCAAAGTTGGTCCGGAAAAGATCAAAGCAGGCATGAAATAGAAGCCCTCAAAGACAGTAACAGAAGTGAGGAGCTTTCTTGGATTGGCAAGTTAATATTGCTGATTCATAGAAGAATTCTCCAAAATATCTCGCCCGCTTACTCAACTGCTGAAGAAAGACAGACCATACAATTGGACAGATGTGTGTGAAGAAAGTTTCTAGTTGTTGAAGACCAAATTGACAACGACAGCAGTTTGAGTTTGCCCAATCCCGAGAAAGAATTCCAAACCTGTTGCGATGCTTCAAAACAAGGTTTAGGACGTGTGCTTATGCAAGATGGAAAAGTTGTTGTCTATGCTTCGAGACAACTGAAGCCACATGAAGAGAATTACCCCACACACGATTTAGAACTAGCAGCTGTGGTGCATGCACTCAAAAATTTGGCGGCCCTACCTGCTAGGGAATCGTTGTGAGATATTCTCATATCACAAGAGCTTGAAGTATCTGTTTACAACAGCCAGAGTTAAACATGAGACAGCGAAGAGGACTGGAATTGATTAAAGACTATGCGGTTGATTTTCAGTATCACCCAGGCAAAGCCAATGTAGTTGCCGATGCCCTCAGCCAAAAGGCTCACCCAAGCAAAGTCAGCACCACAGAGTACCCACCAGAATTGAAAAGAGATATACTACGATTGAATCTAGTGATCACAGAATAGGGTGAAGAAGCAGCATTAGAGTTTCGACCGTTAATAACAGATCAGATCAAAGCAGCACAAGATGAAGATGAAGAGATTCAAAAACTGAAAAAGGATATTCAAGAAGAAAATTCATCAGAGTATGCGATAGACGAGCATGGAATCCTTACCTTCCGTGGTCGCTACCGTATACCCGACAAAAAGAAATTGAGAGAGTTGATCCTATCTGAAGCCATTCGTCTCAATTCTCAATTCACCCAGGAGGTACTAAGATGTATCAAGTCTTGAAGAAGAAAAATTGGTGGAACCAGATGAATAAGGAAGTGGCAGAGTATGTAGCTAAATGTGATGTCTGCCAGCAGATTAAGATAGATCACCAGAAACCATCGGGATTGTTGCAACCTCTGCCAATACCCGAATGGAAGTGGGATAGTATCGGCATGGACTTCATCATTGGACTCCCCAAGACTCGTGAGGGATATGATGCTATCTGGGTCATTGTCGACAGATTGACCAAGGTGGCTCATTTCCTCCCAATCAAGCAAACCAATGGGAAAGACAAGCTTGCCGAGTTGTATTTGACCAGAATAGTGACACTACATGGAGTTCCGAAGAAAATTGTCTCAGATAGAGGAGCACAGTTTACATCCAAGTTCTGGGAAAAATTACATGAGGCTATGGGCATCGATTTAAACTTCAGCTCAGCATACCACCCGCGGACAGATGGACAGACAGAGAGGACAAATCAAATTTTAGAAGATATGTTGAGAGCATGTGCTATTGTATATGGTGCAACCTGGAATACTTGCTCACCGTTTGCCCAGTTCTCATACAACAACAGCTATCAAGCCAGTATCCAAATGGCCCCATTTGAAGCACTTTATGGCAGAAACTACAGGATCCCACTGAATTGGACAGAAACAGGAGAACAACAGCTTATTGGTCCTCAAATTGCTCAGGATACAGAAGCACATGTCAGGATTGTCAAAGACAGAATCAAGATGGCACAAGACCGACAAAAGAACTATACAGATAACCGCAGGAAGGAATTGAGCTTTGAAATTGGAGATTTTGTATACGTCAAAGTCACACTCCTCAAGATAGTCAAGAGATTTCAAGTCAAGGGCAAACTAGCACCCAGCGATGTGGGACCGTTCTAAATTATCGGAAGAGTTGGAGAGGTAGCTTATCAAGTGCAGCTTCCGCCCAACTTGTCAAGAATCCATAACGTGTTCTATATATCTCAACTTCGAAAGTGTCTACGACAGCCACCAGATCAAGTGCCACTGTCAGACATTGAATTACAGGATGATTGCACATATGCTGAAGAACCACTACAAATATTTGAGACTTCAAAAAGGCAACTCAGAAACAAGAATGTCAGGTTTTGCAGAGTGCAGTGGAAGAATCACACGGCGGATGAATCCACCTGGGAACGAGAATCAGACTTGCAGCGGGATTTCCCCAACTTACTCCCTGGACCAAGTTAATCTCGGGGTCGAGATTCTTTTAAGGGGGGTAGGTTGAAAAGCCCCTGAAAATTTCAAAATTTTTGAGCCTTTTTCTTGGATTTTTGAGTGAATTTTGGGAACTTTCCCTTTTTGGAAAGTCCTCCCCGATTCCGCTTTCTTCTTTTGGCCTGGCGTTTTCCTCTCTCCGCTGGCGCCCTTCTCTTTTCCGCCTCCCTCCTTCCCCGACGCTCGCGCCTCCTCCCCGTTGGCGCCGCTCCCCTTCCTCCTCTGGCGCCGCCCCGCTCCCTCCTTCCCGTAGGCGCCCCGCCTCCTTCCCGCCTCCCCCGCTCCCTGGCGCCTCCCTCCGCTTCCCTCTCGCTGGCGCCTTCGCCCCTCTCCGCCTCCACCCTCGCGCTCGCGTGCACGCTGGCGCCCGCGGCCGCACCGCCTCTGCGCCCTCGGATGCTCCCCGCGCCCGCGCCCTCCCGTCCACGCCGGTCCGAAGGTGGCAGAACTCTTGCGCCACGCGTCGCCGCCCCTCTGCGCTGGCCCCACCTGCCAGTCACCGCACCTCCCCTCCCCGCGCGCGGACGCGTTTCCGCCCGTGTCGCCGCTCACCTGCTCCCCAGCCCCCGTCGCCTCACCTTTACTTCCCCTGCAGAGCCGACGTCACCTCCATCCCGCGGAGAAGACTCCCCACCAGCTCCTGTTGACCCCGCGCCCGCGCCCGTCGCCTTCGCCCCGAAGGACCCCCTCCCTCCGCTCGGGCATAAAAGCCCCCTTCTGGCTCCCTCCTCCTCTTTAGCTTCCCGAGCCTCCCCACCACTCTCAACCTCTTCCTGCCACCCCAGAGGATCTCCACGAGCAGTCGATTGAGCCCTCGTCGCCCGTAGCTCCACCACGGTCCTCCCCTGTGCCGGCGACCCCCGTGGGCTGATTTTCCCCTTCCTTTCCCCATTCTCCAATTCCTTTCGCCCATAGCTCCTCCCCGGTGTACTAACCGTTTTGGTGCACTCCCCTGGCCAGGAGGACCCTCGAGAAGCTCTGACGCCGACGACCCTTCTCCGGCCGCCGCCCCCTCCCGTGGCCAGCCCTCCTCGAAGCTCCCCAGCTCACGCCGCCACCGCCAATGTGAGCATCTCGCTCCCCTATCCGTGTAGTCACCGCCGATTGGCCCCTCTCGCCGCCGGCAACCCTCTCCGCCACAAAATACCCGAGGCGCTCCTTTCTTCCTCCCGCCTTTTCCGTTGATTCCCTCGCCCCTCTGAGCCCCAAAATGGACTCACCACGGTGAGCCCTCCCCGTTGTCACCCTCCGCTACCGCCGACGAGCCCCCTGGCGCATGGGCCGCCACCGCCATCGTGTCCCCGCCGCGGGGGACACTGTAGCGGCTGGAGGAGGAAGAAGACCCCCCTCCCCCGCTACGTGGCCGCATCTCGGCCGTCGACCCCGATCGGCGCCGTCTGCCCCCGAGCGTCGGATGGTCGTTTCCCCGCCACTGTCCGATTTCCTTAAACATCTCCCTTCCCGTCCGTCGGATCGCCCCGTACCGCTTCGCCCGCCTCCCCGCTGTCCCAGCCGTCCGATCCCTCGTCCCCGCCTCGATCTGGGCCGCCCGCGCTCGTCGCCCCGCTGCCGTCCGCCCCGCCACGCGTTGGCCATCCCGGCTGCGTGAGCGCGCGCTGGACTGGGCCGCGGCCTCCCGGCCTGCGTCGCCGCGCGCGCGCGCGCCGTCCTGTGGGCCACACGATTTGAACGGCCGAGCAGGCCGTTTTCCCCGTTGGGCCGCACTGTAGCGCCCGGGCTAGCCCATCACTGTTCCAACTATTTTCCAGTGATTTTTCTAATTTCCAAAATCCCAGAAAATTCAAATAAATCCTAGAAAATCACAGAAAATCCCAAAAATTCCCAAATTTCACCACTTTGCTCCAAATAATTTTCCAGACCCATTGGTGACCTCCATTTCCACAGATCCATCCCAAATAAATTCCTAAAATTCCCTATTTGGAGATTTATGCATTTTACTCCTTTTTCAAATAGTTTATTTTTCCTCGCTTGATTAGTCTCAAGCTGGATTTAATTATTTTATGTGTTTGCGCTAGTCTCGAAGATCCCGGAAGTTCAAGTGCAGGCTCGGGATCCAGGTGTTTCTTCGTTCGAGCTAGCCAAGATCATTCAAATCAACGGCAAGTCCCAAATCCTTTGATCATAACCCATGATGTTTATTTATGTTAATATGCTATTTGCATTATGCTAATTGTGAAATGTTAGTTTGAAATAAAATAAAATGTTTAGAATGACTTGTTATGTAGTTAATCCTACCACCGTTAAATGCCCTGTTAAATTTGTTGCCATGCCTCTGTAACCCTAGAAATAATTATCTGTTAATCTAGATAAATTGTAGGGTATTATTATCATGCAAAGTCTTACACTAATAAGGTTGTGGCTGCGGGCCAATAGAATTTGCAAACCCGACTCTAGGGTAGGGTGGTATGGGACACCGTGCCCTAGAGCGGAGAGTGCTTGCGGGCACAAGGTAGGGTAAGGGGGTTGTGGTGCGCCGCAAGACGGTTTTCGCCCATCTCTTACCCTAGGATTGGAGTAGGGTAAGTGGGGTTGAGGTGCGCCGCTAGACGGTTTTCGCCCACCGCTTACCCTAGGTTGGGTCGCGGGCCTGGTGAGGTTACGGACCATGTGAAAATAAGGACTGAAACCCTTACGCTGAGCAAATGTCATAGTGATCGCTCAACCACAGGAGTTGACTTGTCAACACTTGTCTAGTAGCTGCTCAACTCGATTGAAACTCTACAGGAGATTTAGCAGTGAGGTTAGGCAAGCCGTGATTGGGTGCCTAACAACGGTAGAGTTCACTCGAAGCGGCACCGTTTTCTTTTTCTTGTGTGTGTGTGTGAGCGAGCCAGACCCGAGTGAATTCTACCGGGTAGAGCCTATATAAAGAGTTGAGCAGTGAAACGACCTGGCTTTCTTAACTCTGTCGCGGGAGTTAAGGGATCGTGTGGGTAAAGCTGAGCAAACTCTACAGAGTCTAATAAATGGTATTCGAATACGCCGTGCTCCCGGTTAATGGAGCTGTGTCACTTGGGTGATTCCAGTCGCAAAGCTTAAGTAGTTTTGTACATGTTTAAACTTGACTCGTTGGTTAATGAACTCTTGTTGAAAAACCCCTGAGATCTTGAGGAGTAGTTTTGGGTCCTTTTTTTTTAAAATATTTGCAAATAAAACTGCATCCACTCAAATTAATAAACCAAGTATACTTCCTTCCTTTGATGTTCCGTGCATGTAATAAGTTAGGGTCCCTTTGGGACTTGCTGAGCCGGTTGATTGGCTCACGGCTTGCTTTTGCCCTTCTTTAGAGGATCAAGACGAAGGTGTTTGCCTCCCCGTTGAGGAAGTCCCGGAAGGTCGCTTCTTCGACGAGGATCCGTGACTTTAGGTCTTGGCCGCGCTCAAGCGGATCTTGGAGTTTCTGTAATGTAATTATACTTTGGGCTTGCACGCCCCGCTGTCAAAACTGGATGTTAATCCTTATGTCAAATATATGCTGAACTTTTGTCGTAAGCATGCAATGGTATACTCTTGCGCGACATTCCATAACTGTTCATGCGTGAATAGTTACGGGGTGCCGTGTCCGTACGCGCCCCTGGAAACGGGGGCGTGACAAATTCAGATAAATTTGGATATAGGTTCAATTTAAATACTGAAGATGTCCGGTTGATATGAATGTGATCGCGATGTTCTCGTCATCGGATACACCATTGTTGCTTCTTAAATTTGTTGTCTAGAGTTTTGCAAAGAGGAGTTGTATTCCTTTTTTTGTGAAAACAAATTTCAGATAAATTCACACAAAAGTAAAAAAATTGCTTCCCAAAATTGATGGATCCATCCATGTCTCTGCAAGGCTGACGCCACCAACCAAACGGGCCATGGGCCTTAAGCCTCGTGGCCTTCCGGTTCCAGGTTAGTACTCACGCGGCCCATCGTGATCCGCTAAATCCCAAATCTCGAGTTGGGCGGACGGCCGGTGATCGCCCGGCGGACAGATACGGAGATACTCCCCTCCCGGAGCTGGAAGCCACCTCCCACCACCACCAGCAGCCAACTGTGAACCGAGAGGCGGCGGCCGGAGGAGAGGAGAGGAGAGACTGAGTGGTCGGAGATGGCGTTCACGATGCGGGCGGTGAAGGTGCCGCCGAACTCGGCGTCGATGGAGGAGGCGTGGCACCGCGTGTTCGACTTCTTCAGGCAGGCGTGCCGTTCCATCCCCTCCATGGAGATCTACAACCTCTACGACGTCGTCACCCCGTCCCAGCTCCGCTCCACCATCGCCAAGGAGATCCGCAAGAATCAGTCTGTCTCCAACCCCAAGGTCGCCTCCGCCTCCCTCGATTTCATTCATTTTCCCCTCTCTCTGATCTGCACTTTGCGAGTAGCTCTATATACCCGAACCGTCTGCCTGCTTCTCCGATCCGGTCTCTACCCGATCTGAGGGACTCTTGCTGCGAAATTTGGCCTGCGATTGGTTGGGTTAGGAACCGCGGATGCATCATCGGTAGGACTTGTTGGATGGGTAGGTTTTAATTAATTAACCTAGCTGGATATTTGTGCAAGATGCATCGGTAGGGATTATTAACTTCTTATGTGTAGTGGAAATTTAGACTGCAGGTGCTGTAACCTTGTACCTCCAGGACCAGTAGTAACGATGCTTTGTGGACAGTAATTTGTCCACCCGGGTGCTCAATTTTGCATTGAGGTGCTTACTGTTCTAGATGTCTGTATTTGCATTTTGCCAGAGCTACAGAATCCCAAACATGTTCATTTGCAGTTGCTTCTCTGTTGTTAAGACACTGATGCCAAGCTGCTTCTTTTTATTATGATCTCTGGTAATGTTTCTGGAGTTGAACTGTTGAATCACTCTGGTAAAGTGGGAATGTCCTTCCTACTCATGCTGGTGGCAATGCCATGTTCAATTACCTAAATTTGGTTGCTGCTTCCGCACAATATAGATGTCTACTCCATTATACGCTTCACCTTTGACTATGGTAGTAGCTAGGCGTAGTTGTACACATGAGTCCCCATTGTACAATCAACGCATGAAAGTTTGGGTTTCTGTACAATCTTTTGTCATTTTTTTTTGTCAAGAAACTGTGGTAAAGCGTTTACAGGAAAATTCTTAGCATTACATAGTGGATCACGTCACTGTCCACCGAAGTAAAATTTAAGGTGATTTCTACGAAGAGGAATCCTAGTAAAAAAAACCATAAATCTGATTCTTCAGGTGGTCATCGATGTGACCTACTATGTGGGGCTACTAATTTTCTGTGTGGTGACCATAAATCCATGGGGAAATTTTTTGCATGCCACTGCAAATTGCACAAATTCCGGATATGCTATCCCTTGTGTCACCAGTGAGACAAGAGATGGCCTATCCGAGATCATGAATATTTGCAGTGGCAAATAAGGAATTGCCCCTACATCCATTGGAGATGTAACTATGCGCTAGATAGAGTTTGCATAAACCCAAACTGGATCGTTGATTCTTTTTTAGTAGGCAAGGGGAAGGGTAAAATACTTATAATGCTAGGCAGCTAGCTAGTTATTGTTGAATGACTAGCTCCTGCTAAATGTGGAGATTTCTATGAAATTTTTTTTAAAAAAAAATCCTGATGCGCTTCTATGATAAATTAAGTTATATATTGTATCTAGGGATCCTTGTATTGTAGATTTCATATTTTACAGATACTGTGGGCTGTGACGTCCATTGATCGGTTTAAGAGTTAGGTTATGTAGTTACTTGGCTTGTTTGAATTGGTATTTGGTAATACAAATTATTTGGGCACCGGTGTCTCTCGGTGGTAAACAATAAATGTTGGTCAATTTTGTAAGATGAATTGAATTATTTTACGAGTCATTAGAGATGCAATTAGTTTCCACCTTGACTAAGTTCAAGTGCATTTTATCCAACTCAGTTTGGAATTGTTATAACATATAAAACCACCTGTTAGGTAAACTTTTTTTTTGAGACACAATATTAACATGCAGCCAGCAATGTTTATGCTATGTGGCAAAATGAAGCATGTGTCGTATTCAGATAAGGTTGTTTATGCTATGTGGCAAAATGAAGCATGTGTCGTATTCAGATAAGGTTTACACACATTGTAGTTAAAGATTCCAGTGTTTTGGTCATATTTGTTCGTTGCATTTGAGGATCCCTGTATTTTGTTACCATTGTAGTTGAAGATTCCAGTGTTTTTTTCCTACCAATGCAGCATTTATGTCATTGTTTCTAGTTTCCCATATAATGCACGGATCAAGTTTTACCTTTGAAGGAAAAACACAATGTATGACTAGGATTTTCAGATAGTACTAGCTAGATGCCTATACATTGCCACAGAATTTAAAAAAAAAAGACTTTTCAAGCGACACCTGAGATTAAAAGTGCTTATTTCATTATATAGTGCTAGGAAGGGTAATTTGGTCATATAATAAAGATTGTAAAGCTCAAATGATAATCTGAGTGCCCGTACTTTGCAAGATTGAGCGCTATTCTAGCTTGTTTGCAACTTAGTGACTGAAAATTTTTTCATGGCAAACAAAAAGATTTGTTACTGATTTGACCGGTTCTTCTTTATGCTACTCTCTTTAGGTCAAGTCTTCGTACACAAGACTCAAACGAGTTAAGTGTGAGTTAATTTAGACCCAACTGGAATTTATGTAACCACTTAAATTTTGGACATGTCAATTATCAAAGATAGGTCTAATCCATAAAAGATCTTTTAACCTCAAGCTAAACAATAAATAACGATGTTCTGCTTCAAAGGCCAAATGGAATTGAGGTAATTAGTATCTGAAGGACTACAAAAAACAACAAATTTCAGAGTGCATTTTGATCACTTATATCATGCCAATGATCATGACCATATGTAAGGGCACTAGCTGAGCAAGTAATAGCCCATAGGTCAAAGTTATGGTCCTTGATCCATTCACAATAATATCAAAATATAGATTAAAAGGACTTGTTAGCTATGAAACATTCATACATTAGCTATGAAAAGGACTTGTTAGCTATGATTCCAAATTTCCTTATTAAGCTTATTAAGTTGCCTGGTTGAGCGGTTCAAGCATTTTATCGAGCAATTGATAGGCTATCCAGTAATATACATACGAAACTATAGATTTAATAACTGCAGATCTCGAATTAATCTATTCATTTGTTAGCCCAAAAAATCTTGAAGAGATCTATACCATGCAAAAATAAAGCACAAGAATAGCTTATAAAAGAAAATAGAAACCAAATCGAAGGGAAAACAACTAAAAAGAGGGTATGCATGCAAAAACAAAGTGGTCAGGGGTGTAAAGACCTAGAGGGATGTGTAGAGGAAGGAGAAGGGCCGGTGAGGAGTAGACCAAAAGGATCGGCAACCTTGCATGATTTGGGAGGAGGAGCTGGAGGGGGCTGCATGATTTGTTAGCGGCGGGTGTGGGAATAGAGCAAGCAGCGATTGGCCCGATGCCCGCTGTTGAGAGAGAGAGGAGGTGCGGGAATAGAGCAACGCACGATTGGCCTGACGTCTGTTGTTGAGAGAGAGAGAGAGAGAGGAGGCAAGGGAGAGTTAGGAGAGGCAGATGAACCACTGGTGGTAAATCACCACCACCAACTCCTTTAAAGTAGTAGAAATGTCACTCAACTCTAAGCTAGCGATATACACCACGTCGGGACGTTGGGCAATACGTGGTTGGCCAAAAGGGACTGGTGCAGGACTTGGACTTGAAGGACCAAGGGAGCTCCGAATTCCTGAAGAAATTCTACAGTAGCAACTATTTCTAATCCGATCTACAAACTTTCCACCTTCTGTAATACTGGAGATGTGCTCTCTGAATAAGAATCTGAGTGTTGGGTTGATCTCGGCTAACGGCATCCTGAGATTCCAGGGAGGCCACGCCTCCACTTGCGTCCTGATCGGAGGCGCAACCAACTCCTTTTGGTTTCGGTCCCGGTCATCTTGCGCTAGAAAAAACAGAAGGGACTTGGTAGGCTTTGTACACGGTTGTTCAAGGCTACGAAATCCCGCACATACCCGATCTCTCACGAGCGCTAAGGTGGACGAAGATCGAATGCCTTCTTCGTCCCCGTCCACGGCATCATCTGCGCCACCGAACACCTCTACATCAACAGACCCACAACCCTCATGGCATCTCCAGCTTCCGGTACGTTTCCGCTCTAAAGAATATGCTATGTGTTCATGATTGATCTATGGTTAATGCCTATAGTTCATGTTTAGCCTTAGATTCATCCAATACTGAGAACCTACCCAGCCCAATTGTTGTCACTGGAGGTTTTTGCTTTGTTCTGTTTGATCCTACCGAGTGGGATGCCGTTGCTAGTAAATTGTTTGTAACTTGTGAACTGTTGTACTTCCCAAGCCGCTGTTCAAGAATCGATATAGCTTGATATCGTGTGTTACCTAGGTTAGAAGGTCATGGCATATCAAGGTCAAACTTTGTTGTGCTTGTCCTGAGTATGTGGATTCTGTTGAGCTCAACAAACTGATCAACCTCACTAAACCCCCAGTAGCACATCTGAAATCTTGCTTGGACAGTCATTGAGGCCTTGAAGACCATCATCAACTTGTCCATGCTTATTTCGTGGCACAAGCTACGATGATAAGAGTATGGAGGCTAAGGTGGAAGATTGGCCCTATTCTTGTGGATGGTGACTTTTAGCTGTGTTTTTGATAGCAAAGGCGTCTAATAGCAAAGACGTCAACATAGACGCGTACACGGTTTTAAGTGTGAAAAGTCGTTTGGATAATTTATGTTAAAAAATTATTTTATTTATTTTGACTTTCGTTGAAGACAAAAGTCCAAAAACAAGGATACCAAAAGAAAGTTGTGTCGATTTTTGGGGAAGACACCAGCTGCAGGCGACCTGACCTGCTACTAGCTCCAACTTCTACAGCCACTGGTAGACGGCAGTACGCGTGAACCGGAAAACTCCCAAGCGGATCATAGCAACCGGTGGGACATCCTCCAATGAGAGCATCCTCAAGTCAATTGTGCAATTTTTTGGCTGTTCTGTCTTCAGAGACCCGGTATGGCAAAACTCCCCTGTTGTTGTTGCTTGAACTGTGTTACCTTGTCACACAAACTCGTAACGCCACCCATGGATGCAAAACTGACGCTTCTTCTGGAATAGACCCGGCTTCGCTGGACGCGGCGCTGAGAGCTGCCCATGGGTGGCTGTGCAACGAGGAAGGAAGCTTTGTCCCCATCTCCTCTGCATGTACAAGGGTAGCCCGGAGAAGACCTCCCTCGGCGCGAAGCTCGCCGTTCCAGCCGGAAACGAGGAGGACAGGGAGACACGCTGCTCATGAGGAAGAGGATGGAGATTGAGAGGCGCCTGGTGAAGATTGGGCGTGCGTAGGTAGGTAGGGAGGTACGTTGCTAGTTGTCACGCTCTCATGAGGAAGAGGATGGAGATTGAGAGGCATCTGGTGGAGAAGATTGGGCGCGCACAGGTAGGTAGGTTGGCAGTTGTTAGTTCATGGCCAATTTGGCCTCTGGCGGTATGAGAAGATCCGAAGGAGGATGGCACCAAAGAAAGCTTCACCATCGGTGGCGAAGAAGAAGAAGACGGAAGCGGCGAAATCTCGCGTCAACACCAGGGCTTCGGCTCTAGCAGCCGCAGGTACGGGTGGCGGTGCAGGTGTCACGACGGTGAGCACCAGCGTTCATGACGCGACGCCCAACCCCGCCGTCACCGATGCGACACCCAACCCTGCCATCACGGACGCGACGCCCAACCTCGCCGTCACCGATGCGACGCCCAACTCCGCCGCCCTGGTGGCGGCCCTCAACGCGTTCCAGCGGGAGCTAACAGATCTCCGCGGGGCCGTGCGGGACATGCAGGAGGCTCGAAGCCAACAGACCCCGTCAGCGGTCGCGTCGGAGCCCACGTCGGAGAGGGCGGACAGCCGCGACGCCCCCACATCCAGCCGCGTCCCACTACGACATGTAGATCCGGAGTCCCCACTCTCCGCGGACCTGCAGCAGGCGGCGTGGCCGGGAGACTTCAAGTTCCCGAGCGTCATCGAGGCGTACAAAGGCGACACCGACCCGCGGGAATTTGTGCGCGTGTACGAGACCGCTATCGAAGCCGCTGGCGGAGACGATACCACGAAGGCAAAAGGACTCCCCCTCGCGTTACAAGGGGTGGCGCTCTCGTGGTTCTTCACAATCGAGCCGCTGTCCATCTACGCGTGGGAGCAGATCCGCGATCGACTCTATAACAACTTCCAGCGATGCAAGGTCTCCGCCCGGGACCGCTTGCTGAGTATAACGCGCGGAAGCCACTCAAGTCGGTGGCAAAGCTCTTCGACAAAATGGAAGCATACGCCCGGGCCGAGGAGGACGCACGGAGGCGCAGCAGCGACAGCTCCGATGTCGATCAGGCGGAGGAGCTGTCGCAAAGGAGAAGCGTAAGAGACAACCTGAGGACGAAACACAAGCAAGCGTCTGCGGGTGACACTCGTGAGCGCGTCGACGCCGGGGTGCACCAAAACTCGCCAAGCGATAGGCGCAAGCCTTGGCGTCCCTAGCGAAGACCACAAAAGGCTCGCCACGTCCTCGCTCTGCAAGGCGTTCCCTGGGAAACCGCTTTAACCCCGCCCGCTGGGGAAAGACGTGGAGGAAGCCGCGATGAGAAGCCGCGGGCGGAGCAGGAAATCCTGGAACACGGCAGATGGTGTGAGGTGCATGGCTACGGAGGCCATTTCACGTAGACATGCACCAAAGTCGCGGCGTTGCGGCAAGCGATGGCCCACGTACGGGCCTCGGAGACAATGACCCCCGCAATAGCCTACGTACGGTGTACGCAAGGCAGTCCCTCTAGCGCTGGGCCCCCCGGAGAGACCTAGTGCCATGGTGTTAACGTCATCACTGGAGGATCTTCGTCGAGCACTTCCCCTGCACAACTGCCTCTGACGTCCCGTCGCAGCATCACCTTCACGTCAGCCGATGCCCAGGGTGTGGAATTCCCCCACCAAGATCCCTTGGTCATCCAGGCTGACATCGCGGGCTGCGACGTCAGGCGTATCCTCATCGACGGGGGGAGTTCCGCAAACATCTTGTTCGCGGAGGCCCTCGATCGTATGGGGGTACCTCGGAGTCTACTAGAAGCTTCGGAAGCCCCCCTCCAGGGCCTCGGAGGCCGGCCACTGAAGGTTTTGGGTCAGGTACGCCTCCAGGTCTCCTTGTGCCAGGCCAACAACGCCAGGACTGAAAATATCATCTTCGACGTCGTGGACATCCCGTATCCATATAATGCCATACTGGGCCGGCCTGCTATCAACTCCTTCGAGGCGGTCCCACACTACGCCTTCCTGTGCATGAAGCACTCGGGCCGCGGGGCGTCATCACCGTCTTCGGCGATCAGGATATGGCTAGGAGCATCAAAATCGGAGCAGGAAGCCTGCACCGTAAGGTGCACGTCCTCGCCGACAGGTGCCAAGCAGGCACGCCATCCGATCCAGGATGGACACCTAAGCCCCACCCGGAGGGCGGAGTGAAGAGAGTGCCACTCCAGGCGGAGGGGCAGTGCGTATCCATAGGCGAGGGCCTCCCTCCGGACGTAGAGCAAGACCTGCTTCGAGTTCTCCGGGCCAACATAGATGTCTTCGCATGGTCCCCGGAGGATATCAAGGGCGTGGATCGCGCCCTCATCGAACATAACCTGGCGATCCACCCTGACGTCAAGCCAGTCAAACAGAAGCTTCGCCGTATGTCCATGGACCGGCAGCAAGCGGCCAAGGTGGAGGTGGCGAAGCTCCTTCAGGTGGGGTTATCTGCGAGGTCCAACATCCGGACTGGCTCGCCAATCCGGTGTTGGTCAAAAAGGCCAACGACACTTGGCGCATGTGCACCGCCCTCAACAAGGCATGCCCGAAGGACGACTACCCTCTGCCGCGCATAGACCAGCTGGTCGACGCCACCGCAGGATGCGAACTCATGAGCTTCTTGGACGCCTATTCCGGCTACCATCAGGTCTATATGGCCAAGGACGACGAGGATAAAACCAACTTCATTACGCCGATTGGGACTTTTTGCTTCGTCAGGATGCCCTTCGGCTTGAAGAACGCGGGCGCAACCTTCACCCGCCTCGTCGCGCTGGCCCTAGCCGCTCAGCTAGGGAGGAACGTGGAGGTCTACGTGGATGACATGGTAGTAAAAACCAGGCAGCTCGCCTTCCACGGTCGGGATCTTCAGGAGACCTTCGACAACCTCAGGAAGGTGGGCATCAAGCTCAATCCGGACAAATGTGTCTTCGGCGTACAGGCGGGCAAGCTCTTGGGCTTCCTCGTGTCCGGGTGAGGCATTCAAGCGAACCCTGACAAGGTCGACGCCATCCTGGGCATGGAACCACCCAAGACGACGAGGGAGGTCCAGAGGCTGGCCGGCCGCATGGCGGCCCTGAGTCGTTTCCTCTCCAGGGTAGCGGAGCGGGGCTTGCCATTCTTCAAAACTCTCTGTGGTTGCGACGGGTTCCATTGGGATGACTGCGCAAAGGCCTTCGACGACCTCAAGAAACACCTCGCAACCCTTCCCACTCTGGTGGCCCCAGCACCAGAGGCTCCCCTCCTACTTTACCTCGCCGCCTCGGCAACGGCGGTCAGCACCGTCCTTGTTCTTGAAGAAGGCGCTCTCCAGCGGCCAGTGTACTTTGTCTCCGAAGCCCTCCAGGGCGCCAAGACGCGGTATACGGAGCTCGAGAAGCTTGCTTACGCGCTGGTCATGGCCTCAAGAAAGCTCCGGCGCTACTTCCTGGCACACCCGATAACGGTGCCATCCTCGTTCCCTTTGGCGGAGATGCTGCACAACAAGGACTCCACCGGGCGAATCGGCAAATGGGCGGCCGAGCTTGCCCCATTCTCCCTAACATATGCCTCCCGAACGGCGATCAAGTCCCAAGTACTGGCGGACTTCCTCGCGGAATGGACCCCTCCAGCTCAGCCTGTCCTCCAGTACGAAGACCCGGTGTGGATGCTCAACACGGACGGAGCTTATGGAGTTGCAGGCGCAGGGGTTGGCGCAGTTATTACCACACCTGAGGGGCAGCGCCTGCTGTACTCGGCGTGCCTGGCGTTTCCTGCTACGAATAACACGGCCGAGTACGAGACGGTACTCTTTGGCCTCGGGAAGCTCAAAGCGATGGGGGCGAGGAGAGTCCTCGTCCGCATCGATTCACGGCTAGTGGCAGGTCATGTGGACAAATCATATCAGGCCAAGGATCCGGAGCTAGCTAAGTACCTAGCAGCCGTGCGAGCGAAGGAACGGCACTTTTTGGGTGTCACGGTGAAGCCCATCCCCCGGGCAGACAACGAGCAGCTCCCAACCCCCGGAGGGGCATTCTACGAGGTCTTGCCAGCGGCAGCCATCGTACAGTATAACCGTGACGCGGCCCTTGTCCACCAGATTACCCAGCAGGGTGATTGGCGAGAACCCCTTTTCGCTTTCCTGCAGGGCATCGAGGAACCGGACGACCCCACCGAGCTCCGGCGTTTACAGCACCGCGCTAGGTCCTTCCAGGTGCTCGACGGGGTGCTCTACAAAAAGGGAGTATGCGCATCGCTCCTGCATGCCTCTCCCGCGAAGAAGGAAAGCGCCTCCCCGCAGAAATTCATGTGGGGCTCTGCGTCTCGCATCTTCAACCAAGATCTCTAGTGGGCAAGGCGTTCAGGCAGGGGTTTTATTGGCCAACAGCTGTCGCGGACGCCCAGGGTCTCGTGCGCCGTTGTCAAGGTTGCCAGTGGATGGGAAGGGCCATTCACAGGCCCCCGACAAGCCTCTATCCCATACCCCCGGTATGGCCGTTGGCGTGGTGGGGCATCGACGTCGTGGGACCGCTTCCCAGAGCCCTGGGTGACCTGCGATTCGTAGCGGTCGCTCTGGAATACTTCTCCAGGTGGCCGGAGGCGGTAGCCCTGGCCAAGATTACCTCGGCAGCCATGCAACGCTTCCTCTGGCAGAACATCATATGCCGATTCGGCGTGCCCAGGGAGATCACCGTTGACAACGGCCTGCAGTTCGACGCAACCCTGTTCAAAGAATTCTGCAACAACATGGGCGTCACACTCCGGTTCGCCTCGGTTGGACACCCACAGTCCAACGGTGCGGTGGAGCGGGCGAACGGGGCTATCTCCGCCGCGGTCAAGAAACGCCTTGTCGGGCTACCAAAGGGGAAGTGGCCGGGCGAGCTCCACAGCGTCCTCTGGTCCCTCCGCACAACGGTCACACGCCCAACGGGGTTCACGCCATTCAAGCTCCTTTTCGGCGACGAGGCAGTCACACCTGAGGAGATAAAGGCTGGCTCGCGAAGGGTCCTCGTCCAAGCACCAGATGATGAGCGCCAGTTGTTCGTAGACCTTGACGGCGACCGGGCAAGCACAACACAACACGTCATAAAGTATGCGCGGCAGATGGTGCGCGGCCGAGATCGTTCGCTATACCCACGAGCATTCACACCAGGAGACCTCGTCCTTAAGATGGCACTCCACGCGGAGACGGTAGGCAAGCTGGAAAGTTGGAAGGCCCGTACATCGTCGCGGAAGCCCTACAGAAGGGAGCATACCGCTTAGCCACCCTAGATGGACAGACGTTCCGCCACACGTGGAATGCTGACAGACTGCGGCGGTATTACGCCTAAGTCAAGTGTGCGAGCGCAAGGACCTCCCGCGGCTTCGGGGGGCGCCTCGCCACGCTCCTGCGCAAGCCGTCCTGGCACTAGAGGCATGGAGCTTCACCACCGGGCAACGATGGCGGAGGTCGTCTACACCTATATAAGCGGCCAGCGGTTAGTGCCTCACCTCTTGTAACCGCTCACCCGCGCAAACGGGAATCTAATAAAGTACACCGTTCACACAAGTTTTCTTGTTTCCTACCCAAGAGCGCGCAAAGGGTTACCTTCGTGTGCGCTATCCGCGAGCACAAATAAAGACGCGTGGGGGACGCCTCTGCGCGCAGTCTACGGACTCTAAATAAGACGTAGCGTCGAGGTCCGCCTCCGCACGCACTCTACGGAGTATAAATAAGACGTAGCGTTGAGGTTCGCCTCCGCACGCAATCTCGGCGACCTGCAACGCGCGGAGGCTTGCCTCTGCGCGCAGTCTACGGACTCTAAATAAGACGTAGCGTCGAGGTCCGCCTCCGCACGCACTCTACGGAGTATAAATAACACGTAGCGTTGAGGTTCGCCTCCGCACGCAATCTCGCCGACCTGCAACGCACGGAGGCTTGCCTCCGCGCGCAGTCTACGGACTCTAAATAAGATGTAGCGTCGAGGTCCGCCTCCGCACGCACTCTACGGAGTAGAAATAAGACGTAGCGTTGAGGTTCGCCTCCGCACGCAATCTCGCCGACCTGCAACGCGCGGAGGCTTGCCACCGCACGCAGTCTACGGACTCTAAATAAGACGTAGCGTCGAGGTCCGCCTCCGCACGCACTCTACGGAGTACAAATAAGACGTAGCGTTGAGGTTCGCCTCCGCACGCAATCTCGCCGACCTGCAACGCGCGGAGGCTTGCCTCCGCGCGCAGTCTATGGACTCTAAATAAGACGTAGCGTCGAGGTCCACCTCCGCACGCACTCTACGGAGTATAAATAAGACGTAGCGTTCAGGTTCGCCTCCGCACGCAATCTCGCCGACCTGCAACGCGCGGAGGCTTCCCTCCGCGCGCAGTCTACGGACTCTAAATAAGACGTAGCGTCGAGGTCCGCCTCCGCACGCACTCTACGGAGTATAAATAAGACGTAGCGTTGAGGTTCGCCTCCGCACGCAATCTCGCCGACCTGCAACGTGCGGAGGCTTGCCTCTGCGCGCAGTCTACGGACTCTAAATAAGACGTAGCGTCGAGGTCCGCCTCCGCACGCACTCTACGGAGTATAAATAAGACGTACCGTTGAGGTTCGCCTTCGCACGCAATCTCGCCGACCTGCAACGCGTGGAGGCTTGCCTCCGCGCGCAGTCTACGGACTATAAATAAGATGTAGCGTCGAGGTCCGCCTCCGCACGCACTCTACGGAGTATAAATAAGACGTAGCGTTGAGGTTCGCCTCCGCACGCAATCTCGCCGACCTGCAACGCGCGGAGGCTTGCCTCCGCACGCAGTCTACGGACTCTAAATAAGACGTAGCGTCGAGGTCCGCCTCCGCACGCACTCTACGGAGTAAAATAAGACGTAGCGTTGAGGTTCGCCTCCGCACGCAATCTCGCCGACCTGCAACGCGCGGAGGCTTGCCTCCGCGCGCAGTCTACGGACTCTAAATAAGACGTAGCGTCGAGGTCCACCTCCGCACGCACTCTACGGAGTATAAATAAGACGTAGCGTTGAGGTTCGCCTCCGCACGCAATCTCGCCGACCTGCAACGCGCGGAGGCTTCCCTCCGCGCGCAGTCTACGGACTCTAAATAAGACGTAGCGTCGAGGTCCGCCTCCGCACGCACTCTACGGAGTATAAATAAGACGTAGCGTTGAGGTTCGCCTCCGCACGCAATCTCGCCGACCTGCAACGCGCGGAGGCTTGCCTCTGCGCGCAGTCTACGGACTCTAAATAAGACGTAGCGTCGAGGTCCGCCTCCGCACGCACTCTACGGAGTATAAATAAGACGTAGCGTTGAGGTTCGCCTCCGCACGCAATCTCGGCGACCTGCAACGCGCGGAGGCTTGCCTCTGCGCGCAGTCTACGGTCTCTAAATAAGATGTAGCGTCGAGGTCCGCCTCCGCACGCACTCTACGGAGTAGAAATAAGACGTAGCGTTGAGGTTCGCCTCCGCACGCAATCTCGCCGACCTGCAACGCGCGGAGGCTTGCCTCCGCACGCAGTCTACGGACTCTAAATAAGACGTAGCGTCGAGGTCCGCCTCCGCACGCACTCTACGGAGTACAAATAAGACGTAGCGTTGAGGTTCGCCTCCGCACGCAATCTCGCCGACCTGCAACGCGCGGAGGCTTGCCTCCGCGCGCAGTCTACGTACTCTAAATAAGACGTAGCGTCGAGGTCCACCTCCGCACGCACTCTACGGAGTGTAAATAAGACGTAGCGTTGAGGTTCGCCTCCGCACGCAATCTCGCCGACCTGCAACGCGCAGAGGCTTCCCTCCGCGCGCAGTCTACGGACTCTAAATAAGACGTAGCGTCGAGGTCCGCCTCCGCACGCACTCTATGGAGTATAAATAAGACGCAGCGGGGGGTCGCCTCCGCGCGCACTCCACGAAGGATAAATAAGACGTAGCGTCGAGGTTCGCCTCCGCACGCACCTTCACCGCCTGCAACGCGCGGAGGCTCGCCTCCACGCGTAGTCTACGGACTCTAAACAAGACGCAGCGGAGGGACGCCTCCACACGCACTCTACGGAGTATAAACAAGGCGCGGATATCCCCGCGCACGTGCAGGCACTGTCCTTGTGCGTACTCCCCGGAGTATAAATAAGACGTGGTCGAAGTTCCCGCGCATGTAACCCCCGGAAGCGCGAAGGCGCCAGCTCCGCTGCCACCCCTTCGGAAGGTAGGGGACGGAGCGCTCGCCTATCTACTTCGACTAGGTGCCAGCTCCACTGCCACCCCTTCGGAAGGTAGGGGACGGAGCGCTCGCGCATCTACTTCGACTAGGTGCCAGCTCCGCTGCCACCCCTTCGGAAGGCAGGGGACAGAGCGCTCGTGCATCTACTTCGACTAGGTGCCAGCTCCGCTGCCACCCCTTCGGAACGTAGGGGACGAAGCGCTCGCGCATCTACTTCGACTGACCACTTCCGAAGCCTGGAGTCCGCGGCGCAAGGCGTTCGCATGTCTGGTCGCTATTATCAACACGAGGGACGAAGTCAAGCCTGAAGACCCGTGCCTTACATGACACCCCAGCTCACAGCATATTATAGAACAAAAGAGCACCGGAGATTTGTCGCTTAGCCCGTGCAAGACAAAAGTTGCATTACAGTAGCGGACATACACACGGCGCGTTGCGCGCCCAAACCCGGCACTATTCCTACGAGTCCGCGCCATCTTTGCTGCGACGAGCGCCCGCGTCGCCTTTGCCGCGCCGAGGAGCCTCTTCGAGCCAGCGGAGCACATCCCCCTCGTCGCGCAGCATCTGCCGCAAAGCAACTGTGGCGGTGTCCTCCCCGACGTAATTCCAAATCCGATTGTGGAAATTTCGGACGGAGGGCTGGGCGGCGCGAAACGCATTTGATATCATCCTGGGCTGGGCGGGCAAGTCAAGCTGGGGGTTCGCCAGCTCGTTGACATGCTCACACCCACCAGCGTGCAGCAAGGTAAGGGCAAGGCCAGCACTCATGTAGCCGCAGTGGGTGCCGAAGGCCTTGGCACCGCGAAGGGCGACGCTCGAGCCCTCCTCGATTCGCCCAAGCGTCTCCATCAGGTCTTCGCGGCTATGAGTGGCGTCTTCCACGTGTACAGAAAGCCCCCGGAGGGCTTGCTCCAAAGACTCCATCGCCCCCCACGCGGAGGCAGACGCGTTGTCCCAGGATAAGGCCTTCTCGGCAAGCGAGGCAGTAAGCTGCTCCTTCTCCGCCTCCAGAGCGGAGATTCGCTGTAGAAGGGCGGTCCGCTCCTCCGTCGCGACGCGTTGAGCTTCCTCCATCGCGTTTTGCGCGGCTAGTGCCACGCTCTTCGCATTTGCGCCTACCAACTGCGCGTCGGAGATAGCCTCGTCGCGTTCTGCCATAAGCACCCGAATGTGCTCGTCCTTGGCGGCGTGGGTGTCGTCAGCGACACGCAGCAGGTTTCCTCGAGGGCTTTGCTGATCGCGAGCATCTACACAGGCGCAAAAGCAAGGGTTACCCACCAGATAAGCAAAGGACACGCAACAAGAGCAGGGATCGTTACCTTCATCTCCGAGGCACCCAGCGCGAGCGCCAAAAGGTCGCCCCCGCAAGACTGCAGCGCCTGCCGATCAAGGTGGCCGTTAGCGTACTCCGCCACCTCGCTCAGGGCGTGAAGCGTCTCCCACCGAGGAACGAAGTCGGAAACGTCAAGCCCTAAAGCCCCCGCCCCAGCTCCTTCGGCAACAGTTGGGGCGCGCACAGTCCCCTGCTCAATTAACCCAGAAACGTCGCGGACACCCCCGTTGCTTGATTCTTGTCCTCGTCGGGGAGACCTGTCTCGCCTGATGTCGATGGAATAAGCGAGCAAATCGAGGAGAGTTTCTCGAAGTCGCGGGAGGAAAACGAACCACACCTACCTCCAGTACCCTCTACCGCGGTACTTTGCTGGGCCTCCACCTGGGTCATGATCACCTCGCTGGCCTGAGTAGCGACAACCCTCTCGGCTTCAGCAACATCCCCGCTGGGTGTCAGGACCTCCGTCATTGGGCCTGCCACGCTGAACCGGCCCCTCGAAGGCGGCGGTGACGGGTGACTGCACCCGAGGGTGTTTCGTCTTCGGAGATGCAGGTGACACCTTCGTGGTTACCTTAGCAGCCGCGGTAGCTGTCGTTAGCGACAACGCCGCGGTTGCCGCTGGAGGCGACGAGGCATCATCTTCAAGAACAACGAGGCTCAGCCCCGTCGCCTCACCACCATGTGAGGCCTCGTCGGGGGTGGCGTGCCTCTCCGAACCGGTCGGCCCGAGCTCAGCGTCCGTTTCACACCCCATCTCCACGGTCTCGACCGGCGGCACGCCTGGCGGGCGGAAGGCAAGGGTCTCCGATCGGACCCCGCAATAAGGACGGCGCAACCACCGTCGCGCCACTCGGTGATTCCACAGGCGCCGGGCGTGCTGGAACGGGAACTCCCAGAACCTCGCATACCCGGTTAATCCGCCCTTGCTTTGCCAAGGAAGTTGCGGACTCACGGGCCTTGTGCTCCTTTGCTGTGTACGGCCCAAGAATTGCAACCACCGCGCGCTCCGCATCTTCTAACCGGCGCACTGCACGCACAAGCGAAATATCATATAAAGGATTCACGACCACCCAAGCGGTGCGTGGCCTACGGCAGGGATACTTACAGGGCGCGGAGGGTTCATGGAGCGAAGACACCCCTGGGTGGATGTCGTCCTTCCGGTCGGGCCCCCGCCGCTCGTACTTCTAGTTGCAAGAAAGCAGAGATATCCCGTACATGGTGAACTCCTCGGCGAGGTCACGCATGTTGAACCGGAGGGCGACGCCAGCACGTCTCCGCGCCTGTTGTTCGTCGCCGGCCCGGGGCGTCACATCGGGATAGCGGTTGAATGAGATCGGCTCCCCCCAACTTCGAAGGCAGCTCGTGCTCGTCACAAGGTGGTAGAACCACCGCCGTGTCCAGCCAGACACCCACTTTCCACGCGAAGACAATGCGGGGAACAAGTGCGCGCAGTCCGTCCTCAACACGAAGTCCACGCCGCCGAAGTTCGAGTACACCTCCCCTTCCATTTTCTTCGGTTGGCACCGCGCGTCATGCAGGATGGCGAACAAGTCGGCGCTGGGACGGACACCTTCCGTCCGCGTCGCCCAAGCAAAGATGGCCAACCGGACGATCGCGGTTGGAGTCAGTTGCGCCAGCTCCAACCCGTAGGATCGCAGCACGTCGCGAACAAAGTATGTTGTTGGGATTCGGAGCCCGGCATCGAAGAACGACACGAAGATGATAGCCTCTGATTCCCTCGGGTTCGGCTCCGTTTCGTTAGGCCCGGGCAAACGAACCCCGGCACGGTCCTCCAACTTCTTCTCCCGAAGAAGGGTCTGGAGGGTCTCCTCCGTGACGCGACTCCGCCCCAGCACACGGGAGCAGCGGCCCTTGGACTTCTTCATGGCATCCCAACGATGGTTGGTTTGCCTTTTGTCGCGCAGAACCAAGCGATATTCCGCCGGTGGTGGCGTCAGGCAGCGCTGGCTCGACGAGGCACTCTCGCTAAGACGGCGCGCAGGATCGTCAAGGGCGGTGCCCTTGTCAGCGGGGAGGTTGTCGCGCGCAGCCATTCTTCTCCCCCCACTGCGACGACAAGCAGGAGTGGATGCGGAAGCAGTAGCGGGGTGCGCAAGAAGACGGAAACGAACGCGCAAGCACAAGCAAGCGGGCAGGGAAGCGTTTGCATGACCACAGTGACGACTTATAAAGTCCCTTGTCTCCCCCGCAAGCAGAAGATCGAACGGCAGAATTACAGCGGTTCGGCTACCCACGATCGGGCAGCGCAACCGTTGACAGCCGCAGCAGGCGGCGGTAGGTGGGCGATCAGCGCGTAACGCGCCGATGCATTCCTACCACGTGGCCACTTTCCCTGGGAAACGGGCGAACGACCGTGGTCGCATGACCGCTGACATCCCACGACGCTCCAATCACAGCCTGCCGCGTCCCCCCACTCAGCGCAGAACAGGTAGAGCAGCCGCGACAGCTTGCACCTGACAAGGGCCGGCGCGATTCCAGGCGTCATTAAAGCGCACTCCCAGGCCACGCAGTCATCTCTCCGCGCTCGCACGGCATCACGCGAAGCACCCCTCCCCCGAAACGCAACCAACTCCTTTTGGTTTCGGTCCCGGTCATCTTGCGCTACAAAAAATAGAAGGGACTTGGCAGGCTTTGTACACGGTTGTTCAAGGCTACGAAATCCCGCACATACCCAATCTCTCACGAGCGCTAAGGTGGACGAAGACCGAAGGCCTTCTTCGTCCCCGTCCACGGCATCATCTGCGCCACCGCAACACCTCTACATGAACAGACCCACAACCCTCATGGCATCTCCAGCTTCTGGTACGTTTCCGCTCTAAAGAATATGCTATTTGTTCATGATTGATCTATGGTTAATGCCTGTAGTTCATGTTTAGCCTTAGATTCATCCAATGTTGTGGTATCATAGCAACCCTAGACTCATCTTGAACCCTAATTAGTCCTAATCGAACTTGTTTTTGCCGGGATCGAATGACTAAAGGTTCAGATCTAAGGATTAGAGGCTCGGATCTATTGATTAATGGCTCAGTTTAGCAATTAGAAGGAGGGGACTTAAGAAATCTTTTGCAAAATCCCCACAGTAAGTACCACCCGAGCCCTCAAACTCGAATCAAAACCCAAATCGGCAGCGGATACTTACGTTTTTTGGAGCTTCGGTTTCCTCCGATCACGGGCGCCACCGTAGCATATCTAAGCACAACCATTGTTTGGCAATATTACTATTGTGATTATCCTATGGTGACAAGAGCAAGGTAATATCAAAAGGGAAGTTAAGAGGTGCTGGATTTAATCTTGATGGGTTATAAGTGACCATAGAGGTTATGATTGAAGTTTCACTCAGAGTCATGGTCGAAGCCACAATCGAAGCAGTGGTCGAAGCCGCAGCCGAAGCCACAATCAAAACTACGGAAGTCGAAGTCGAAGGCTCCGAGTACTATTTTCCGAATAATGTACACTAAGTCTGCTCCGAGTACTGTACAATGAGTACTGTGCATTGAGTACTGTAGCTCCGAGTATGAGGCAGTCGAAGACTCTGAGTACGTGAGAAGACGTGGTTGAAGCTTTGAGTTGATGCATTGTGGTCGTTGCATCGAAGACTACGAGTATGCGAGAAAACGTGGTCGAAACTTCAAGTTGATGCACCGTGGTCATAGATTCAAGGTGATGTGTCGTGGTCGAAGCAGCAGTGTACTCGTAAGTATATTGTAGCGGTTGTAGAAGCTGCAGTGGTCGTGGAAGCTATAGCAGTCATAGAAGCTGCAATGGTCGTAGTCGTAGTCGTGTGTGTGGTACTAGTTTACGACCACGGCACTAGTACCAGTTACTCGTAGTCGTGTGTGCCGGAGCGCTCAGCGGCAGGCGCCTCTAGGTCGAGGTGCACCACGTACCAGTTGGTCAGGTGGCAGAGTGCCCTGAGCACCCAGCGCAGAACGGCGCCATCTCCGACTCCGCTGGAGACGAGGTAGGCGATCCTCGGGACGACGCGTGGTGGGAGGGCAGGGTCGGGCCGCATCTGCTACTATTACAGCTTGGCCTCAAAGAAGAGCAACTCGACAGAGGCCGCGGAGGGGAACGAAGAGAAGGAGAGGAGCAACGCGCGGGAGGAGAAGAAGAGGGAGGCAGAGATGAGGAGCGAGGAGAGCAGCACAGACGCGAGCAGTGGTGCCACCCACTGCGGGAGGAGAAGAGGGTAATCTGGTCTATTCACATGAGCTCAAAAATGTTAAACAAATTAAAAATGATATAATATGAAGATAGGGTAAAATAGCAATTGGCAAGAGAACTTCAGGGCAAAATATAAATGGCAAAGTAAAATAGGTCAAATGATCAAAGGTACCCAAATTGAGGCAAAATATCAATTATCCCTTTTTATTTTGTGATGACGAGGCCGTGCCGGCGTTTGCCCTGTGTCCTCCGGCACAGTCGCATGCGACCCCGGGTCACAGGGAGCTGGGCAACACCTCCGTGGCTCATGTGGTCACTCGGTGTCGCTTATAAGTGGATTTTTTGTTGTGATTTATACCTTGTGGTTTAAGTTTTTAAATTTTGGCTGGGTTCAAATGCGCTGCAGCTTACGCTTCCATACACGCAGCCGTAAGCCCAAAAGAACGGTAGCGCTTATGAAGACAGCGATATTTCCCCGTCCGCCCATCTTCCTTCGCGGTCCCCTCTCATGTAGCCATCACTGAGCTCCCCCCATGACCATGCCAATTCCCCCTCCCCTCTGCGATATCCCCATTGCCGAGCTCCCTCTTGGCGATACCCCCCGCCCTGCCTCACGCTTCGCGACATCCCCTGCTCTGCCTCCCCATCGGCTAGATCTACTTGCCCCGCCTTCCCCTCAACGAGATCTCCCTATCCTGCCTCCCTGTCGGCCAGATTTCCTTGCCCCGCCTTCCCTCCTCGAGAACCCCCTGCCATGCCTCCCTGTTGGCCAGATCTCCTTGCCCCGTCTCCCCCTCCACGAGATCTCCCTGTTCTACCTTCCCGTCGGCCAAATCTCCCTGCCCCGTCTCCCCCTCCGCGAGATCTATCTATCTCGCCTCCCTGTCAGCCAGATCTCCCTATCCTGCCTCCCCATTAGCCAGATCCCCTTGCCCTACTTCCCCCTCCGTGAGTTCCCCCTGCCCTGCCTCCACCTCCGCGAGATCCCCCTGCCACCTCCACCTCCATGAGATCCCCCTGTCCTGCCTCCCCGTCGGTGAGCTCCCCATGCCCTGGCTACCCGTCGTCGATATCCCCTAGCCCACCTACCCCTCGGCGACATCCCCTGTCCCCCAATCCCCGCATTGGCGACCCCATCCCTGAAGGCGCCAGCAATCCCCGCAGTGCTGGGCTCGATGACAACTCGTGCGGATGTTTCCGTGGCCTCGTCTGGGCAGGGCCCGGTGCCGCCGGCCGGAAGCATGGCCTGGATCCCTTAGTTGTGAACCGGGTCATCGTCGGACACCACCTTGGACGCTGGCACCACAGAAGTTGCGCTCACCGAGGTACGAAGGACGGCTCATGCCCTACCGAAAGTGCTTTCTGCCTCCGCTGCTGTCACCGAAGCCCTTGTGCAGGCTCTCACCGGGCTTCGTTCAAGCTCGTCGATATCACCGAAAGTTTTTCTTTTTTCTTTTTTCAGTGCTTTTTCTGATACTTAAGTCTACCTTTTGTGCATTGTTTTAATTATTTTTTCTGTTGCCCAATTACGATGTATCATTACCACATTATTACGTCTTATCTCTAATTAAAATTGAACCAACGAGATATTTTAATTAGAGATTTTATGTTTTATTTTGGCGTTATGTATGCACATGACTACATTCTAACCAACGTTGATTGTAATCATGTGTCGCCATATCAATTGTTCTTTTTTATTTTCTGCCCAACGGTGATATGAATTAGAACTACAGTTTTGCATGTTATTAATTAGACCAACGTAGGGTTAATTGCTTGCAATATATATTCTTATGTTATTTCTAATTTTGCCATGTATTTTAATATTCAGCAATAAATGCTTCAAATGTTGCCACCACAATCGACAATATTGAGCAGCTTACGGGGAGCAACTTTCCCACATGGAAAGAAAGAATCCATGTTGTTCTTGGAGTTTTGGACCTTGATTATGCTTTAAGGTGAGGAAAATTATGATGAGAAAAGGAAAACTTATGAAGCTAATGCTGAGAAATGAGAGCGGTCCTACCGTTTATCACTAATGATTATGAAGTCCTCTATCTCAGTTGGGATCAGGGGAGCAATCCCCAATTCCGAAAATGATAAAGAGTATTTGGCTTCAGTAGTGGAGAAATTTAAAGGTTCCACTAAAGTTTATGCCAGTACTTTAATTCAGAGACTCTTAACCACTAAGTATGACGGGTCCGGCAGCATAAGAAAACATATCATGATGATGACCGATATGGTAGAAAAGCTCAAGGGCATGGACATGGAGATATCTGATGGTTTCCTAGTCCATTTTATCATGACTTCTCTTCCTTCTGAGTACAAGACATTTAAAATCAATTACAATACTCAGAAAGAAAAATGGAACATGAGCGATTTAATCGCCATGTGTGTCCAGGTGGAAGAAAGAATAAGGACGGAAAAGAGTGATCCTGCGCTTCAAGTTGGTGGCGCTAACAAAAGGAAGTTCCAATGGGACTTCAAATCTAAGAAAAAGCTGCAGTTCTCCCCTAATTCAGATAAGTCGGGGTCTAAAGTGCACAATGCACCTAAGCCCCTTGTTGCTCCCGTTGGAGCACTTAAAGGGGGAATGTCACTTCAGCAAGCAGCAAGGACATTTCCAGAAGGATAGTGTTGGTTTTCTAAAGTGGCTTGCAAAAAAGGTAATAATACAATAACGTTCATTGATGAAACTCTTTATGCTGATTTCTCTCTTAATTCTTGATAGATTGACTCAGGTGCAACTATGCGCGTTACCAACTCTTCGCAGGGATTCCTTACCGCAAAAACACTAAAAAAGGGGGAGCGAAGTCTTGGAGTCGTGGATGGAAAAGAAGCCGAAATAGAATCAGTTGGATCTATTTCATTAGTTTTAGATAGCGTCTTCATGCTTCGTCTTAATAATGTAGTCTATGTTCCTTCCATCAGGAGGAATTTGATTTCGGTTTCTTTATTGGACAATGATGGTTTTGGATGTATTGTTGGTGACAATAAATGCATTATTACGTTCAATTCAAATGATGTTGGTCTTGCCTTTAGACAAGACAACTCTATATGCTTTCCTTTAATGAATCTCCTGTATCTTTGAATGTGTGTTATGCTAAGTGTAAAAAGAATGACGAGACTACTTCGAAACTGTGGCACTATCGTTTAGGCCACATTTCGAGGGGGAGAATGGAGCGTCTCATTAAAGAAGAAATTCTTCACTCATTAGATTTCTCTGACTCAGACCACTGCATTGATTGCATTAAAGGAAAATATGTAAAGCAAATAAAGAAGCGAGCAACTCGCAGCACAGGACTCTTAGAATTAATTCATACTGATATTTGTGGTCCTTTTCCTGTGACATCAGTGGATGGTTTTGATTCATTCAACATATTCACTGATGATTTCTCTCGTTATGGTTATATCTTAGAGAATAATGTGGACCTGGAGCCCAGGAAAATAGATCTTGAGGAGAAGTGGGTTTATGTTCCTTCACCGCTCATCCCAGAGACCTTTATTCCTATGCCTTAGGTGGTTGCACCTCCAGTAGAGAATACTGTTGTTGCACCCACTGTTGAGGTCTCTGAAATTCCTAATGTTACATGTAATGATGAGCCTCAGCAGTCTCCTGTAATAGCTGATGAACCTATTAGAAGATCACAACGGGAGAGAAGATCTGTCATCCCAAATGATTATGTTGTCTATATGAATGAGGATATTAATGATATAGAGAAGGTAGATGATCCCACCTCTTATAAGGAGGCCATGATGAGTGAACATTCTCCTAAATGGCTTGATGCCATAAAGGATGAACTAAAGTCTATGAGCACTAATGATGTATGGGACTTAGTAAAAATTCTTGACGGGGTCAAAATAATAGGTTGTAAATGGGTTTACAAAACCAAACATGACTCTAAGGGAAATGTCGAAAGGTTTAAAGTAAGGCTTGTAGCAAAAGGCTTCTCACAGAGAAAGGGGGTTGACTATAATGACACATTTTCTCCTGTCTCGACTAAAGATTCATTCAGAATTGATGTGGCACTTGTAGCTCATTATAATTTAGAGCTGCATCAGATGGATGTTAAGACGACATTTCTTAATGGCGACTTGCAAGAGAACGTTTACATAGCTCAACCGGAAGGTTATGTCGTGGAGGGCAAGGAGCATATGGGATGTCGACTTAAGAAATCGATTTATGGTTTAAAACAAGCGTCGAGGCAGTGGTATCTCAAATTCGATAAGATCATAAGGAATTTTGGTTTTAAGGAAAATGAAGTTGATAACTGCATATATGCTAAGTTCAAGGGGAGTAAATTCACCGTCTTAGTATTTTATGTGGATGACATCTTATTGGCCAGAAGTGATAAGGATATGATGTTTGAGACCAAGAGATTTCTTTCATCTAATTTTGATATGAAGGATCTTGGTGATGCCTCCTATGTTCTTGGCATTGAGATTCACCGAGATAGGTCCAAAGGAATATTAGGTTTATCTCAGAAGGCATACATTGACAGAGTACTGAAGAGATACAATATGCATAAGTGCTCTGGCTCACCTGCTCCTATTGTTAAGGGCGATAAGTTTGGGACATTTCAATGTCCAAGGAACCAATATGAAACTGATCAGATGAAGTCGGTTCCTTATGCTTTAGCTGTCAGAAGCATTATGTATGCTCAAGTATGCACGCGCCCTGATTTAGCTTTTGTAACTGGGATGCTTGGCAGATATCAGTCAAATCCAGGACCGGACCACTGGAAGGCCGTTAAGAAAGCTTTGCGCTATATGCAAGCTACTAAGCATTTCATGCTCACATATAAGAATTCTGATAGCCTTGAAATTGTTGGTTATTCAAATTCAGATTTTGCGGAATGTGTTAATAAGAAATCCACGTCAGGTTATATCTTCACACTCGCTGGAGGTGCTATCTCGTGGAAAAGCTCCAAATAAACCCTTACAGCATCTTCAACGATGCAAGCTGAGTTTGTGGCATGTTATGAGGCTACCGAGCAGGCTGTATGGCTTAAGAACTTTATCCCGGGACTTAGAGTGGTAGACGGCATCTCTAAACCACTCACCTTATACTGCGATAATGAACCCGCAGTCTTTTATGCAAAAAACAACAAGTCAAGTGGTGCTGCCAAACATATTGACATTAAGTACCATGTTGTGAAAGATACAATCCAGGATCAAACCATTAGTATCAAGCATATTAGTACTAAGTTAATGCTTGCGGATCCGCTTACTAAAGGCTTACCACCCAATATTTTTCGTGATCATGTTGCCGGCATGGGTTTATTGGAAAGCCTCTGATTCTGGATAAAAGGATCTTAAGCAAACCTACTCCCATCAAGTATAATGAATATCCATTTCAAGATGGGATATTACACTATAGGTACTGGAGTTGTATGTCACTTCATTGGCCATGCAACACATTGCCTTGGTATACTGTTTTATTGAGAACGGGGCTTATGATGTTAACCTGACGATCAAAGGGGAGAATGTTGGGTTGATCTCGGCTAACGGCATCCCGAGATTCCAGGGAGGCCACGCCTCCACTCGCGCCCAGATCGGAGGCGCAACCAACTCCTTTTGGTTTCGGTCCCGGTCATCTAGCGCTACAAAAAAAAGAAGGGACTTGGCAGGCTTTGTACACGGTTGTTCAAGGCTACAAAAGCCCGCACATACCCGATCTCTCATGAGCGCTAAGGTGGACGAAGACCGAAGGCCTTCTTCGTCCCTGTCCGCGGCATCATCTGCGTCGCCGACCACCTCTACGTCAACAGACCCACAACCCTCATGGCATCTCCAGCTTCGGGTACGTTTCCGCTCTAAAGAATATGCTATGTGTTCATGATTGATCTAGGGTTAATGCCTATAGTTCATGTTTAGCCTTAGATTCATCCAATACTGAGAACCTACCCAGCCCAATTGTTGTCACTGGAGGTTTTTGCTTTGTTCTGTTTGATCCTACTGAGTGGGATGCCATTGCTAGTAAATTGTTTGTAACTCGTGAACTGTTGTACTTCCCAAGCCGCTGTTTAAGAATCGATATAGCTTGATATCGTGTGTTACCTAGGTTAGAAGGTCATGGCATATCAAGGTCAAACTTTGTTGTGCTTGTCCTGAGTATGTGGATTCTGTTGAGCTCAACAAACTGATCAACCTCACTAAACCCTCAGTAGCACATCTGAAATCTTAATTGGACAGTCATTGAGGCCTTGAAAACCATCATCAACTTGTCCATGCTTATTTCGTGGCACAAGCTACGATGATAAGAGTATGGAGGCTAAGGCAGAAGGTTGGCCCTATTCTTGCGGATGGTGACTTTTAGTTGTGTTTTTGATAGTGAAGACGTCAACATAGACGCGTGCACGGTTTTAAGTGTGAAAAGTCGTTTGGATAATTTATTTTAAAAAATTATTTTATTTATTTTGACTTTCGTTGAAGACAAAAGTCCAAAAATAAGGATACCAAAAGAAAGTTGTGTCGATTTTTGGGGAATACACCAGCTGCAGGCGACCTGACCTGCTACTATCTCCAACTTCAACAGCCACTGGTAGACGGCAGTACGCACGAACCGGAAAACTCCCGAGCGGATCATAGCAACCGGTGGGACATCCTCCAACGAGAGCATCCTCAAGTCAATTGTGCAATTTTTTGGCTGTTCTGTCTTCAGAGACCCGGTATGGCAAAACTCCCCTGTTGTTCTTGCTTGAACTGTGTTACCTTGTCACACAAACTCGTAACGCCACCCATGGATGCAAAATTAACGCTTCTTCTGGAATAGACTCAGCTTTGCTGGACGCGGCGCTTAGAGCTGCCCATGGGTGGCTGTGCAACGAGGATGGAAGCTTTGTCCCCATCTCCTGCATGTACAAGGGCGGCCTGGAGAAGACCTCCCTAGGCGCGATGCTCGCCGTTCCGGCCGGAGACGAGGAGGACAGGGAGCTCCTGAAGGCGTACACACTGCTCATGAGGAAGAGGATGGAGATTGAGAGGCGCCTGGTGGAGAAGATTGGGCGTGCGTAGGTAGGTAGGGAGGTACGTTGGTAGTTGTCACGCTGCTTATGAGGAAGAGGATGGAGATTGAGTGTCTGGTGGAGAAGATTGGGCGCGCGCAGGTAGGTAGGGAGGTAGGTTGGCAGTTGTCAGTTCACGGCTAATTTGGCCTCTGGCCGTATGAGAATGCCTTATTTGGCTCTCACGCGTAATACTCGATCTGGCCCTCTTGTGTGGCCGAGGAGCGCGTGAGAGGTGGCGTGGTCGCAAAGCACGTGAGGAGGTGGCGCGGTTGAGTTGGGTGCGGCGCGAGGGCGGGGTGTGAAGGGGGCGGAAGCGGCGGTGAAACCAAAGGGACGAGGTGACGCGGCAGAAGGAGGCGCATGTCGCGGAGGCGCGCGCGAGGTCCGAGGGCGAGGGCGACGGCGCGTCACCTTCTACTCGCGCTGATGTGTAGTGCTCCCTCGCCGCGCTCCTCGCACATAGCACGACTGCACCAACTCCTCGCTCACAACCCGACCGCGCCACCTTCATCGCACGCTCCGCGGCCATGCCACCTCCCGTTGCGCGCTCCCCAGCTGCGCGAGGAGGCCAGATCAGGCAATACGCACGAGAGGGGGCCAAAAACGGCTAGTTCAGTATGTCCATCATTCTGGATTGTTCTTCAGGATTTTCGTTCTCCCTCTGTTGTACTGTCAGATCTTTTGTTTGTTTAGTATTATTCTATTAGATCATAAACGAGACATAGGAATCAGTTCTGTAACATTTTGGGCTAACAAAGAAAAAGTGAGTCCGAAATAAGGAAAAGAGCAGGAAAAAAGTAGAAAAGGAATGGTGTGAAGTAAGATTAAATGATTTTTCTGATTGCTTTCCCTAATGTATCTATCTCCAAAATTTTTCATGTACTTCCAAGAATAAACGAACATGTTTCAACATCATCCATCAATGGGCGAATTTACTTCCACGCAACTGCCATACATGGGCTTAGAATCCAATGGCCTTATTAATTCAGCTTCTACTTTTTGCTATCTATATCTATGCTATCTCCCTTAATTTCATCATTGCTATCTAAAACTCCAAACAAATATTATCATTTATCTAATCCACCAAATATATAATTCCTATTGCATTATCCCTAACTTTATTAATCAAATCATGGCTATCCAAATTCCATGTAAATCCCGACTTCAACCATGACTATGTAGATCCAACCTCAGATCTGTTATAATCTAATATCCTTATTTCAAACCCACCAATATCGTTTGTATCAAAACTTTCCTATACAATTCTTCCATCATTAATTCATAATTTCAGTCTACTCATCCAGTAATCAATTAAGCTTCTTACTATCTACTTCTCAATTAATTCAATATTATAAACATCCACTGAGAACGATATTATTGATCAAGTCTAAAATCCGATAATTATTATCACATTCCCTATTTCTCCAAAACTCAGCTTATTCATTCATCTAGTTAATCCAATCTAACAAATTGCACTGATATCCATTCTAATATTTTGCTTCTTCCTAATAATCAAACATAATTCCACCAATATCATTATTCATCACCTTTTTTCAATCCATTATGGGTTTATCTACTCCCTTCACTTACGGCTCCCATAGGTGTAATTCAACCTATTTATTGCAATCAGAAATTTGCATTTAATTTCGCTTGAGATTAGAATATGAGAGGTAAGGGAAGAACAAAACAAAATAACATAGGTGAGAACTGAGACGAAATGAGGTCGAAGCGGAAAGCTTTCAACATAATCTTTATTTAAAATTAGGAAATTAGTTTTGCACAAATTGTTTTAGATAGCAGCCTAATTTCACTCCAATCAGAAAACTTTGACCACTTGAATGGTTTTACCCATTGCATCAAGGATATCAAGCTAGTATTATTTGCTAACTACTCGAGTGGTGACCTTATAACTTTTCAAAAGGAAAAGCTTTGGTCAAGGTATTCGCACTATTTTTCGTAACACCATCCTTAACACTACTTCAACTAAGGTTAGCTTTTGTTTAGTTTGGTCAATACATATAGCAAGAAATTAGTCTAGGCGACAACACGTGTTTTAAGATTTTTCACAAACTCAAAAGAAAAAAAACTTTTAATGTATGTCTAAGAGATGAAATAGAAATAGGAAAGACGAGATAGCAATAATACTTATGATTTTCACAATTCTTTTGTATTTTAAAATGGGGTTTTGTAAAACCGTATTCTAATCGTAACAAAATCTATACCTAGGATTACAACCTACAGTCAAGTGTGCTCTGATACCACTCTGTAACGCCCATGTTTTTGGGAACAGGGCCGTTGTACGTCCCGTAATAGCTCAAGAGTTCAGTTACGGATAGAATGAGTATCATGCCTGCTCACGAACATTTAAAAAGAGTTAATTTGATTATAATAAGATCTAACAATCAATTTTAACAATTATAAGGGCGTCCAAGCTCAAAACTTAACTTACAATAAGAAGAACGAAGAAAACTCCACAGAAACGCTTAAGTGTGGTCATAACCCTAACACAAAAACTTGCAACATTCCTTGTCCTGATTTCTGTGTTGGGAAAAAATGAAGCAAGACTAAGTACAACCAACTGTACTCAACAAGTCACGTGGAAAAATGCTATATAACTACTTGCTAGGATTTCCAAAGGATGTGGATATAGTGGTTTTATTGAAGTATTTATGGATACAATTTTATTTGTAAACATAAAAGAGCAGTAACTTTTTAAGAAATTAGGGTTTTAAAACTTGATTACTAGACTACTATATTTCCAAATTATTCCCAAATCTACTTATGCTTCGCTGTTGGAATCATCCATTAAACACAGCTTTATTTACCGGAAGTACGTTTTATTCGAATACTATTAATCATGACTATGCAAAGTTGCCCAGCTTTACCCATAAGATCTCTTAATTCCTGAGACAGAGTTAAGAAAACAAGACTTTTTACTGCTCAATTCTTTATATAGCCTCTGTAACATCCCAAAATTATGATGTTTGAAATTTGGAGTAATTTTAAACTTTTATTTGCATCTTACTGGCATTTGAATTTTTGGCTCAAAATCTTATTTGGGTTTTCCTGAGTTTTTGTGTTGAGTCAATAAATAACTAGAAATAATTCTGGAACACAAAATAGCAATCATAAGAATTTCAAATTAACTAAATAAATACAAATAATTTAAATGGTATTTAACCCCCGATAGCCTAAAATTCAATGAAACTCACTTAATCAAAGTCTTATTTAAAGGACCAAGAATTCATTCTAGATATAGCTCAATCATCATGTAAAAAGGAAAGGGGAGGATGATCTAAAAATTTAAATAAAATGGGTGAGTTCAAACTCTGAGAAAGCAATTCAAAAATTTATTTATGAAATCAAAACATGGTTCCCTCTCCGCTCACGTCACTCCCTCTGTTCTTCCGTCGCGCCTGCGTCACCCGACCGGTCGGCCCCGCCTCCCCGGGCGCCAACTGCCCACATCAACTCCTTATCCAAAGTTTGTGTGGTCTTCAGGTTGGATACTCGACTTCTTTAACTCTCTTGTAGTTCTTCTATTGACCAACTCGCTAGTCCGAATACTAGCGCGAAAGACGAATGCAAATAAGTTCCTGCTTTGCAGAATGCAAGCTGGGAACAAAACACAAATAAATAACCAAATGACACAAGAAAAATAGGTTTGAGTAGTCAAGGTTTAGGTGATACTTGGTTTGGCTGGGTTAGGTTGGAGATATATTAAATGGGCTTGAGATGAACTGAGTGATTATAGATGGGTTTATGTGAATAGTGATAGGTATAGAATAATACTAGTTTCGGATTGAAATAATGTTGACTTGAGTTGTGCATAGGATTAGGTTACTATAATAGTCTTGGTTTGGTTTAGGTTTTATTTGAGTTTATTTTTGGTGAAGTGGAACTGAAATGGCGGAGATGGGTTGAAGTTGTCAATAGGGTATATTTGGATTAGATGGTCCTTTGGTAAGGGAGATGGGCCGGAGGACTAACTTGGACAAGGTTAGGCTTGGTTCAAAATAGTATTTGGGTTGCTAGGGTTTCATCGGAGTATATTTGGGCTAAACAGAACTGAGAATGGACTTCATGGCTTAAAATGGCTAGGACGGGTATATAGGTTTCGATGAACAATAAAACCTCGGATCATGTTGGTTTAAGGTTTGAAGTAGTGTTTTGGTGGCTTTAGGTTTTTTGATGTCTGATATGGGAAAACAGAGCTAAGAAATGGATAAACGGACTTGAAATGATAAAAATGGATGTATATATGTATTTTAGGGTTCTGTGAACAATAACGGGTCTAGTACTGTTCATCGTGGGTTTTACTGTTCACAGCGGGTTTAGTCCTTATCCGGTTGTCGCTGCGTACTCAGAGAACAGAGTTACGAGTACTCGGGTGTTCTCGAGTACGACTACGAAGCTGAGTGGACGATCAGGTTCGACTTCGAGCGTGAAGTCGGCGGAGATCAGACGGTGTATGAGTTGCTACGACGATCGGATGACGTCTGAGTAGTAGCGGAGATTGGACGGCGTTCGACTGGCTTAAGGGACTCATTTGCATTCATTTTCCCACGTTAGTATTCGGACCCACCAAGTTGGTCAACCGAAGAACTACAAGAGCAAATGAAGCAAAGCCCGAAGCCTACAAAGGAAGGATCAAAGATATCAGAATAGGAGGCAAGTCCTTATATTGATCATATGTTGAACCTAGTTTTCAAATACAATATTTAGATTTCAAATATAAATACATGCTTGCCTTTATTGTATGTATAGATTGCCTAGCTCCACTATACAGTGATACCTCTTAACTTCGCTTTTGATATTACCTTACTCTTGTCACCATAGGATAATCACAATAGTAATATTGCCAAATAATGGTTGTGCTTAGATATGCTATAGAGACAATAGTAAATACGACACAAACATTGCCATCTGAAGTTTGAAACATGATAATGGTAGAGGTAACATGGGTTACTACTGAAAACAAGGAATTTTTATAAAATAATAGGAGACCCGGGTGAGAGGTTTGACTTAAGACCGGTGCAGGTACTGCCCAAGGTCTGAATTGTTTGTTTGTCTCGTCTAAGTCGATTAAGGACCGAATCCGTGTGTGCTTATTTCTACACCCACTGTACAACCACAAGTCTGGTATGGGACGGACCTGACTGACTAATTTGTTTCGATAGTCTCCTGCGCCAGTTGGGGGTGACCTGCGGGGTCATTGGCTAGGGAAGGATATGTTTGGGGGTGAACCTATAGGGTTCACTACCTGGGAAACTCTCGAAAGGCCTCTGCCCTGAGAGAGTGCACTCGCAATAAGCTAATAACAGAGTCCCTTAAGCGCTGAGGGTGCATAACTCCGGAGCAGAAGAAAATACCCAAACAATCATTGTAAATGTCTTATTATGATTACTCAGTCACACGTTTACAGAAACGTGTAATGGCCGACATAATAAGATAATCATATCTTGTGGGTAAAGTTGTACACCTCTGTAGAGTGTTAATAATCTAGTCGAATAGCCATGCCCCCAATCATGGGCAGCGTGTTGAAGTACCATAGGGTGTAGTTTTTGCAAAAATGGTTATTGGTATGGGAGTATGGTAAAGGACATGGGCTGAGGTCTATGGGCTGGACATGTGAAATACTTGTGAGGAAAGTTACTCTCACATAGTCAAATGCTTATGGATATCTTACTTATTTATTTTATTTCAGTTAAAGTGGCTAAGTCATAGATTTGAAATATTATTATGGTATGATATTGAAAATCTGGCTTACGGAAAAGAAACATAAGACAATCCTTTGATTTAACTTTGCATGTAGATGATAGCCCTATAAATGCATTCTGCTATAGAGATTTGTTGAGTACTATTAGTTGTACTCAATCTTGCTATATTGCCATCACAACAGATATTGGAAGAAGAAAGGAGACCTCAAGCTTTATGTGTAGGGGTTACGATCGCACTCAAGTGTTCGCGTAGGAGTTTTCTTTGAATCTTCTTATTGTAAGTTAAAATTTGGGCTTGGACGTCCGTAAAGTTGTTAAAATTGGCCGTTAAGTCTTATTTTAATTAAATTAATCCTGTTTAAATATTCATAAGCAAGTATAATACTCATTATATCTGTAACTGAACTGCTAGACTATTACAGAAGGTAACGATGGTCCTATTCGTAGAAAGGGCGCGTTACATCGCCGCTGTTAACCACTACCGCCACGAAAAACGTGCGCTTCCTATGCCTACAATCTCGGCACGGCGCACCCGCCGCACACGCTTGTCCGTCACACACGGCACGTTCGTCTCGTCACGGCAGCTTTTGGGCTGGCTGCTAGCCTGCTTACACATAACGAAGTGCGTCGCCTACACTTTCGGCCCAAACCTTCCCAAGCCCGAAATACGCCACGTTCGACATGCAGGACACGCTCCGGACTCACGGACCGCTAGGTGCGGTAGCCCGTGTCCCTCCATAAGATGATGGCTGAACCCAGCAGCCGTCCTCCATCTCACCGCCATGCCGCATCTCCCTTTCCCCTCACCAACCGCTCTTCCGCCTCTCGTTTAGGCAGACTGGCATGGCCATCGCCGGTGACCCCGAGTACGAGTCTCTCTCTCTCTTCCAACCTTCGCTACACCGTGGATTTGGCATTTCAGCTCGATCGAACGTAGGAGCATGTCCCATTGCTTTGAATTGATCTAACCGCTCCACCGCTCCACTAGAATCGATCTGGACCGCTTAAGTACGATCTAACGGCGATCAAATTCTGGGAGTTCTAAAGTAGCCCAAGGCCTCAAATGTTGGCCCGGTAGGCCAAACAAGCTTGGTCCACAAATCCAAGTGGCGCGGGTTCATATACCGCCGTGCCACCTCTACCCATGTTTCCTCAGAAGTCGCGCGCCAAAACCCTAACGCCCACCGCCGCGGCCACCGCCTCCCGATCCGCTCCTAGTCAGGGGTGGACCTTCATGGGTATTCAGCTGAATACCCAAAATTTTTGGCTAAAAATCTGCTATACATTAGGTATATATATTAGTAATTAGGTTTAAATGAAAGAATTTGAAGTGAAGGAGGGGCTTGGGCCGACTGATCGAGCGGCCACGCCCGAACGGCTCAGTCGCTCCCACGCTGCCACGCCCGAACGGCCCATTTCCTCCCACGCCCGATTGCCCGAACGGCCCACTTGCCCAACTTGGAGTCGGACGCCTATGCCGTCTTCGGTCTTCCTCAATCCTGTGGCGGACCAAGGAAATTTAGAATGGGTATTCGAAGTTACCTTTTGCGTCGAGGTGGAAGCAACCTTTTGCGTCTTTGCAGCTTTCTCCCATAAAGATTTTAAATTTGCAGATTTCTTCATTTTTCAAAGCTCAAAGATCTACAAAATCAAACATATAGATATACCAAAGATCATAATAACAACTGACATATTGAATCCCTCATATGTGCTATATCTGTAAAACTGACATGACAACTTTATGGTGATTGTGGAAATGTAAACATTTTTACACCAAGAGAAATTGAGAAACAGAAACATATTGGATCATGTTTGTAACACATTTGCAGCAAATGGTGCTGATTTAGGAGTTGTAGTGCCGTAGTGGCTATATTTCTCTACGAGACTGGAGATCAATTGCAAAACCAAACGTCCATTACTCCATTTCCAAGTATTGCCATTATGCCATATACTCATATACACAAATATTGTCATACTCATATACACCAAGTTAGTTAATTCACATCATCACATGGCCAATTCTCTTAACTACTACAGAAACTGAGAAACAGAAACATATTGGATCATGTTTGTAACACATTTGCAGCAAACGGTGCTGATTTAGGAGTCGCAGTGCAACAGTGGCTATATTTATCTACGAGAGTGGAGATCAATTGCATAACCAAACGTTCATTACTCCATTTCCAAGTATTGCCATATTGTCATACTCATTACTCATATACACCAAGTTAACAACCGTACCATCCACAAACCACAGTCTACACAGTCACACAGATGACAGGATAAAGGAGCTAAGGAAGCACCTCGTGCAGATTCAGTAAGCACGGAGACGGAGCTGAGCAGATCCGCAAGAAATCACCATGGAATCGAGTCAATCGACGATTCGACGGGTCACGGGGACGATTCGACTATGAAATACTTGAGCAGCTGGAATATCCAAAGAAAAAAGCAAACAAAGCACCATCAGTGACTTCTAGGGCTTTTGGGCAAAGATCCGTAACAAAAAATTGAACTAACCTGCACGAACGAACAGGCATCAGGTCGGGCGCCAGGCAAAGTCACGGAGGGAGATGAGCTAACGAGACGATAGACAAGGGACTACGCTACGGCCGCTGCTGATTGCCGGACTGAGCCTGAGGAAGGAGCGGGAAAATAGTGCGAGAGGCCATCGTGGCAATCCAGTACTAAAGGAGGCAATTTACCCATTACTCTCTTCTCCATTAAGAAAATACTCACCCCTTCTGAAATCTCATCTTCAAAACCTTTCCAGCAGAATTAAGTTTAGAGCAAGACTTACTCATTCCCCATGGATACGATGCCCCAAAGTACTCTATGGTGAAAGCTCCAGCGGTTTTCATGCACTTGCAAAATAGTAACGCATAGAAAACATCAACAACATCCAACTAGGAGGAGAGAGGGGGATGGGAGAGGAATGGACATGGTTTCAGTGATGAGGATGGCATAGGTGGAGGATAAAGAGAGGAGAAAAGAGGAGGTCGAATGGTACTACTCACCGACAAGTGGGCCAAAGTGTATGTGTATATATATGAACATATGATAGAAAAGTCCTATAAGTATAAAAAAAGCCCTCAAAAACATGAGTTGATATCATAAACACAGTTATTCTTGATGACAGTTTAATCATCCAGCACTTGCAGTCATAAGGTTTCATCACTACACATACCTAGGAATAAAAATGTGTTAGAAGTCACCTATGGACATTCTTAAATAAAAAGCAATAGAAAGCAGTTCAGATTGAAAATCTGAATCTATATGAGAGGTCGAAAGCAATTCTGTAACAAAAAATAATGCCCTAAGGGCACAATTTTGGGCAAAGTACATAAAGAAGGTCTTGCATTTAGGCAATAAAACCCTCAAAAATCTGGTTAAATCATAAGACCAAGCCTTGAGGCCTAGTATGTCATACGGCACTTGCAATACATGAGGTTTCCTCATTGGGTAGAACAAGGTCAAAAGACAATTATAGAGTTGCAAGGACCTAGGAAGAAGTTTCAAAACAAGCAAGGTGGAATAACTTCAATCTATACAACATATTTGAACTACAAATGATGCAAACAAATTGGACTTGGAGATTATTTAAAATTAAGAAATATCAAAAGCCTTCTAAGGTTGTTGAATTAAAATAAACTAAACCAGAAATTTATCTTAGATAGGACAAAAAGGAATATTATATGCATCTTACTATCAGCCTTAGCAACCTTATTTTCTTGGCAACATTCTCTCTGAGTTATCTAAGTTCGACAATTGTTTCGTTGAATATTCTAAGGAGGTGGTAGAACAAAAACTTCATCTTTGATTCACTATAACAGTTATGAACAAACACGCTTTAAATGGTGATACTCTCTCTACGGTATAATCTAAGAAATCAATGTTGTGGCAGAGTACCATTTTCTTATACAAAACTGGAGTTTGGTCTATATTGTCTATTCCATTCACATGGTATAATTTCCTGCCATCATCTTCTGCCCTTACGCAATGCATCACAGATCTTTGCAGCATCCACACCATATCCAACATTATGGACCCTTACTATATTAGCACATGTGAAGCACCTAAACTTATCTTACCCAACTCTCTTCTAATGGATTCCAAGCCCATGATTACTTCAAGGTTATGTCTGGATTTCTTGGAGAACCCAATGCCAGGATCAAGAACAATCCTCCACAAAGGAATCCCAGACAACTCTGCTTCTCTCACCCGTGCATATAGCTCAGAAGCAACTTCCTTGCAGACATCAACGTACTGTAAATTCTGTTCACTTTGCATAGTCGATGGATCTCCCCTCATGTGCATGGCAACATATGGAACTCCAAGCTCAGCTACAACTTTAAGAATTCTTGGGTCAAGCTGTCCACTGGATACATCATTAATCATGTGGACTCCTCTTTTCACAGCTTCAGTAGCAACTTCTGCGTAGAATGTATCCACTGAGAGAAACTTCCCTTCCATCTCGGGAATTTTAGTGATTGCATGAAGAACAGGAACCAACCTCTCAAGCTCTTCATTTACAGATAATCTTCTTGCAAATGGCCTTGTGGATTGAGCACCAATATCAATGATGTCTGCACCTGCTGAGATTAAAAGCTTGGCCTGAGATATGGCAGCATCCACTTCTTGAAACTTACCTCCATCACTAAAGTGTCAGATTAAGCACCCCCATGACGAGGGTTCTCTCACACCAATCCAACAGACGATTTCCAACAGGTAATACCCTTTTGATACCTTCTGTTCCAATTGTACACTCACCCCCAAGTTTATTCCACAATTCAAAGAACCCACCACCGCACTTCGAGAGAGAGTGCCAACTTGTTTCCATACCATCATCAGCGGACGAACCTAGAAGGTCAACAAGAGGTGCTAAAACAAATGGTCTCTCATGGATGCGTTCATGTGGCACAATTAGAGTCTCAGTATTGATCTGGGAACTACCATATAGAAGAATGTCTAGATCGATTGGTCTTGGACCATACCTAATTCCACCAGTGCGCCCTATATGCTTCTCGATCTCCTTTAGCTGCTTAAGCAACTCATGAGGTCCCAGTTTAGTTGTGCCCCTAACAGCAGAGTTCAGGAAACACGGTTGATCGGTCACATAAGCAGGGGCAGTCTCATACAAGCAGGCGTGCCTAGTGATGTTTATGCCTGAGTTTCTCATCAGCTGCAATGCTCTGTCAAATGTACTGATCCTATCCCCAACATTGCTTCCCAGAGCAATCACAATCTCTTGGTCAGCGGAACTTCCCCCAAGCGAACATTGCGCAAATGAGCGAGCCCTGAATGGAATAACATGTCTGGATGCTTTGCTTGAGGAGCTGACAGAACGCCTAAGATCAAGTACTGTTAAAATACAATAAATTAAGTTAGAACTGTTCTTGATTGAAGGGTAAGAGTGAGATGTACAACAAATGTTAGAACAGTACCTGAAAGCGTATCCGACGCCACTGGCCCTCCGCAGTAGTTCTTAGCAACTGAATACATCTTCCTGAGTGACTCCTTGGCGTGGAGCATTGTAGAGCATATGAGAACGAAGAAAGCTAGCGCTTGTTGAAAATAAGCGTAGCCCGGTAGGATCCCTCACGCAAGCACCAAAGCAGTTGAAAATCAGGTCACCGCTGTTTAAAACTGTAAATCCTTTATCACATCTAGTTCTTACTGTGCAGAGAAACCACCATGATTGGCGCTCTGGAGAAGTCAACAAGCTCCCCACGTTACAGATATATCTGCAAAGTCAATTAATCTGATCATCAAAGTAGCTAAACGAGAGGATTCGAGAACTTCAAGCCGCCATTTCCGAAGCTATCCACCTTCCAAACACAGACCACGCCAGTGGGCAGATCCAGGATTGGATCATGCCCCAGGCGAAATTTCAATTAAGTAACAATCTAACATACTATAAGTCTAGAACTATACTATGATATAATAAAAAATACGTCACAAATGCATCATTAATTTGAATGGTTACATGGTTACGTTCATATTAATGATGCATTTGTGACGTATTTTTTATTATATCATAGTATAGTTCTAGACTTATAGTATGTTAGATTGTTACTTAATTGAAATTTCGCCTGGGGCATGATCCAATCCTGGATCTGCCCACTGGCGTGGTCTGTGTTTGGAAGGTGGATAGCTTCGGAAATGGCGGCTTGAAGTTCTCGAATCCTCTCGTTTAGCTACTATGATGATCAGATTAATTGACTTTGCAGATATATCTGTAACGTGGGGAGCTTGTTGACTTCTCCAGAGCGCCAATCATGGTGGTTTCTCTGCACGGTAAGAACTAGATGTGATAAAGGATTTACAGTTTTAAACAGCGGTGACCTGATTTTCAACTGCTTTGGTGCTTGCGTGAGGGATCCTACCGGGCTACGCTTATTTTCAACAAGCGCTAGCTTTCTTCGTTCTCATATGCTCCACGCCAAGGAGTCACTCAGGAAGATGTATTCAGTTGCTAAGAACTACTGCGGAGGGCCAGTGGCGTCGGATACGCTTTCAGGTACTGTTCTAACATTTTTTGTACATCTCACTCTTACCCTTCAATCAAGAACAGTTCTAACTTAATTTATTGTATTTTAACAGTACTTGATCTTAGGCGTTCTGTCAGCTCCTCAAGCAAAGCATCCAGACATGTTATTCCATTCAGGGCTCGCTCATTTGCGCAATGTTCGCTTGGGGGAAGTTCTGCTGACCAAGAGATTGTGATTGCTCTGGGAAGCAATGTTGGGGATAGGATCAGTACATTTGACAGAGCATTGCAGCTGATGAGAAACTCAGGCATAAACATCACTAGGCACGCCTGCTTGTATGAGACTGCCCATGCTTATGTGACCGATCAACCGTGTTTCCTGAACTCTGCTGTTAGGGGCACAACTAAACTGGGACCTCATTAGTTGCTTAAGCAGCTAAAGGAGATCGAGAAGCATATAGGGCGCACTGGTGGAATTAGGTATGGTCCAAGACCAATCGATCTAGACATTCTTCTATATGGTAGTTCCCAGATCAATACTGAGACTCTAATTGTGCCACATGAACGCATCCATGAGAGACCATTTGTTTTAGCACCTCTTGTTGACCTTCTAGGTTCGTCCGCTGATGATGGTATGGAAACAAGTTGGCACTCTCTCTCGAAGTGCGGTGGTGGGTTCTTTGAATTGTGGAATAAACTTGGGGGTGAGTGTACAATTGGAACAGAAGGTATCAAAAGGGTATTACTTGTTGGAAATCGTCTGTTGGATTGGTGTGAGAGAACCCTCGTCATGGGGGTGCTTAATCTGACACTTTAGTGATGGAGGTAAGTTTCAAGAAGTGGATGCTGCCATATCTCAGGCCAAGCTTTTAATCTCAGCAGGTGCAGACATCATTGATATTGGTGCTCAATCCACAAGGCCATTTGCAAGAAGATTATCTGTAAATGAAGAGGTTGGTTCCTGTTCTTCATGCAATCACTAAAATTCCCGAGATGGAAGGGAAGTTTCTCTCAGTGGATACATTCTACGCAGAAGTTGCTACTGAAGCTGTGAAAAGAGGAGTCCACATGATTAATGATGTATCCAGTGGACAGCTTGACCCAAGAATTCTTAAAGTTGTAGCTGAGCTTGGAGTTCCATATGTTGCCATGCACATGAGGGGAGATCCATCGACTATGCAAAGTGAACAGAATTTACAGTACGTTGATGTCTGCAAGGAAGTTGCTTCTGAGCTATATGCACGGGTGAGAGAAGCAGAGTTGTCTGGGATTCCTTTGTGGAGGATTGTTCTTGATCCTGGCATTGGGTTCTCCAAGAAATCCAGACATAACCTTGAAGTAATCATGGGCTTGGAATCCATTAGAAGAGAGTTGGGTAAGATAAGTTTAGGTGCTTCACATGTGCCAATATTACTTGGACCCTCAAGGAAAAGATTTTTAGGTGAAATATGCAGTCGTGTCAATCCAGTTGAGAGAGATGTTGCTACTGTTGCAGTTGCTACAACTGGGATTTTAAATGGTGCTAATATAGTAAGGGTCCATAATGTTGGATATGGTGTGGATACTGCAAAGGTTTGTGATGCATTGCGTAAGGGCAGAAGATGATGGCAGGAAATTATACCACCTGAATGGAATAGACAATACAGACCAAACTTCAGTTTTGTATAAGAAAATGGTACTCTACCACAACATTGACTTCTTAGATACAAATCTGAGTCATATGTACATGTAGGTATGTATCTTAGCTACATACAAATCTGAGTCATATGTACACGTAGACCGTAGAGTACGACCAGGACATATGCATCTGAGTCCCCTACAAATCTCAGTCATATATACATGCATACCGTAGAGTATGACCACTACATATACGCATTAACATGCACATGGGTATATAATGTGGAATGCAAACTTGCTTGGTAAAAGTTTTTGTGTTTCAGTATCTGTACTCTCAGTTTGACTTCAGGAAATTCATAAGTTAACCAATTGTTGCTTTTACTGTATCTGCAAGTATGTTGGATCCTTAGGATTCCTACTGATAATTACCAACTAAAGTGTATAACACTACATCAGTACTGGCTACTGCTCCTTTTCCCTATAAAGGCAGCCTCCATCTGTTTCCACCATGTAGTGAGTCTTAACATCTTTTGGTAGATAAGTTGCAATATGGAGTTTAATTACAGGCTTTTAGAAATCTCCTCATCTTTTCTAGAGGGCTTTGGGCATGCATGATTCTCCTTGATCTAAGCTGGACCCACAGGGTTCTGAAAGCTGGCGACTTCTAATGATTCCCCATTAGCTTTTTCTTCCCTTTTCCCCTGCCCCTCTCGCTACCACTCCTGGCTGCTTTACCTGTGGAGATCTGAATCTTTGCATCAGAATCTAGTGAGACATGCGTATCAAGGGAGCTTGCTAGGACAATCTGTAATAGTCTACCATCGCCGGCAAAAGACTTAGCCTTACCGGTGATCCAGGCTAGAGATTAATAGTCGTGTCTAATTAGGACTCTATGTCCATTTAATAGTCAGATTAGGAGTATGAGTCCAGTTCGGACTCTAGGTAAGAGTCCAGTTCAGAATCTCTTGTAAAGGCTCTTATATATTGCCTGAGGTTCTCAACGACAGGAAGTAAGCAATAAAGATTATTTACCTTCCTCTGTCTCCTTTGCCCTCTCCTGCTGGTGACCCGGGAAGCAGACCGTCCAGGCCATCGCCAGGGTCAGGAGCGCCAACCAGCTCCCCACTGCTACCCCTTGAGATCCCGGAGGCCTGACAACTTGGTATCAGAGATGCCCAGCTCGGATTCTGGGGACGATGCCTCCTCCGTGAGCGCCATGTTCAAGGCTCTACAGGCGCAGATGGCGGAGATGCAAGACAAGATTTCGGATCTGACCCGCCAGAGCATCGCCACCAACTCCAAGATTGTTGCCCTCGAATCGGAGAAGGTTCCCTCTTTCGTTGCATCTGGGACCCCCCCAAATCCATCCGCCGCCGTCGCCTCCCTGCCACCCATCTCCGCTCCCGCAGACCCATCGGTGTTTTCCGCCTCCACCGGTTACGCGCCACCATCGACGACCACGCAGAACTATCCGGCTTAACAGGCGATGTCATGTTCCGCCTTCCGCCGCCCATACCCCAATTCTTCCAGCAACCGCCGGTACAACAATTCCTTCAGCAACCGCCCGCGCCATCACTAGTTTCCACGGGCTCGCGCCAACATTTGACATCAAATTCATATTCCACTGCTCCGAGATACCACCGGCTGGAATTCCCCACTTACGACGGCACAGAAGACCCCCTGTCCTGGCTCAACCGATGTGAACAATTTTTTCGCGGCCAGCGCACAGAGGAGGGTGATAAGGTTTGGCTTGCCGCCTACCACCTCACGGGGATCGCACAGCAATGGTAATTTCAGCTAGAGCGTGACGACGGACAGCCAACATGGCGCCAGTTCACGGACCTCTGTCACATGAGGTTTGGGCCGCCAACCCGCAGTAATCTCTTGGGAGAATTAACCCGTCTGCGTCAGATTGGATCCGTAAGTGAGTACCAAAACAACTTCCTGGCCTTGCTTTGCCGGGCTGATCGCCTGTTACCCCAGCAGCAGGTCCAAATCTTCACCGCTGGTCTTGTCGAGCCCATTCGCACCGATGTTGAACTGCAACAACCAGCCAATCTCCAGGTGGCCATGAGCCTCGCCCGTGCCTATGAGCGTCGTGCGCACATCACGGCCAACACATCCTCAGCTTCCCGTCCTTGGCGGCCACATCAGCGCCTTCCTTCTTCACCAGCGCCAGCTCCAGGACACTTACCTGAGACACCACCAGTAACAGCAACCTCGGGAGGTCGTCCGGCCAAACCGTTTCGCCGACTTACACCAACGGAATTAGCCGATCGTCGCTCCAAAGGACTCTACTACAACTGTGATGACAAATTCCTGCCAGGGCACCGCTGCAAGCAGCCGTTTTTGACTTACATTGATATGAATGAAGACGGCAAAGCTGACGAGGATCAGCTGGGATTACATGCTATAGAAGCCGAAGACTTCTCTCCTGAAATATCCCTCCACGCAGTCACAGGGGCGGCCAACGGAGGTACCATGCAGCTGGCAGTAACCATTGGCAACCACTACCCCTTGAGATCCCGGAGGCCTGACACAATCATTGCTTGCAACATTCCTCCATCACTTGGCTAATTCCCTGCATTTGTACGCACTTCCCTACTGCCCTGAGCCTCTTCTCTTTTGTGCTCTACAGAAGCATCCCACGTTGGTGTTGCTGCTGCTGCTGCTAAATGTTGGCATTTCCAGTATTGCCCTTTGGGTGCCATTTACATGCCTTTCAGATAAATTAGGATTGTTTTTATATATATAGTTAGAAGAAGAAAAAATTGATCTGATCTTGAAGCACTGAACAGTTATAGAAACTGATAGGCAACAGGTCATTACCAAGGTAGGTAGATTTAGGATCTACGGGGTTTTATTATGAGCAACAATAAAACACTCTTTCATTCTTTAGTTATTATTGTTGTGCGCACACTGATTTTTTAGGCTGTCAGTGATTATTTTGGTCTTGTGTATAGTATCTACTACATATACCCACATGTGCAAATCGAGTTGAGCAGTATGATAGATCCATGCATTGCTATTATTTTTGCCATCGATATTAGTTGACACTTGGCATGCACATTATGCATGATTTAGTGTAACCTCAATACCCAATATATACTAAATCAGGCCATTGTATGATTGCATCTATGTGTTGCAGACATAGCAAGATCGATGATCTGGAAATGCATGCTCAGGATAACGTAATGTCCTAAACGCCTAGCATTTATAGTAAATCAGGCCATTGCATGCCTGCATTGCACACGCATGCAAGATGATTAGAGAATGCATGCTTAGGATAACCCAAGTACATAATGTAGTGAAGTGAATCAGACCATTGTTTGTCTGCATTGCACACATGCATGCAAGATGATCTGGAAATGCATGCTTCAAGGAGACAGACTCATTGACATTGTGAGGACCATGCAGTGAGCTGATCGATCAGGCTGGTGTTCAGTCTGCAGTAAAAAAATTTTGCATCCAACGGTGGACCAGCGGCAAATGTGGCGCTGAATGTTGTGGTTTTTTAATTCACTTGGTACTAGTTGCGTAAGCAGGAAAGCATGGTACACAGAGAGCAGTTCAGGGCTCATTATGTGATGGAACCACCACCACATATCATAGTGACTGCAGCATCTTTATTTACCAACTTTCCTTTTCTGACATATATACACATACATATATATATACCAATTTATATGTGCCAATTCATAAGCTGCTATTATCAGCACCCTTTTATCTGCATGTGTGCCAAAAATTATCATAGACATGGAGATGCAAAACTCACATTATGTTCTGCAAATTTTTTATTTGCAGATATTGATCAATAATAATTTAAGCTGGCTTAATTCACCTGAAGATTTTTTTCAGGGAATCTTTAGTTTTTAGAACCTTATGAATTGAATAACCTGATGTGTTCTCATGGCTTCATTTTGCAGGTCTATTTTAAAGCGACAGACCCCATTAGTGAGAGGTGGCAGTGTGTCTGGATCATAACAGCCTTCTGGGATGTTCTTGCATTTGTTTTGCTTCTTGTGATATGTTATCTGTGGGCACCGTCCCAAAGCTCACAAAGGTAAATATTTTGCCCCTTCAATGATTTGGAGCCTGAAATGCATAATCTAGGTCTGTTTTATATGTCATAAGTAAATGGTTAATTAGGAGCAACTCTAAAACTAACATGCTATTCCTGTGCAATGCCTATTCAGGTGAAGCTATCGACGATTATGAGGAAGCTCAATCTCTGATGAAGGGAACTAATGGTGATGTAGAGATGGTAAAGATTGACAGAGACAAAAATGCTGGTGCTAGCAATGCTTTTAGAACTAAGTTTAAGAACCTTCCTACCCTCTAGAGATCGGACAAAAAAAACATTTTATAAATAAAACTATTTGTCCTTTACAAATTTCTTTTAAGACTTATTGATGGATGAAGATAGTTAATAAAAATCAACTTTGAGTGTTAGTCGGCGTTGAAGTTAATAAAAATTGGCGACGATCGAACTTGTAGTTCTTATTATTAAATTAAGATAACTGTCAATCTGGTTATGTGAATATTCTTGATTGATGTGAATGAAACCATACAGAAAGATTTAGGGAATGTCTATTTCTGAATTTTTTGAACCATTGGATTAAAAACAGACTGCAATACAATAGTAGTTTTAATCATTTTTAATCCGTAGCAACGCACGGGCATCTTACTAGTACTACGTGAATTTAGTCGCAATTAGGAGTTGGGTTGAGTTCAACTAACCCAAGGGCCAGCCCTTAGAGCGTTATTACACTTTTCATGTACGTACAGACGGATGGATTAGGACCATGACAGCTTAAACTCTAGCCTAGAGCATATGATATTTATCAGTGTAAAACTAAAGTTAGTTGGAAGCACAACATCCCCTTTTAGTTCAAGTAACAGTAGTCTCCAGCACTCCACAATCTAGGTGTTATGAAATCTTGCATCCACAACCGCATACAGACTTAAAACTGTCAAAACAACTTGCATCCGCCACTGCGTACAGACTTAAACTGTCAAAACAAAACTAAATAAAAATTAAGCTAGTAGTGGCTCTCCAGAACAAGAGGCTGACACGGTCCTTCACTTGCGAGATACCAAGGGTACAAGAGTTTGGGTAATTGGGATACAATAGATGTGGGTTTGAGGAGGAATTAGAAGAGAACAGAGGTGGAAGAAGAACAGCAGGGACTGGGAATGAGATAGAATACAGGGAGGAGGTCAAGTTCTGTTCGGTTCCCCCTTCTCACGCTGCCGTTGCTTATATGATGCTACCCCTAAGCCGAATGGGCCGTAGAGCTAGCCCAACAGCTGGTCCAGTCCATATCCGTGACACTCTTTTCCTTGAAATTCGGCTTCCCCCAAGCCGATGTCACCCTGCCGGGGTCCCAAGGCACTTACAATAGGTGAATTCTTTTGGGCTAATGCTTATAGCTTAAATATTTGAATTCTGGTTATTCGTAAGACACAATACGCAGAGCGAAATAGTCACATGCGATTTTGGCCGGTACAGTTGAACTCAGTACATTTTTTACTATAATTTTTCTATTGACCTTGCCTTGAGAAAAGTACCACTTAAAAGTTAGTTACTGTAAACAGTATAAACATAAGGCAAATTAAAGCCCAAAAGAACCCGACCACAATCTCTGGTCGTATCTCTAGGTGAACTGATGCAAAGAATTTCAAAGCTATCCTTCCATTTGTTGTTCTAATTGGCGATTTCGCTCCTCAAGTTGCCTATTCGTTCTTCAGGTGGGCAGCTTTTGCCCGGTATTCTTCATGCCCCAGTTTCATCTTCCGGTTTTCAATCTCTAGTTCAGGTAGTTTCTGGTCTTGATCAGCCATAGAAGAAAGAGCCCTGGGTATACAGAGAGGTTGGGGAAGGTGGCTGATCGACGATGATGCCGTGGGTTGGAGGAGGGTGGTGGAAGTCAGTGGGGGGGGGGGCGAGATGAGATCGGTCTAGAGGCGGTAGTGGATCCAATAGCAATAGCCGCCGGAGGTGAGGAAGGAGGGCGATGCAGCGGGAGTTCACTAGAAAGTAGGAGGGGGCAGCTCCTTAGAAAGGAGAAAGAAGGTGGCACAGGGGTAGTTCACAGGAGAGGAGGAAGAGGGCGGCTAGGAAGGGAGACAAAGCGGCAACGACAATGGTAGAGCGACGACGCTGGTAGGGTGAGGAGGTAGCTAGGGTTCGGTGGAGGGGAAGGAAAAACGAGGAATGTTTATCTTTACTTATTAAAGGCTCCTCTAAGACTCTTATTTTGATCCTAAGAGAGGTAAAAAGGTAGAGATTTTATGTTAATCGAAGAAGAAAAGAAAAAAGGTATCCAGCCGAACGCAAAGTACAAAGCTGAATCAAAATGCCTAGAAAACGCCACGGCCGGAAAAGTCATCGGATGACGGTATGCCATGTTCGCATGCAGCAGCCAAGACGGTAAGGACGACTCGTGCTGAGCCCGGCCCGGCCGTGCATTCGTACGTGCGTGCCGGGGCCTGATCGATCCATTCCATGCATCCAATCCCAATCAGCCGTTCCCGAGTATGTTCTTTCTAATTTTAAAAACTGTTTTTTAGTTTTTACAGTAATTAATTTTTAAACAAAATGTTTTTTGAGATAGAGTCTACTAGTTAATTATAGTATATACTGTACCGACTTTATTTATATCGTCAAAAATCACACATGAATTTCTATTACTGTATAATCTCTCACATAAACAACTCAAAAGTCACGTACCGTAGCCCAAAGTCCAAACCAAAAAATGAAAGAGATCCAAAATGTAAAAAAATCAATACCGTATCCGTTAGCCATCAACCATGGCAAGAACGAAAGTCGTAACAGCTCAATGAATTATTAACCTCTGTCAAGTTTGATGGAACTGGATAGCTTGGTCACTGCTCGTTTGGGCTAGTTTTGGGATTTTGGCTTTTAACTGCTGGCTTTTTAATTTCGTTTTTCATAGCCTTTTAGCTTTTTGTCCTTTCTTTTTTATATTCTTTTATATTATCTGGGATAACTTGTTTTTTATTTTTTATTTTTTAATTTAATTAAAACATTAAAAAGCAAAAAATCAAAAAAATATACATTTAAACCCAAATCAGCACGAGTGGCACACATCACTTCTGGCACGGAGAAAAAAGATGTAACTCTGCTGCCTGCCTTCTTCATTGCCACGGGTGTGGACAACGTACAGTGGGGCCCAACGGTCAGGTTGAGCCCACAAGGGACATACATGGTGTGGGTACAGAACCTCAGCTTGTTTGTCAAACTCAAATCTGCAGCCCCTACTGTAGTACTGAAGCACGTAGGGTTCCTTCCCTCGTTCTAGGGATTCTTTGACCAGCGGATTGAAGAAGGATCTTGCACAGGCAGGCCCTTAAGCAATAATAGGATAATCTCATCTATTATAAAAGAAAGATTGACTATTTACTATTTTCACCTTTGGTATTCTCTTACATGCATTGACACTTGGGCCATGTCATCAGCCCCGAAACTACCCTATCGTTTATTCTTGTTTAACCGTTTCGTCCTGTTTCCACTTTCACAACTGCTTTTCCATAGCAGCTTTTGAAAGAAAACACAACAAATGCAAATTGCCTCTATCTTTGCCATGTGTAACCTTAAGTGCACTGCAATTTCCTTAAATGACATGTGCACATTTGTGGTTTGTCTAGTAGTATACCTCCATGCATGCACATGCATGAGAATGGCACATAGAAGATCATCTCGACCCCTCTAGCTAGATTTGTAGGTCATGCCTGTTAATATAAGTTCTACACACCCACCCACCACACACACGCTAAAGGGAAGAAAAGTAAAAGCTAGCATTTTCGCAACATTACATGTCTAGGGTTGTATCGGCACAAACCGAGTACGCGCTACACAACACGATAGGAGAATCTAGTTTTGGCAAAGCCTTATCCGCACACGCACAAAGTACATGTACATATCGCACTAGCTTGTGCTGCGACTCGAATGGGTATGGCATATTATTTTTGGTTTCGGTTTATAGTTTATAATTGTGATTTATAGTTTTTAGGTTGTTTATAAGTAAAGTAAGGAGTAACAGAAATTTACGTGCGGTTTTGGCTAATATAAAGAAAGTCGATACAGTGTGTACTACAATTAATTTATAAACCCTGTCTTAAAAAACATTAATCTGTTCATTTGTTTGCCCAAAAAATCTTTAAGAGATCTGTACCATGCAAAAATAAATCACAGGAATAGCTTATAAAAGAAAATAGAAACAAAATCGAAGGGAAAACAACTAAAAAGAGGGGATGCATGCAAAAACAAAGGGGTCAGGGGTGTAAAGACCTAGAGGGATGTGTCGAGGAAGAAGGGCCGGTGAGGAGTAGACCAAAAGGATCGGCGACCTTGCTGCTGGTGGCTACCGGTGATCGCTGCCTCACTGAGCCACCGCCTCCCGCTGAGATCGCCACGCCGTGCTAACCGCCAAACAACGTTGACCTGGTGCTCCGCCTCAAAACTCCCAAATGGCAATACATGCCAATAAAACCTAGATGGATTGCAAGGGCATGAGATGGGAAATCCAAAAAGTATGCATGCAAGGATAAATTTCAAATTTTAATGGACTGATTTAGGCACGGAAGGGGAAGAACTCAACCTCTTGAGAAAGAAGTAGAAGAATCAGGAAGGCGCAGATGGGGAACGACGGTGGTGAGGAGGACGGGGGTGGTGTGGTGGTAGACGGCGAGGGAGGGGTAGCCCTTCGTCCTCGATGCCGCGCGACTGACTACACGGCACGGCGCACAAAGGGAGGTCGGCACGACCCCCACCCGACCTGATCGAAGCAGAGGGGAGCACCACCGCCAACGGAAGGAGGAAGCCGGAGGAGCGGTTGGGGGTTAATTCGCCAAGAAGGAAGAGGGCGGTGGGGTCGGGGATGAGGAGGCGATGAGAACGAGGCAATTTGGGAGGAGCTAGAGGGGGCTACATGATTTGTTGGTGGCAGGTGCGGGAATAGAGCGAGCAGTGATTGGCCCGACACCCGTTGTTGAGAGAGAGAGAGGAGGTGCGGACATAGAGCGGGGCACGATTGGCCCAATATCTGTTGTTGAGAGAGAGAGGAGGGAAGGGAGAGTTAGGAGAGGCAGATGAACTACTGGTGGTAAACCACCACTACCAACTCCTTTTAAGTAGTTGAGATGTTACTCAATTCTAAGCCAGAGGAACTTATGCTAATGCTTCGATGGCAATATAAACCACGTCGGGAAAAAACATTTCACATTGTACTCTCCCTTCCTCAATCTGGATGCTTATCTTGATCACCTCAGTTGATTTTGGTTGCAACAGGTTATTGACCTGCTCCTGTTCAAGGGGATGGAGGAGCTGAGCAACATCACCGAGCATGCGAAGCAACGCCATCACGTGATTGGCCAATACGTGGTTGGCCAAAAGGGACTGGTGCAGGACCTGGACTCGAAGGACCAAGGGAGCTCCGACTTCCTAAAGAAATTCTACAGTAGCAACTAATTCTAATCCGAGCTACAAACTTTCCACCTTCTGTAATACTGGAAATGTGCTCTCTGAATAAGAATCTGAGAACCTACCCAGCCCAATTGTTGTCACTGAAGGTTTTTGCTTTGTTCTGTTTGATCCTACTGAATGGAATGCCGTTGCTAGTAAATTGATTGTAACTCGTGAACTGTTGTACTTCCCAAGCTGCTGTTCAAGAATCACGGGCTTGTTTGGCAACAGCTGCGGTTTATGACTTTTGGCTGTTTACGGTACATATTATGGAGAGAGAGAGAGATATTCGCTTGCGATTTTGGCTGGTACAGATGTTAGGCTTTTAACGTGGACATCGTTTAACTTGTAGACCCCGTCTTGAGAAAATACTCCGTTTAGAAGTTAGGTACTGTAGCAAAAGCCAAAAGCCGTCAGCTTTGGAGGAAAAGAACAGACCCTTTATAGCTTGATATCATGTGTTACCTAGGTTAGAAGGTCATGGCATATCAACTTTGTTGTGCTTGTCCTGAGTATGTGGATTCTGTTGAGCTCAACAAACTGATCAACCTCACTAAACCCTCTATGATCTGAAATCTTAATTGGACAGTCATTGAGGCCTTGAAGACCATCATCAACCTGTCCATGCTTATTTCGTAGCACAAGCTATGATGATAAGAGTATGGAGGCAAGATAAGATAGAAGATTGGCTCTGTTCTTGCGGTTGGTGGTTTTTTGCTGTGTTTTTTACAGTGAAGATGTCAAAATAGACGTTGTACACGGTTTTAAGCTTGAAAAGTCGTTTGGATAATCTATTCTAAGAAAGTGTCTTATTTATTTTGATTTTTGTTGAGGACAAAAGTCCAAAAGACAAGGATACCAAAGGAAAGTTGTGTCCATTTTCGGAGAAGACACCAGCTGCAGGCTACTAGCTCCAACTTCAAACAGCCACTGGTAGACGACAGTACGCACGAACCGAAAAACTCCCAAGCGGATCATAGCAACCGGTGTGACATCCTCCAACGAGAGCATCCTCAAGTCAATTGTGCAAATCTTTGGCTGTTCTGTCTTTAGAGACCCGGTACGGCAAAAGTCCCCCGTTGTTCTTGCTTGAACTGTGTTACCTTGTCACACAAACTCATAACACCACCCATGGATGCAAAACTGACGCTTCTTCTGGAACAGACTCGGCTTCGCTGGACGCGGCGCTGAGAGCTGCCCATGGGTGGCTGTGCAATGAGGAAGGAAGCTTTGTCCCCATCTCCTGCATGTACAAGGGCAACCTGGAGAAGACCTCCCTCGGCGCGAAGCTCGCCGTTCCGGCCGGAGACGAGGAGGAGTACAGGGAGCTCCTGAAGACGTACACGCTGCTCATGAGGAAGAGGATGGAGATTGAGAGGCGCCTGGTGGAGAAGATATTGCGCGCTTAGGTAGGTAGGGAGGTAGGTTGGCAGTTGTCAGTTCATGGCCAATTTGGCCTCTGGCGGTATGAGAATGCCTTATTTGGCTCTCTCTCACGCGTAATACTCGATCTGGCCTTGTGTGGCTGAGGAGCGCGTGAGAGGAGCTGGCGTGGCCGCGAAGCACGCGAGGAGGAGGTGGCACAGTTGAGTCAGGTGCGGCGTGAGGGCGGGGTGTGGAGGGGGCAGAAGCGGCGGTGAAACCATAGGGAGAAGGTGACGTGGCAGAAGGAGGCGCACGTCGTAGAGGCGTGCGTAAGGTCCGAGGGCGAGGGCAACGGCGCGCCACCTTCTCCTCCTGCCGATGTGCAGCACTCCCTCGCTGCGCTCCTCACACGCAGCCCGACTACACCACCTCCTCGCGCACAGCCCGACCGCGCCACCTTCATCGCATGCTCCGCGGCCATGCCACCTCCCCTTGCACGCTCCCCAGCTGTGCGAGGAGGCCAGATCAGGCAATATGCATGAGAGGGGGGCCAAAAACGGCTAGTTCAGTATGTCCATCATACTGGACTGTTCTTCAGGATTTCCGTTCTCCCTCTGTTGTACTGTCAGATCTTTAGTTTGTTTAGTATTATTCTATTTGATCGTAAACGAGACTTAGGAATCAGTTCTGTAACATTTTGGACTAGCAAAGAAAAAGTGAGTCCGAATAAGGAAAAGAGCAAGAAAAAAGTAGAAGAGGAATGGAGTGAAGTAAGATTAAATGATTTTTCTGATTGTTTTCGCTAATGTATCTATCTCCAAAATTTTTCATGTGCTTCCAAGAATAAACGAACATGTTTCAATATCCATCATCCATCAATGGACGATTTATGCATAGGCTTAGAATCCAATGGTCTTATTAATTCAGCTTCTACTTTTTGCTATCTATATTTGTGCTATCTCCCTTAATTGCATCATTACTATCTAAAACTCCAAACAAATATTATCATTTATCTAATCCACCAAATATATAATTCCTATTGCATCATCCCTAACTTTATTAATCAAATCATGGCTATCCAAATTCCATGTAAATCCCGAATTCAACCATGACTATGTAGATCCAACCTCAGATATGTTATAATCCAATATCCTTATTTCAAACCCACCAATATCGTTTGTATCAAAACCTTCCTATCCAATTCTTCCATCATTAATTCATGATCTTAGTCTACTCATCCAGTAATCAATTAAGCTTCTTACTATCTACTTGTCAATTAATTCATTATTATAAACATCCACTGAGAACGATATTATTGATCAAGTCTAAAATCCAATAATTATTATCACATTCCCTATTTCTCCAAAACTCAGCTTATTCATTCATCTAGTTAATCCAATCCAACAAATTCCACCGATATCCATTCTAATATTTTGCTACTAATTCTTCCTAATAATCAAACATAATTCCACCAATATCATTATTCATCACCTTTTTTCAATCCCTTATGGGTTTATCTACTCCCTTCACTTACGACTCCCATAGGTGTAATTCAACCTATTTATTGCAATCAGAAATTTGCATTAATTTCGCTTGAGATTAGAATATGAGAGGTAAGGGAAGAACAAAACAAAATAACATAGGTGAGAACTGAGACGAAATAAGGTAGAAGCGGAAAGTTTTCAACATAATCTTTATTTAAAATTAGGAAATTAGTTTTGCACAAATTGTTTTAGATAGTAGCTTAATAGGCTAATGGTGCAATTTGGCTTTTACTACAATCAGAAAACTTTGACCACTTAAATGGTTTTACCCATTGCATCAAGGATATCAAGCGAGTATTATTTGCTAACTACTCGAGTGGTGACCTTATAACTTTTCAAAAGGAAAAGCTTTGGTCAGGGTATTCGCACTATTCTTCATAACACCATCCTTAACACTTCTTCAACTAAGGTTAGCTTTTGTTTAGTTTGGTCAATACCTATAGCAAGAAATTAGTATAGGCGACTACACATGTTTTTAAGATTTTTGACAAACTCAAAAGAAAAAACTTTTAATGTATGTCTAAGAGAGATGAGATAGAAATAGGAAAGACGAGATAGCAATAATACTTATGATTTTCACAATTCTTTTGTATTTGAGAATAGGGTTTTGTAAAACCGTATTCTAATCGTAACAAAATCTATACCTAGGGTTACAACCTATAGTCAAGCCTGCTCTGATACCACTCTGTAACGCCCATGTTTTTGAGAACAGGGACGTCGTACGTCCCGTAATATCTCAGGAGTTCAGTTATGGATAGAAGGAGTATCATGCCTACTCATTTACATTTAAAAAGAGTTAATTTGATTAAAACAAGACCTAATAGTCAATTTTAACAATTATAAGGGCGTCCAAGCTCAAAACTTAACTTACAATCAGAAAAACCGAAGAAAACTCCACAAAAACGCTTAAGTGTGGTCGTAACCCTAACACAAAAACTTGCAACATTCCTTCTTCTCCTGATTTCTGTGTTGGGAAAAAATGAAGCAAGACTAAGTACAACCAACCATACTCAACAAGTCACATGGAAAAGTGCTATATAACTACTTGCCAGGATTTCCAAAGGATGTGGATATAGTGGTTTTATTGAAGTATTTATGGATACAATTTTATTTGTAAACATAAAAGAGCAGTAACTTCTTAAGAAATTAGGGTTTCAAAACTTGATTACTAGACTACAATATTTCCAAATTATTTCCAAATCTACTTATGCTTCGCTGTTAGAATCACCCATTAAACACAGTTTTATTTACCAGAAGCACGGTGTATTCGAATACCATTAATCATGACTCTGCAGAGTTGCACAGCTTTACCCACAATATCTCTTAACTCCCGCGACAGAGTTAAGAAAACAAGACTTTTTAATGCTCAATTCTTTATATAGCCTCTACCCAGTAGGTATTGTTTCTCAATAACCTCAGGTGGCCCGTGGCCTCACTTGATTCGAAGTGGATCTACTATTGTTAAAGGTTTGAAGCAGTGTTTTGGTGGTTTTAGGTTTTGTGATGTCTGATATGGGAAAACGGAGCTGAGAAATGGATAAACGGATTTGAAATGATCGAAATGGATGTATATATATATGTATTTTAGGGTTCTGTGAACAATAACGGGTCAGGTACTGTTCATCGTGGGTTTTACTAATCACAGCGGGTTTAGTCCTTATCGTGTTGCCGCTGCGTACTCGGAGAACAGAGTTACGAGTACTCGAGTGTTCTCGAGTACGACTACGAAGCTGAGTGGACGGTCGGGTTCGACTTCGAGCGTGAAGTCGGGGGAGATTAGACGGTGTATGAGTTGCTATGAAGATCGGATGACGTCTGAGTAGCAGCGGAGATTGGACAGCATTCGAGTGGCTTAAGGGACTCATTTGCATTCATTTTCCCACGTTAGTATTCAGACCCAACGAGCTGGTCAACCAAAGAACTACAAGAGCAATTGAAGCAAAGCCCAAAGTCTACAAAGGAAAGATCAAAGATATCAGAAAAGGAGGCAAGTCCTTATATTGATCATATGTTGAACCTAGTTTTCAAATACAATATTTTGATTTCAAATATAAATACATGCTTGCCTTTATTGTATGTATAGATTGCCTAGCTCCACCATACAGTGATACCTCTTAACTTCGATTTTGATATTACCTTACTCTTGTCACCATAGGATAATCACAATAGTAATATTGCCAAATAATAGTTGTGCTTAGATATGCTATAGAGACAATAGTAAATACGACACAAACATTGCCAACTGAAGTTTGAAACATGATAATGGTAGAGGTAACATGGGTTACTACTGAAACAAGGAATTTTTATAAAATAATAGGAGACCCGGGCGAGAGGCTTGACTTAAGACCGGTGCAGGTACTACCTGAGGTCTGAATTGTTGATTTGTCTCGTCTAAGTCGATTAAGGACCGAATCCGTGTGTGCTTATTTCTACACCCACTGCACAACCACAAGTTTGATATGGGACGAACCTGACCGACTAATTTGTTTTGTTTCGATATAGCCTCCTGCGCCAATTGGGGTGACCTGCGTGGTCATTGGCCAAGGAAGGATATATTTGGGAGTGAACCTATAGGGGTCACTACCTGGGAGAGACTCGAAAGGTCTTTTCCCTCAGAGAGAGTACACTCGCAATAAGCTAATAACGGAGTCCCTTAAGCGCTGAGGGTGCATAACTCCGGAGAAGGAGAAAATACCGAAACAATCATTGTAATGGTCTTGTTATGATTACTTAGTCACACGTTTACGGAAAGGTGTAATGGCCGATATAATGAGATAATCATATCTTGTGGGTAAAGTTATACACCTCTGCAGAGTGTTAATAATCTATTCAAATAGCCGTGTCCCCAGTCATGGGCAGCGTGTTGAAATACCACAGTGTGTAGTTTTCGCAAAAATGGTTATTGGTATGGGAGTATGGTAAAGGACATGGGCTAAGGTCTATGGATTGGACATATGAAATACTTGTGAGGAGAGTTACTCTCACATAGTCAAATGCTTATGGATATCTTACTTATTTATTTTATTTCAGTTAAAGTGGCTAAGTCATAGGTTTGAAATCTAATTATGGTATGATATTGAAAATATGGCTTACGGAAAAGAAACATAAGACAATCCTTTGATTTAACTTTGCATATAGATGATAGCCCTATAAATGTATTCTGCTATAGAGACTTGTTGAGTACTATTAGTTGTACTCAGTCTTGCTATATTCCCATCACAACAGATATTGAAAGAAGAAAGGAGACCTCAAGATTTACGTGATAGGGTTACGACCGCACTCAAGCGTTCGTGTAAGAGTTTTCTTTGAATCTTCTTATTGTAAGTTAAATTTTGGGCTTGGACGCCTGTAAAGTTGTTAAAATTGGCCGTTAAGACTTATTTTAATTAAACTAATCCTATTTAAATATTCATAAGCAGGTATAATACTCATTATATCTGTAATTGAACTGCTAGACTATTACAGAAGGTAACGACGATCCTATTCGTAGAAACGGGGGAGTTACACCGCCGCTGTTAACCGCTACCGCCACGAAAAACGCGCGCTCCCTACGCCTACAATCTCGGCACGGCGCACCCGCCGCACACGCTTGTCCGTCACACACGGCACGTTCGTCTCGTCACGACAGCTTTTGGGCTGGCTACTAGCCTGCTTACACATAACGAAGTGCGTCGCCTACACTTTCGGCCCAAACCTTCCCAAGCCCGAAATACGCCACATTCAGCATGTAGGACACGCTCCGAACTCGCGGACCGCTAGGTGCGGTAGCCCGTGTCCCTCCATAAGACGATGGCTGAGCCCAGCAGCCGTCCTCCATCTCGCCGCCACGCCGCATCTCCCTTTCCCCTCACCAACCGCTCTTCCGCCTCTCGTTTGGGCAAACTAGCACGGCCATCGCCGCGCTACCCCAGGTACGAGTCTCTCTCTCTCTCTTCCAAACTTCGCTACACCGCGGATTTGGCATTATAGCTCGGCCGAACGTAGGAGCACGTCCCATTGACTTTGAATCGATCTAACCGCTCCACTAGAATCGATCTGGACCGCTTAAGTACGATCTAACGGCGATCAAATTCCGGGAGTTCTAAAGTTGCCCAAGGCCTCAAATGTTGGCCCGGTAGGCCTAACAAGCTTGGTCCACAAATCCAAGCGGCGCGGGCTCATATACCGCCGTGCCACGCTCTCCCCACGTTTCCAAATTTTTTTTATATGTAGTGCATGGTCTAGGGCGAAATTGGACCTCGGGCTGGGTGTGAGACCCAGCAAATAATCAGCAATACCACTAGGGATGGTAATTGTGCCCGTTTACCCGTGTACCCGCGGGTAAATACCCTAATGGAGTTGGGTATGGGATGGATTTTTTACCCACAGGTAGAGAAATGGGTGGAAATTTCTGCCCATCGGGTACAGGTATGGGTTAGCTCTACCCGTCTCGCCCGTGAAATGAACTGACAAGTGGGTCCCTTAAAAACAGGAAACCCTAACATCACCCCCCCAAACGAGATCCTCTGCAGTCGCGTAAGGCGACTGCAGAGGGAAGTCGCGATCTGAGCCGTCCGATTGAAAAAAGGACAGCTCAGATCTATTTTTACTACAGTAGCAAAAAATCTGAACCTCAGATCTGCGACTTTCCTCTGCAGAGAATTCGTCCCCCCCCCCCCCCCCCCCCCCCCCCCCCCGGGTCTCAGGCACTCAAAATCCCGGCTCCCAGATCCCAGCCGCCGCCCCCAAGACTCCAAAGTCCAAATCGCCCCGTTCCCCCGCCCGGCCGCCCCGCTCCTCGCCAGTCGCCACCCCCCGTTCCCCCGCCGGCCGCCCCGCTCCTCGCCAGTTGCCGCCCCCCGTTCCCCCGCCCGGCCGCCCCGCTCCTCGCCGCCCCCGTTCCCCCGCCAGCCGCCCCGCTCCTCGCCGCCCCCCGTTCCCCCGCCCGGCCGCCCCGCTCCTCGCCACCCCCCGTTCCCCCGCCGGCCGCCCGCTCCTCGCCGCCAGTCTCCACCCACCAGATCCGGCGGTCCGGCCGCTTCCTCGCCGCCAGTCTCCACTCTCCACCGACCAGATCCGCTCCTTTCTCCAGACTCCCGACTCCCTCCGGCCTCCACCGACCAGATCCGGCAAAACTCAGGTGAGCCTCCATTGTTCGGGTGGTGTCTCCGTTCGCCGCCAGACTCCCGAGTCCCGACTCCCTCCAGTGACGCCGCCTGCCGTGTATGATTGTTGTATGATTGTTGCATGATTGTTGCATGATTGCCGCCTGCCGCCTCCATTCTATTTGGCTGTATGATTGTTGTATCTGCCGCCTCCATTCTATTTGGCTGTATTATTGTTGTATGATTGTTGCATGATTGTTGTATGATTGTTGCATGATTGCCGCCTGCCGCCTCCATTCTATTTGGCTGTATGATTGTTGTATCTGCCGCCTCCATTCTATTTGGCTGTATGATTGTTGTATCTGCCGCCTCCATTTTTCTAGTTGTCCTTTTGTTTTTAGGAGCCAGTAAGATAAGTCATTAGCAGCAGTGAATATTTTTCTAGTTGTTCTTCATGTCTATGCTCCACAGATCCTGTTCTTTTTTTTTACTATTCCTTTTCACATATGGTGTGAGTGGCAGATATATGGTTTGATGCTGGCTGGAGATTGAAATTAACTGACGTTATATTTAACCAAATTTTATTGATCCTTCAGATGGAGTGTTTTGTCTGTGGAGAGTTGGATCCTTCAGATGGAGTGTATTAGTGTTTTGGTTAGATGTACCAGTGTATATATGCAATTTGACTTCCTAAAAAATCATTATAAGTATATTACAACCATGTTCGCCTACAAAAATACTGCATTGAGTGAGTCTTTTGTAAGTTCAGAAGGGTAGTTACTAGTTACCATCAAATGGCGGCTTGAAGTTCTCGAATCCTCTCGTTTAGCTACTTTGATGATCAGATTAATTGACTTTGCAGATATATCTGTAACGTGGGGAGCTTGTTGACTTCTCCAGAGCGCCAATCATGGTGGTTTCTCTGCACAGTAAGAACTAGATGTGATAAAAGGATTTACAGTTTTAAACAGCGGTGACCTGATTTTCAACTGCTTTGGTGCTTGCGTGAGGGATCCTACCGGGCTACGCTTATTTTCAACAAGCGCTAGCTTTCTTCGTTCTCATATGCTCTACAATGCTCCACGCCAAGGAGTCACTCAGGAAGATGTATTCAGTTGCTAAGAACTACTGCGGAGGGCCAGTGGCGTCGGATACGCTTTCAGGTACTGTTCTAACATTTGTTGTACATCTCACTCTTACCCTTCAATCAAGAACAGTTCTAACTTAATTTATTGTATTTTAACAGTACTTGATCTTAGGCGTTCTGTCAGCTCCTCAAGCAAAGCATCCAGACATGTTATTCCATTCAGGGCTCGCTCATTTGCGCAATGTTTGCTTGGGGGAAGTTCCGCTGACCAAGAGATTGTGATTGCTCTGGGAAGCAATGTTGGGGATAGGATCAGTACATTTGACAGAGCATTGCAGCTGATGAGAAACTCAGGCATAAACATCACTAGGCACGCCTGCTTGTATGAGACTGCCCCTGCTTATGTGACCGATCAACCGTGTTTCCTGAACTCTGCTGTTAGGGGCACAACTAAACTGGGACCTCATGAGTTGCTTAAGCAGCTAAAGGAGATCGAGAAGCATATAGGGCGCACTGGTGGAATTAGGTATGGTCCAAGACCAATCGATCTAGACATTCTTCTATATGGTAGTTCCCAGATCAATACTGAGACTCTAATTGTGCCACATGAACGCATCCATGAGAGACCATTTGTTTTAGCACCTCTTGTTGACCTTCTAGGTTCGTCCGCTGATGATGGTATGGAAACAAGTTGGCACTCTCTCTCGAAGTGCGGTGGTGGGTTCTTTGAATTGTGGAATAAACTTGGGGGTGAGTGTACAATTGGAACAGAAGGTATCAAAAGGGTATTACCTGTTGGAAATCGTCTGTTGGATTGGTGTGAGAGAACCCTCGTCATGGGGGTGCTTAATCTGACACCAGACAGCTTTAGTGATGGAGGTAAGTTTCAAGAAGTGGATGATGCCATATCTCAGGCCAAGCTTTTAATCTCAGCAGGTGCAGACATCATTGATATTGGTGCTCAATCCACAAGGCCATTTGCAAGAAGATTATCAGTAAATGAAGAGCTTGAGAGGTTGGTTCCTGTTCTTCATGCAATCACTAAAATTCCCGAGATGGAAGGGAAGTTTCTCTCAGTGGATACATTCTACGCAGAAGTTGCTACTGAAGCTGTGAAAAGAGGAGTCCACATGATTAATGATGTATCCAGTGGACAGCTTGACCCAAGAATTCTTAAAGTTGTAGCTGAGCTTGGAGTTCCATATGTTGCCATGCACATGAGGGGAGATCCATCGACTATGCAAAGTGAACAGAATTTACAGTACGTTGATGTCTGCAAGGAAGTTGCTTCTGAGCTATATGCACGGGTGAGAGAAGCAGAGTTGTCTGGGATTCCTTTGTGGAGGATTGTTCTTGATCCTGGCATTGGGTTCTCCAAGAAATCCAGACATAACCTTGAAGTAATCATGGGCTTGGAATCCATTAGAAGAGAGTTGGGTAAGATAAGTTTAGGTGCTTCACATGTGCCAATATTACTTGGACCCTCAAGGAAAAGATTTTTAGGTGAAATATGCAGTCGTGTCAATCCAGTTGAGAGAGATGTTGCTACTGTTGCAGTTGCTACAACTGGGATTTTGAATGGTGCTAATATAGTAAGGGTCCATAATGTTGGATATGGTGTGGATACTGCAAAGGTTTGTGATGCATTGCGTAAGGGCAGAAGATGATGGCAGGAAATTATACCACCTGAATGGAATAGACAATACAGACCAAACTTCAGTTTTGTATAAGAAAATGGTACTCTACCACAACATTGACTTCTTAGATACAAATCTGAGCTACATACAAATCTGAGTCATGTACATGTAGGTACGTATCTTAGCTACATACAAATCTGAGTCATATATGTACACGTAGACTGTAGAGTACGACCAGGACATATGCATCTGAGTCCCCTACAAATCTCAGTCATATATACATGCATACCGTAGAGTATGACCACTACATATACGCATTAACATGCACATGGGTATATAATGTGGAATGCAAACTTGCTTGGTAAAAGTTTTTGTGTTTCAGTATCTGTACTCTCAGTTTGACTTCAGGAAATTCATAAGTTAACCAATTGTTGCTTTTACTGTATCTGCAAGTATGTTGGATCCTTAGGATTCCTACTGATAATTACCAACTAAAGTGTATAACACTACATCAGTACTGGCTACTGCTCCTTTTCCCTATAAAGGCAGCCTCCATCTGTTTCCACCATGTAGTGAGTCTTAACATCTTTTGGTAGATAAGTTGCAATATGGAGTTTAATTACAGGCTTTTAGAAATCTCCTCATCTTTTCTAGAGGGCTTTGGGCATGCATGATTCTCCTTGATCTAAGCTGGACCCACAGGGTTCTGAAAGCTGGCGACTTCTAATGATTCCCCATTAGCCTTTTCTTCCCTTTTCCCCTGCCCCTCTCGCTACCACTCCTGGCTGCTTTACCTGTGGAGATCTAAATCTTTGCATCAGAATCTAATGAGACATGCGTATCAAGGGAGCTTGCTAGGACAATCATTGCTTGCAACATTCCTCCATCACTTGGTTAATTCCCTGCATTTGTACGCACTTCCCTACTGCCCTGAGTCTCTTCTCTTTTGTGCTCTACAGAAGCATCCCACGTTGCTGTTGCTGCTGCTGCTGCTGCTAAATGTTGGCATTTCCAGTATTGCCCTTTGGGTGCCATTTACATGCCTTTCAGATAAATTAGGATTGTTTTTATATATATAGTTAGAAGAAGAAAAAATTGATCTGATCTTGAAGCACTGAACAGTTATAGAAACTGATAGGCAACAGGTCATTACCAAGGTAGGTAGATTTAGGATCTACGGGGTTTTATTATGAGCAACAATAAAACACTCTTTCATTCTTTAGTTATTATTGTTGTGCGCACACTGATTTTTTAGGCTGTCAGTGATTATTTTGGTCTTGTGTATAGTATCTACTACATATACCCACATGTGCAAATCGAGTTGAGCAGTATGATAGATCCATGCATTGCTATTATTTTTGCCATCGATATTAGTTGACACTTGGCATGCACATTATGCATGATTTAGTGTAACCTCAATACCCAATATATACTAAATCAGGCCATTGTATGATTGCATCTATGTGTTGCAGACATAGCAAGATCGATGATCTGGAAATGCATGCTCAGGATAACGTAATGTCCTAAATGCCTAACATTTATAGTAAATCAGGCCATTGCATGCCTGCATTGCACACGCATGCAAGATGATTAGAGAATGCATGCTTAGGATAACCCAAGTACATAATGTAGTGAAGTGAATCAGACCATTGTTTGTCTGCATTGCACACATGCATGCAAGATGATCTGGAAATGCATGCTTCAAGGAGACAGACTCATTGACATTGTGAGGACCATGCAGTGAGCTGATCGATCAGGCTGGTGTTCAGTCTGCAGTAAAAAAATTTTGCATCCAACGGTGGACCAGCGGCAAATGTGGCGCTGAATGTTGTGGTTTTTTAATTCACTTGGTACTAGTTGCGTAAGCAGGAAAGCATGGTACACAGAGAGCAGTTCAGGGCTCATTATGTGATGGAACCACCACCACATATCATAGTGACTGCAGCATCTTTATTTACCAACTTTCCTTTTCTGACATATATACACATACATATATATATACCAATTTATATGTGCCAATTCATAAGCTGCTATTATCAGCACCCTTTTATCTGCATGTGTGCCAAAAATTATCATAGACATGGAGATGCAAAACTCACATTATGTTCTGCAAATTTTTTATTTGCAGATATTGATCAATAATAATTTAAGCTGGCTTAATTCACCTGAAGATTTTTTTCAGGGAATCTTTAGTTTTTAGAACCTTATGAATTGAATAACCTGATGTGTTCTCATGGCTTCATTTTGCAGGTCTATTTTAAAGCGACAGACCCCATTAGTGAGAGGTGGCAGTGTGTCTGGATCATAACAGCCTTCTGGGATGTTCTTGCATTTGTTTTGCTTCTTGTGATATGTTATCTGTGGGCACCGTCCCAAAGCTCACAAAGGTAAATATTTTGCCCCTTCAATGATTTGGAGCCTTGGAAATGCATAATCTAGGTCTGTTTTATATGTCATAAGTAAATGGTTAATTAGGAGCAACTCTAAAACTAACATGCTATTCCTGTGCAATGCCTATTCAGGTGAAGCTATCGACGATTATGAGGAAGCTCAATCTCTGATGAAGGGAACTAATGGTGATGTAGAGATGGTAAAGATTGACAGAGACAAAAATGCTGGTGCTAGCAATGCTTTTAGAACTAAGTTTAAGAACCTTCCTACCCTCTAGAGATCGGACAAAAAAAACATTTTATAAATAAAACTATTTGTCCTTTACAAATTTCTTTTAAGACTTATTGATGGATGAAGATAGTTAATAAAAATCAACTTTGAGTGTTAGTCGGCGTTGAAGTTAATAAAAATTGGCGACGATCGAACTTGTAGTTCTTATTATTAAATTAAGATAACTGTCAATCTGGTTATGTGAATATTCTTGATTGATGTGAATGAAACCATACAGAAAGATTTAGGGAATGTCTATTTCTGAATTTTTTGAACCATTGGATTAAAAACAGACTGCAATACAATAGTAGTTTTAATCATTTTTAATCCGTAGCAACGCACGGGCATCTTACTAGTACTACGTGAATTTAGTCGCAATTAGGAGTTGGGTTGAGTTCAACTAACCCAAGGGCCAGCCCTTAGAGCGTTATTACACTTTTCATGTACGTACAGACGGATGGATTAGGACCATGACAGCTTAAACTCTAGCCTAGAGCATATGATATTTATCAGTGTAAAACTAAAGTTAGTTGGAAGCACAACATCCCCTTTTAGTTCAAGTAACAGTAGTCTCCAGCACTCCACAATCTAGGTGTTATGAAATCTTGCATCCACAACCGCATACAGACTTAAAACTGTCAAAACAACTTGCATCCGCCACTGCGTACAGACTTAAACTGTCAAAACAAAACTAAATAAAAATTAAGCTAGTAGTGGCTCTCCAGAACAAGAGGCTGACACGGTCCTTCACTTGCGAGATACCAAGGGTACAAGAGTTTGGGTAATTGGGATACAATAGATGTGGGTTTGAGGAGGAATTAGAAGAGAACAGAGGTGGAAGAAGAACAGCAGGGACTGGGAATGAGATAGAATACAGGGAGGAGGTCAAGTTCTGTTCGGTTCCCCCTTCTCACGCTGCCGTTGCTTATATGATGCTACCCCTAAGCCGAATGGGCCGTAGAGCTAGCCCAACAGCTGGTCCAGTCCATATCCGTGACACTCTTTTCCTTGAAATTCGGCTTCCCCCAAGCCGATGTCACCCTGCCGGGGTCCCAAGGCACTTACAATAGGTGAATTCTTTTGGGCTAATGCTTATAGCTTAAATATTTGAATTCTGGTTATTCGTAAGACACAATACGCAGAGCGAAATAGTCACATGCGATTTTGGCCGGTACAGCTGAACTCAGTACATTTTTTACTATAATTTTTCTATTGACCTTGCCTTGAGAAAAGTACCACTTAAAAGTTAGTTACTGTAAACAGTATAAACATAAGGCAAATTAAAGCCCAAAAGAACCCGACCACAATCTCTGGTCGTATCTCTAGGTGAACTGATGCAAAGAATTTCAAAGCTATCCTTCCATTTGTTGTTCTAATTGGCGATTTCGCTCCTCAAGTTGCCTATTCGTTCTTCAGGTGGGCAGCTTTTGCCCGGTATTCTTCATGCCCCAGTTTCATCTTCCGGTTTTCAATCTCTAGTTCAGGTAGTTTCTGGTCTTGATCAGCCATAGAAGAAAGAGCCCTGGGTATACAGAGAGGTTGGGGAAGGTGGCTGATCGACGATGATGCCGTGGGTTGGAGGAGGGTGGTGGAAGTCAGTGGGGGGGGGGCGAGATGAGATCGGTTTAGAGGCGGTAGTGGATCCAATAGCAATAGCCGCCGGAGGTGAGGAAGGAGGGCGATGCAGCGGGAGTTCACTAGAAAGTAGGAGGGGGCAGCTCCTTAGAAAGGAGAAAGAAGGTGGCACAGGGGTAGTTCACAGGAGAGGAGGAAGAGGGCGGCTAGGAAGGGAGACAAAGCGGCAACGACAATGGTAGAGCGACGACGCTGGTAGGGTGAGGAGGTAGCTAGGGTTCGGTGGAGGGGAAGGAAAAACGAGGAATGTTTATCTTTACTTATTAAAGGCTCCTCTAAGACTCTTATTTTGATCCTAAGAGAGGTAAAAAGGTAGAGATTTTATGTTAATCGAAGAAGAAAAGAAAAAAGGTATCCAGCCGAACGCAAAGTACAAAGCTGAATCAAAATGCCTAGAAAACGCCACGGCCGGAAAAGTCATCGGATGACGGTATGCCATGTTCGCATGCAGCAGCCAAGACGGTAAGGACGACTCGTGCTGAGCCCGGCCCGGCCGTGCATTCGTACGTGCGTGCCGGGGCCTGATCGATCCATTCCATGCATCCAATCCCAATCAGCCGTTCCCGAGTATGTTCTTTCTAATTTTAAAAACTGTTTTTTAGTTTTTACAGTAATTAATTTTTAAACAAAATGTTTTTTGAGATAGAGTCTACTAGTTAATTATAGTATATACTGTACCGACTTTATTTATATCGTCAAAAATCACACATGAATTTCTATTACTGTATAATCTCTCACATAAACAACTCAAAAGTCACGTACCGTAGCCCAAAGTCCAAACCAAAAAATGAAAGAGATCCAAAATGTAAAAAAATCAATACCGTATCCGTTAGCCATCAACCATGGCAAGAACGAAAGTCGTAACAGCTCAATGAATTATTAACCTCTGTCAAGTTTGATGGAACTGGATAGCTTGGTCACTGCTCGTTTGGGCTAGTTTTGGGATTTTGGCTTTTAACTGCTGGCTTTTTAATTTCGTTTTTCATAGCCTTTTAGCTTTTTGTCCTTTCTTTTTTATATTCTTTTATATTATCTGGGATAACTTGTTTTTTATTTTTTATTTTTTAATTTAATTAAAACATTAAAAAGCAAAAAATCAAAAAAATATACATTTAAACCCAAATCAGCACGAGTGGCACACATCACTTCTGGCACGGAGAAAAAAGATGTAACTCTGCTGCCTGCCTTCTTCATTGCCACGGGTGTGGACAACGTACAGTGGGGCCCAACGGTCAGGTTGAGCCCACAAGGGACATACATGGTGTGGGTACAGAACCTCAGCTTGTTTGTCAAACTCAAATCTGCAGCCCCTACTGTAGTACTGAAGCACGTAGGGTTCCTTCCCTCGTTCTAGGGATTCTTTGACCAGCGGATTGAAGAAGGATCTTGCACAGGCAGGCCCTTAAGCAATAATAGGATAATCTCATCTATTATAAAAGAAAGATTGACTATTTACTATTTTCACCTTCGGTATTCTCTTACATGCATTGACACTTGGGCCATGTCATCAGCCCCGAAACTACCCTATCGTTTATTCTTGTTTAACCGTTTCGTCCTGTTTCCACTTTCACAACTGCTTTTCCATAGCAGCTTTTGAAAGAAAACACAACAAATGCAAATTGCCTCTATCTTTGCCATGTGTAACCTTAAGTGCACTGCAATTTCCTTAAATGACATGTGCACATTTGTGGTTTGTCTAGTAGTATACCTCCATGCATGCACATGCATGAGAATGGCACATAGAAGATCATCTCGACCCCTCTAGCTAGATTTGTAGGTCATGCCTGTTAATATAAGCTCTACACACCCACCCACCACACACACGCTAAAGGGAAGAAAAGTAAAAGCTAGCATTTTCGCAACATTACATGTCTAGGGTTGTATCGGCACAAACCGAGTACGCGCTACACAACACGATAGGAGAATCTAGTTTTGGCAAAGCCTTATCCGCACACGCACAAAGTACATGTACATATCGCACTAGCTTGTGCTGCGACTCGAATGGGTATGGCATATTATTTTTGGTTTCGGTTTATAGTTTATAATTGTGATTTATAGTTTTTAGGTTGTTTATAAGTAAAGTAAGGAGTAACAGAAATTTACGTGCGGTTTTGGCTAATATAAAGAAAGTCGATACAGTGTGTACTACAATTAATTTATAAACCCTGTCTTAAAAAACATTAATCTGTTCATTTGTTTGCCCAAAAAATCTTTAAGAGATCTGTACCATGCAAAAATAAATCACAGGAATAGCTTATAAAAGAAAATAGAAACAAAATCGAAGGGAAAACAACTAAAAAGAGGGGATGCATGCAAAAACAAAGGGGTCAGGGGTGTAAAGACCTAGAGGGATGTGTCGAGGAAGAAGGGCCGGTGAGGAGTAGACCAAAAGGATCGGCGACCTTGCTGCTGGTGGCTACCGGTGATCGCTGCCTCACTGAGCCACCGCCTCCCGCTGAGATCGCCACGCCGTGCTAACCGCCAAACAACGTTGACCTGGTGCTCCGCCTCAAAACTCCCAAATGGCAATACATGCCAATAAAACCTAGATGGATTGCAAGGGCATGAGATGGGAAATCCAAAAAGTATGCATGCAAGGATAAATTTCAAATTTTAATGGACTGATTTAGGCACGGAAGGGGAAGAACTCAACCTCTTGAGAAAGAAGTAGAAGAACCAGGAAGGCGCAGATGGGGAACGACGGTGGTGAGGAGGACGGGGGTGGTGTGGTGGTAGACGGCGAGGGAGGGGTAGCCCTTCGTCCTCGATGCCGCGCGACTGACTACACGGCACGGCGCACAAAGGGAGGTCGGCACGACCCCCACCCGACCTGATCGAAGCAGAGGGGAGCACCACCGCCAACGGAAGGAGGAAGCCGGAGGAGCGGTTGGGGGTTAATTCGCCAAGAAGGAAGAGGGCGGTGGGGTCGGGGATGAGGAGGCGATGAGAACGAGGCAATTTGGGAGGAGCTAGAGGGGGCTACATGATTTGTTGGTGGCAGGTGCGGGAATAGAGCGAGCAGTGATTGGCCCGACACCCGTTGTTGAGAGAGAGAGAGAGAGGAGGTGCGGACATAGAGCGGGGCACGATTGGCCCAATATCTGTTGTTGAGAGAGAGAGGAGGGAAGGGAGAGTTAGGAGAGGCAGATGAACTACTGGTGGTAAACCACCACTACCAACTCCTTTTAAGTAGTTGAGATGTTACTCAATTCTAAGCCAGAGGAACTTATGCTAATGCTTCGATGGCAATATAAACCACGTCGGGAAAAAACATTTCACATTGTACTCTCCCTTCCTCAATCTGGATGCTTATCTTGATCACCTCAGTTGATTTTGGTTGCAACAGGTTATTGACCTGCTCCTGTTCAAGGGGATGGAGGAGCTGAGCAACATCACCGAGCATGCGAAGCAACGCCATCACGTGATTGGCCAATACGTGGTTGGCCAAAAGGGACTGGTGCAGGACCTGGACTCGAAGGACCAAGGGAGCTCCGACTTCCTAAAGAAATTCTACAGTAGCAACTAATTCTAATCCGAGCTACAAACTTTCCACCTTCTGTAATACTGGAAATGTGCTCTCTGAATAAGAATCTGAGAACCTACCCAGCCCAATTGTTGTCACTGAAGGTTTTTGCTTTGTTCTGTTTGATCCTACTGAATGGAATGCCGTTGCTAGTAAATTGATTGTAACTCGTGAACTGTTGTACTTCCCAAGCTGCTGTTCAAGAATCACGGGCTTGTTTGGCAACAGCTGCGGTTTATGACTTTTGGCTGTTTACGGTACATATTATGGAGAGAGAGAGATATTCGCTTGTGATTTTGGCTGGTACAGATGTTAGGCTTTTAACGTGGACATCGTTTAACTTGTAGACCCCGTCTTGAGAAAATACTCCGTTTAGAAGTTAGGTACTGTAGCAAAAGCCAAAAGCCGTCAGCTTTGGAGGAAAAGAACAGGCCCTTTATAGCTTGATATCATGTGTTACCTAGGTTAGAAGGTCATGGCATATCAACTTTGTTGTGCTTGTCCTGAGTATGTGGATTCTGTTGAGCTCAACAAACTGATCAACCTCACTAAACCCTCTATGATCTGAAATCTTAATTGGACAGTCATTGAGGCCTTGAAGACCATCATCAACCTGTCCATGCTTATTTCGTAGCACAAGCTATGATGATAAGAGTATGGAGGCAAGATAAGATAGAAGATTGGCTCTGTTCTTGCGGTTGGTGGTTTTTTGCTGTGTTTTTTACAGTGAAGATGTCAAAATAGACGTTGTACACGGTTTTAAGCTTGAAAAGTCGTTTGGATAATCTATTCTAAGAAAGTGTCTTATTTATTTTGATTTTTGTTGAGGACAAAAGTCCAAAAGACAAGGATACCAAAGGAAAGTTGTGTCCATTTTCGGAGAAGACACCAGCTGCAGGCTACTAGCTCCAACTTCAAACAGCCACTGGTAGACGACAGTACGCACGAACCGAAAAACTCCCAAGCGGATCATAGCAACCGGTGTGACATCCTCCAACGAGAGCATCCTCAAGTCAATTGTGCAAATCTTTGGCTGTTCTGTCTTTAGAGACCCGGTACGGCAAAAGTCCCCCGTTGTTCTTGCTTGAACTGTGTTACCTTGTCACACAAACTCATAACACCACCCATGGATGCAAAACTGACGCTTCTTCTGGAACAGACTCGGCTTCGCTGGACGCGGCGCTGAGAGCTGCCCATGGGTGGCTGTGCAATGAGGAAGGAAGCTTTGTCCCCATCTCCTGCATGTACAAGGGCAACCTGGAGAAGACCTCCCTCGGCGCGAAGCTCGCCGTTCCGGCCGGAGACGAGGAGGAGTACAGGGAGCTCCTGAAGACGTACACGCTGCTCATGAGGAAGAGGATGGAGATTGAGAGGCGCCTGGTGGAGAAGATATTGCGCGCTTAGGTAGGTAGGGAGGTAGGTTGGCAGTTATCAGTTCATGGCCAATTTGGCCTCTGGCGGTATGAGAATGCCTTATTTGGCTCTCTCTCACGCGTAATACTCGATCTGGCCTTGTGTGGCTGAGGAGCGCGTGAGAGGAGCTGGCGTGGCCGCGAAGCACGCGAGGAGGAGGTGGCACAGTTGAGTCAGGTGCGGCGTGAGGGCGGGGTGTGGAGGGGGCAGAAGCGGCGGTGAAACCATAGGGAGAAGGTGACGTGGCAGAAGGAGGCGCACGTCGTAGAGGCGCGCGTAAGGTCCGAGGGCGAGGGCAACGGCGCGCCACCTTCTCCTCCTGCCGATGTGCAGCACTCCCTCGCTGCGCTCCTCACACGCAGCCCGACTACACCACCTCCTCGCGCACAGCCCGACCGCGCCACCTTCATCGCATGCTCCGCGGCCATGCCACCTCCCCTTGCACGCTCCCCAGCTGTGCGAGGAGGCCAGATCAGGCAATATGCATGAGAGGGGGGCCAAAAACGGCTAGTTCAGTATGTCCATCATACTGGACTGTTCTTCAGGATTTCCGTTCTCCCTCTGTTGTACTGTCAGATCTTTAGTTTGTTTAGTATTATTCTATTTGATCGTAAACGAGACTTAGGAATCAGTTCTGTAACATTTTGGACTAGCAAAGAAAAAGTGAGTCCGAATAAGGAAAAGAGCAAGAAAAAAGTAGAAGAGGAATGGAGTGAAGTAAGATTAAATGATTTTTCTGATTGTTTTCGCTAATGTATCTATCTCCAAAATTTTTCATGTGCTTCCAAGAATAAACGAACATGTTTCAATATCCATCATCCATCAATGGACGATTTATGCATAGGCTTAGAATCCAATGGTCTTATTAATTCAGCTTCTACTTTTTGCTATCTATATTTGTGCTATCTCCCTTAATTGCATCATTACTATCTAAAACTCCAAACAAATATTATCATTTATCTAATCCACCAAATATATAATTCCTATTGCATCATCCCTAACTTTATTAATCAAATCATGGCTATCCAAATTCCATGTAAATCCCGAATTCAACCATGACTATGTAGATCCAACCTCAGATATGTTATAATCCAATATCCTTATTTCAAACCCACCAATATCGTTTGTATCAAAACCTTCCTATCCAATTCTTCCATCATTAATTCATGATCTTAGTCTACTCATCCAGTAATCAATTAAGCTTCTTACTATCTACTTGTCAATTAATTCATTATTATAAACATCCACTGAGAACGATATTATTGATCAAGTCTAAAATCCAATAATTATTATCACATTCCCTATTTCTCCAAAACTCAGCTTATTCATTCATCTAGTTAATCCAATCCAACAAATTCCACCGATATCCATTCTAATATTTTGCTACTAATTCTTCCTAATAATCAAACATAATTCCACCAATATCATTATTCATCACCTTTTTTCAATCCCTTATGGGTTTATCTACTCCCTTCACTTACGACTCCCATAGGTGTAATTCAACCTATTTATTGCAATCAGAAATTTGCATTAATTTCGCTTGAGATTAGAATATGAGAGGTAAGGGAAGAACAAAACAAAATAACATAGGTGAGAACTGAGACGAAATAAGGTAGAAGCGGAAAGTTTTCAACATAATCTTTATTTAAAATTAGGAAATTAGTTTTGCACAAATTGTTTTAGATAGTAGCTTAATAGGCTAATGGTGCAATTTGGCTTTTACTACAATCAGAAAACTTTGACCACTTAAATGGTTTTACCCATTGCATCAAGGATATCAAGCGAGTATTATTTGCTAACTACTCGAGTGGTGACCTTATAACTTTTCAAAAGGAAAAGCTTTGGTCAGGGTATTCGCACTATTCTTCATAACACCATCCTTAACACTTCTTCAACTAAGGTTAGCTTTTGTTTAGTTTGGTCAATACCTATAGCAAGAAATTAGTATAGGCGACTACACATGTTTTTAAGATTTTTGACAAACTCAAAAGAAAAAACTTTTAATGTATGTCTAAGAGAGATGAGATAGAAATAGGAAAGACGAGATAGCAATAATACTTATGATTTTCACAATTCTTTTGTATTTGAGAATAGGGTTTTGTAAAACCGTATTCTAATCGTAACAAAATCTATACCTAGGGTTACAACCTATAGTCAAGCCTGCTCTGATACCACTCTGTAACGCCCATGTTTTTGAGAACAGGGACGTCGTACGTCCCGTAATATCTCAGGAGTTCAGTTATGGATAGAAGGAGTATCATGCCTACTCATTTACATTTAAAAAGAGTTAATTTGATTAAAACAAGACCTAATAGTCAATTTTAACAATTATAAGGGCGTCCAAGCTCAAAACTTAACTTACAATCAGAAAAACCGAAGAAAACTCCACAAAAACGCTTAAGTGTGGTCGTAACCCTAACACAAAAACTTGCAACATTCCTTCTTCTCCTGATTTCTGTGTTGGGAAAAAATGAAGCAAGACTAAGTACAACCAACCATACTCAACAAGTCACATGGAAAAGTGCTATATAACTACTTGCCAGGATTTCCAAAGGATGTGGATATAGTGGTTTTATTGAAGTATTTATGGATACAATTTTATTTGTAAACATAAAAGAGCAGTAACTTCTTAAGAAATTAGGGTTTCAAAACTTGATTACTAGACTACAATATTTCCAAATTATTTCCAAATCTACTTATGCTTCGCTGTTAGAATCACCCATTAAACACAGTTTTATTTACCAGAAGCACGGTGTATTCGAATACCATTAATCATGACTCTGCAGAGTTGCACAGCTTTACCCACAATATCTCTTAACTCCCGCGACAGAGTTAAGAAAACAAGACTTTTTAATGCTCAATTCTTTATATAGCCTCTACCCAGTAGGTATTGTTTCTCAATAACCTCAGGTGGCCCGTGGCCTCACTTGATTCGAAGTGGATCTACTATTGTTAAAGGTTTGAAGCAGTGTTTTGGTGGTTTTAGGTTTTGTGATGTCTGATATGGGAAAACGGAGCTGAGAAATGGATAAACGGATTTGAAATGATCGAAATGGATGTATATATATATGTATTTTAGGGTTCTGTGAACAATAACGGGTCAGGTACTGTTCATCGTGGGTTTTACTAATCACAGCGGGTTTAGTCCTTATCGTGTTGCCGCTGCGTACTCGGAGAACAGAGTTACGAGTACTCGAGTGTTCTCGAGTACGACTACGAAGCTGAGTGGACGGTCGGGTTCGACTTCGAGCGTGAAGTCGGGGGAGATTAGACGGTGTATGAGTTGCTATGAAGATCGGATGACGTCTGAGTAGCAGCGGAGATTGGACAGCATTCGAGTGGCTTAAGGGACTCATTTGCATTCATTTTCCCACGTTAGTATTCAGACCCAGCGAGCTGGTCAACCAAAGAACTACAAGAGCAATTGAAGCAAAGCCCAAAGTCTACAAAGGAAAGATCAAAGATATCAGAAAAGGAGGCAAGTCCTTATATTGATCATATGTTGAACCTAGTTTTCAAATACACTATTTTGATTTCAAATATAAATACATGCTTGCCTTTATTGTATGTATAGATTGCCTAGCTCCACCATACAGTGATACCTCTTAACTTCGATTTTGATATTACCTTACTCTTGTCACCATAGGATAATCACAATAGTAATATTGCCAAATAATAGTTGTGCTTAGATATGCTATAGAGACAATAGTAAATACGACACAAACATTGCCAACTGAAGTTTGAAACATGATAATGGTAGAGGTAACATGGGTTACTACTGAAACAAGGAATTTTTATAAAATAATAGGAGACCCCGGGCGAGAGGCTTGACTTAAGACCGGTGCAGGTACTACCTGAGGTCTGAATTGTTGATTTGTCCTCGTCTAAGTCGATTAAGGACCGAATCCGTGTGTGCTTATTTCTACACCCACTGCACAACCACAAGTTTGATATGGGACGAACCTGACCGACTAATTTGTTTTGTTTCGATATAGCCTCCTGCGCCAATTGGGGTGACCTGCGTGGTCATTGGCCAAGGAAGGATATATTTGGGAGTGAACCTATAGGGGTCACTACCTGGGAGAGACTCGAAAGGTCTCTTCCCTCAGAGAGAGTACACTCGCAATAAGCTAATAACGGAGTCCCTTAAGCGCTGAGGGTGCATAACTCCGGAGAAGGAGAAAATACCGAAACAATCATTGTAATGGTCTTGTTATGATTACTTAGTCACACGTTTACGGAAAGGTGTAATGGCCGATATAATGAGATAATCATATCTTGTGGGTAAAGTTATACACCTCTGCAGAGTGTTAATAATCTATTCAAATAGCCGTGTCCCCAGTCATGGGCAGCGTGTTGAAATACCACAGTGTGTAGTTTTCGCAAAAATGGTTATTGGTATGGGAGTATGGTAAAGGACATGGGCTAAGGTCTATGGATTGGACATATGAAATACTTGTGAGGAGAGTTACTCTCACATAGTCAAATGCTTATGGATATCTTACTTATTTATTTTATTTCAGTTAAAGTGGCTAAGTCATAGGTTTGAAATCTAATTATGGTATGATATTGAAAATATGGCTTACGGAAAAGAAACATAAGACAATCCTTTGATTTAACTTTGCATATAGATGATAGCCCTATAAATGTATTCTGCTATAGAGACTTGTTGAGTACTATTAGTTGTACTCAGTCTTGCTATATTCCCATCACAACAGATATTGAAAGAAGAAAGGAGACCTCAAGATTTACGTGATAGGGTTACGACCGCACTCAAGCGTTCGTGTAAGAGTTTTCTTTGAATCTTCTTATTGTAAGTTAAATTTTGGGCTTGGACGCCTGTAAAGTTGTTTAAAATTGGCCGTTAAGACTTATTTTAATTAAACTAATCCTATTTAAATATTCATAAGCAGGTATAATACTCATTATATCTGTAATTGAACTGCTAGACTATTACAGAAGGTAACGACGATCCTATTCGTAGAAACGGGGGAGTTACACCGCCGCTGTTAACCGCTACCGCCCACGAAAAAACGCGCGCTCCCTACGCCTACAATCTCGGCACGGCGCACCCGCCGCACACGCTTGTCCGTCACACACGGCACGTTCGTCTCGTCACGACAGCTTTTGGGCTGGCTACTAGCCTGCTTACACATAACGAAGTGCGTCGCCTACACTTTCGGCCCAAACCTTCCCAAGCCCGAAATACGCCACATTCAGCATGTAGGACACGCTCCGAACTCGCGGACCGCTAGGTGCGGTAGCCCGTGTCCCTCCATAAGACGATGGCTGAGCCCAGCAGCCGTCCTCCATCTCGCCGCCACGCCGCATCTCCCTTTCCCCTCACCAACCGCTCTTCCGCCTCTCGTTTGGGCAAACTAGCACGGCCATCGCCGCGCTACCCCAGGTACGAGTCTCTCTCTCTCTCTTCCAACTTCGCTACACCGCGGATTTGGCATTATAGCTCGGCCGAACGTAGGAGCACGTCCCATTGACTTTGAATCGATCTAACCGCTCCACTAGAATCGATCTGGACCGCTTAAGTACGATCTAACGGCGATCAAATTCCGGGAGTTCTAAAGTTGCCCAAGGCCTCAAATGTTGGCCCGGTAGGCCTAACAAGCTTGGTCCACAAATCCAAGCGGCGCGGGCTCATATACCGCCGTGCCACGCTCTCCCCACGTTTCCAAATTTTTTTTATATGTAGTGCATGGTCTAGGGCGAAATTGGACCTCGGGCTGGGTGTGAGACCCAGCAAATAATCAGCAATACCACTAGGGATGGTAATTGTGCCCGTTTACCCGTGTACCCGCGGGTAAATACCCTAATGGAGTTGGGTATGGGATGGATTTTTTTACCCACAGGTAGAGAAATGGGTGGAAATTTCTGCCCATCGGGTACAGGTATGGGTTAGCTCTACCCGTCTCGCCCGTGAAATGAACTGACAAGTGGGTCCCTTAAAAACAGGAAACCCTCAACATTCACCCCCCCAAACGAGATCCTCTGCCGTCGCGTAAGGCGGACTGCAGAGGGAAGTCGCGATCTGAGCGTCCGATTGAAAAACGGACAGCTCAGATCTATTTTCACTACAGTAGCAAAAAATCTGAACCTCAGATCTGCGGCTTTCCTCTGCAGAGAATTCGTCCCCCCCCCCCCCCCCCCCCCCCCCCCCCCCCCCCCCCCCCCCCCCCCCCCCCCCCCCCCCCCCCCCCCCCCCCCCCCGGGTCTCAGGCACTCAAAATCCCGGCTCCCAGATCCCAGCCGCCGCCCCCAAGACTCCAAAGTCCAAATCGCCCCGTTCCCCCGCCCGGCCGCCCCGCTCCTCGCCAGTCGCCACCCCCCGTTCCCCCGCCGGCCGCCCCGCTCCTCGCCAGTTGCCGCCCCCCGTTCCCCCGCCCGGCCGCCCCGCTCCTCGCCGCCCCCCGTTCCCCCGCCAGCCGCCCCCGCTCCTCGCCGCCCCCCGTTCCCCCGCCCGGCCGCCCCGCTCCTCGCCACCCCCCGTTCCCCCGCCGGCCGCCCGCTCCTCGCCGCCAGTCTCCCCCCACCAGATCCGGCGGTCCGGCCGCTTCCTCGCCGCCAGTCTCCACTCTCCACCGACCAGATCCGCTCCTTTCTCCAGACTCCCGACTCCCTCCGGCCTCCACCGACCAGATCCGGCAAAACTCAGGTGAGCCTCCATTGTTCGGGTGGTGTCTCCGTTCGCCGCCAGACTCCCGAGTCCCGACTCCCTCCAGTGACGCCGCCTGCCGTGTATGATTGTTGTATGATTGTTGCATGATTGTTGCATGATTGCCGCCTGCCGCCTCCATTCTATTTGGCTGTATGATTGTTGTATCTGCCGCCTCCATTCTATTTGGCTGTATTATTGTTGTATGATTGTTGCATGATTGTTGTATGATTGTTGCATGATTGCCGCCTGCCGCCTCCATTCTATTTGGCTGTATGATTGTTGTATCTGCCGCCTCCATTCTATTTGGCTGTATGATTGTTGTATCTGCCGCCTCCATTTTTCTAGTTGTCCTTTTGTTTTTAGGAGCCAGTAAGATAAGTCATTAGCAGCAGTGAATATTTTTCTAGTTGTTCTTCATGTCTATGCTCCACAGATCCTGTTCTTTTTTTTTACTATTCCTTTTCACATATGGTGTGAGTGGCAGATATATGGTTTGATGCTGGCTGGAGATTGAAATTAACTGACGTTATATTTAACCAAATTTTATTGATCCTTCAGATGGAGTGTTTTGTCTGTGGAGAGTTGGATCCTTCAGATGGAGTGTATTAGTGTTTTGGTTAGATGTACCAGTGTATATATGCAATTTGACTTCCTAAAAAATCATTATAAGTATATTACAACCATGTTCGCCTACAAAAATACTGCATTGAGTGAGTCTTTTGTAAGTTCAGAAGGGTAGTTACTAGTTACCATCAAATGGCGGCTTGAAGTTCTCGAATCCTCTCGTTTAGCTACTTTGATGATCAGATTAATTGACTTTGCAGATATATCTGTAACGTGGGGAGCTTGTTGACTTCTCCAGAGCGCCAATCATGGTGGTTTCTCTGCACAGTAAGAACTAGATGTGATAAAAGGATTTACAGTTTTAAACAGCGGTGACCTGATTTTCAACTGCTTTGGTGCTTGCGTGAGGGATCCTACCGGGCTACGCTTATTTTCAACAAGCGCTAGCTTTCTTCGTTCTCATATGCTCTACAATGCTCCACGCCAAGGAGTCACTCAGGAAGATGTATTCAGTTGCTAAGAACTACTGCGGAGGGCCAGTGGCGTCGGATACGCTTTCAGGTACTGTTCTAACATTTGTTGTACATCTCACTCTTACCCTTCAATCAAGAACAGTTCTAACTTAATTTATTGTATTTTAACAGTACTTGATCTTAGGCGTTCTGTCAGCTCCTCAAGCAAAGCATCCAGACATGTTATTCCATTCAGGGCTCGCTCATTTGCGCAATGTTTGCTTGGGGGAAGTTCCGCTGACCAAGAGATTGTGATTGCTCTGGGAAGCAATGTTGGGGATAGGATCAGTACATTTGACAGAGCATTGCAGCTGATGAGAAACTCAGGCATAAACATCACTAGGCACGCCTGCTTGTATGAGACTGCCCCTGCTTATGTGACCGATCAACCGTGTTTCCTGAACTCTGCTGTTAGGGGCACAACTAAACTGGGACCTCATGAGTTGCTTAAGCAGCTAAAGGAGATCGAGAAGCATATAGGGCGCACTGGTGGAATTAGGTATGGTCCAAGACCAATCGATCTAGACATTCTTCTATATGGTAGTTCCCAGATCAATACTGAGACTCTAATTGTGCCACATGAACGCATCCATGAGAGACCATTTGTTTTAGCACCTCTTGTTGACCTTCTAGGTTCGTCCGCTGATGATGGTATGGAAACAAGTTGGCACTCTCTCTCGAAGTGCGGTGGTGGGTTCTTTGAATTGTGGAATAAACTTGGGGGTGAGTGTACAATTGGAACAGAAGGTATCAAAAGGGTATTACCTGTTGGAAATCGTCTGTTGGATTGGTGTGAGAGAACCCTCGTCATGGGGGTGCTTAATCTGACACCAGACAGCTTTAGTGATGGAGGTAAGTTTCAAGAAGTGGATGATGCCATATCTCAGGCCAAGCTTTTAATCTCAGCAGGTGCAGACATCATTGATATTGGTGCTCAATCCACAAGGCCATTTGCAAGAAGATTATCAGTAAATGAAGAGCTTGAGAGGTTGGTTCCTGTTCTTCATGCAATCACTAAAATTCCCGAGATGGAAGGGAAGTTTCTCTCAGTGGATACATTCTACGCAGAAGTTGCTACTGAAGCTGTGAAAAGAGGAGTCCACATGATTAATGATGTATCCAGTGGACAGCTTGACCCAAGAATTCTTAAAGTTGTAGCTGAGCTTGGAGTTCCATATGTTGCCATGCACATGAGGGGAGATCCATCGACTATGCAAAGTGAACAGAATTTACAGTACGTTGATGTCTGCAAGGAAGTTGCTTCTGAGCTATATGCACGGGTGAGAGAAGCAGAGTTGTCTGGGATTCCTTTGTGGAGGATTGTTCTTGATCCTGGCATTGGGTTCTCCAAGAAATCCAGACATAACCTTGAAGTAATCATGGGCTTGGAATCCATTAGAAGAGAGTTGGGTAAGATAAGTTTAGGTGCTTCACATGTGCCAATATTACTTGGACCCTCAAGGAAAAGATTTTTAGGTGAAATATGCAGTCGTGTCAATCCAGTTGAGAGAGATGTTGCTACTGTTGCAGTTGCTACAACTGGGATTTTGAATGGTGCTAATATAGTAAGGGTCCATAATGTTGGATATGGTGTGGATACTGCAAAGGTTTGTGATGCATTGCGTAAGGGCAGAAGATGATGGCAGGAAATTATACCACCTGAATGGAATAGACAATACAGACCAAACTTCAGTTTTGTATAAGAAAATGGTACTCTACCACAACATTGACTTCTTAGATACAAATCTGAGCTACATACAAATCTGAGTCATGTACATGTAGGTACGTATCTTAGCTACATACAAATCTGAGTCATATATGTACACGTAGACTGTAGAGTACGACCAGGACATATGCATCTGAGTCCCCTACAAATCTCAGTCATATATACATGCATACCGTAGAGTATGACCACTACATATACGCATTAACATGCACATGGGTATATAATGTGGAATGCAAACTTGCTTGGTAAAAGTTTTTGTGTTTCAGTATCTGTACTCTCAGTTTGACTTCAGGAAATTCATAAGTTAACCAATTGTTGCTTTTACTGTATCTGCAAGTATGTTGGATCCTTAGGATTCCTACTGATAATTACCAACTAAAGTGTATAACACTACATCAGTACTGGCTACTGCTCCTTTTCCCTATAAAGGCAGCCTCCATCTGTTTCCACCATGTAGTGAGTCTTAACATCTTTTGGTAGATAAGTTGCAATATGGAGTTTAATTACAGGCTTTTAGAAATCTCCTCATCTTTTCTAGAGGGCTTTGGGCATGCATGATTCTCCTTGATCTAAGCTGGACCCACAGGGTTCTGAAAGCTGGCGACTTCTAATGATTCCCCATTAGCCTTTTCTTCCCTTTTCCCCTGCCCCTCTCGCTACCACTCCTGGCTGCTTTACCTGTGGAGATCTAAATCTTTGCATCAGAATCTAATGAGACATGCGTATCAAGGGAGCTTGCTAGGACAATCATTGCTTGCAACATTCCTCCATCACTTGGTTAATTCCCTGCATTTGTACGCACTTCCCTACTGCCCTGAGTCTCTTCTCTTTTGTGCTCTACAGAAGCATCCCACGTTGCTGTTGCTGCTGCTGCTGCTGCTAAATGTTGGCATTTCCAGTATTGCCCTTTGGGTGCCATTTACATGCCTTTCAGATAAATTAGGATTGTTTTTATATATATAGTTAGAAGAAGAAAAAATTGATCTGATCTTGAAGCACTGAACAGTTATAGAAACTGATAGGCAACAGGTCATTACCAAGGTAGGTAGATTTAGGATCTACGGGGTTTTATTATGAGCAACAATAAAACACTCTTTCATTCTTTAGTTATTATTGTTGTGCGCACACTGATTTTTTAGGCTGTCAGTGATTATTTTGGTCTTGTGTATAGTATCTACTACATATACCCACATGTGCAAATCGAGTTGAGCAGTATGATAGATCCATGCATTGCTATTATTTTTGCCATCGATATTAGTTGACACTTGGCATGCACATTATGCATGATTTAGTGTAACCTCAATACCCAATATATACTAAATCAGGCCATTGTATGATTGCATCTATGTGTTGCAGACATAGCAAGATCGATGATCTGGAAATGCATGCTCAGGATAACGTAATGTCCTAAATGCCTAACATTTATAGTAAATCAGGCCATTGCATGCCTGCATTGCACACGCATGCAAGATGATTAGAGAATGCATGCTTAGGATAACCCAAGTACATAATGTAGTGAAGTGAATCAGACCATTGTTTGTCTGCATTGCACACATGCATGCAAGATGATCTGGAAATGCATGCTTCAAGGAGACAGACTCATTGACATTGTGAGGACCATGCAGTGAGCTGATCGATCAGGCTGGTGTTCAGTCTGCAGTAAAAAAATTTTGCATCCAACGGTGGACCAGCGGCAAATGTGGCGCTGAATGTTGTGGTTTTTTAATTCACTTGGTACTAGTTGCGTAAGCAGGAAAGCATGGTACACAGAGAGCAGTTCAGGGCTCATTATGTGATGGAACCACCACCACATATCATAGTGACTGCAGCATCTTTATTTACCAACTTTCCTTTTCTGACATATATACACATACATATATATATACCAATTTATATGTGCCAATTCATAAGCTGCTATTATCAGCACCCTTTTATCTGCATGTGTGCCAAAAATTATCATAGACATGGAGATGCAAAACTCACATTATGTTCTGCAAATTTTTTATTTGCAGATATTGATCAATAATAATTTAAGCTGGCTTAATTCACCTGAAGATTTTTTTCAGGGAATCTTTAGTTTTTAGAACCTTATGAATTGAATAACCTGATGTGTTCTCATGGCTTCATTTTGCAGGTCTATTTTAAAGCGACAGACCCCATTAGTGAGAGGTGGCAGTGTGTCTGGATCATAACAGCCTTCTGGGATGTTCTTGCATTTGTTTTGCTTCTTGTGATATGTTATCTGTGGGCACCGTCCCAAAGCTCACAAAGGTAAATATTTTGCCCCTTCAATGATTTGGAGCCTTGGAAATGCATAATCTAGGTCTGTTTTATATGTCATAAGTAAATGGTTAATTAGGAGCAACTCTAAAACTAACATGCTATTCCTGTGCAATGCCTATTCAGGTGAAGCTATCGACGATTATGAGGAAGCTCAATCTCTGATGAAGGGAACTAATGGTGATGTAGAGATGGTAAAGATTGACAGAGACAAAAATGCTGGTGCTAGCAATGCTTTTAGAACTAAGTTTAAGAACCTTCCTACCCTCTAGAGATCGGACAAAAAAAACATTTTATAAATAAAACTATTTGTCCTTTACAAATTTCTTTTAAGACTTATTGATGGATGAAGATAGTTAATAAAAATCAACTTTGAGTGTTAGTCGGCGTTGAAGTTAATAAAAATTGGCGACGATCGAACTTGTAGTTCTTATTATTAAATTAAGATAACTGTCAATCTGGTTATGTGAATATTCTTGATTGATGTGAATGAAACCATACAGAAAGATTTAGGGAATGTCTATTTCTGAATTTTTTGAACCATTGGATTAAAAACAGACTGCAATACAATAGTAGTTTTAATCATTTTTAATCCGTAGCAACGCACGGGCATCTTACTAGTACTACGTGAATTTAGTCGCAATTAGGAGTTGGGTTGAGTTCAACTAACCCAAGGGCCAGCCCTTAGAGCGTTATTACACTTTTCATGTACGTACAGACGGATGGATTAGGACCATGACAGCTTAAACTCTAGCCTAGAGCATATGATATTTATCAGTGTAAAACTAAAGTTAGTTGGAAGCACAACATCCCCTTTTAGTTCAAGTAACAGTAGTCTCCAGCACTCCACAATCTAGGTGTTATGAAATCTTGCATCCACAACCGCATACAGACTTAAAACTGTCAAAACAACTTGCATCCGCCACTGCGTACAGACTTAAACTGTCAAAACAAAACTAAATAAAAATTAAGCTAGTAGTGGCTCTCCAGAACAAGAGGCTGACACGGTCCTTCACTTGCGAGATACCAAGGGTACAAGAGTTTGGGTAATTGGGATACAATAGATGTGGGTTTGAGGAGGAATTAGAAGAGAACAGAGGTGGAAGAAGAACAGCAGGGACTGGGAATGAGATAGAATACAGGGAGGAGGTCAAGTTCTGTTCGGTTCCCCCTTCTCACGCTGCCGTTGCTTATATGATGCTACCCCTAAGCCGAATGGGCCGTAGAGCTAGCCCAACAGCTGGTCCAGTCCATATCCGTGACACTCTTTTCCTTGAAATTCGGCTTCCCCCAAGCCGATGTCACCCTGCCGGGGTCCCAAGGCACTTACAATAGGTGAATTCTTTTGGGCTAATGCTTATAGCTTAAATATTTGAATTCTGGTTATTCGTAAGACACAATACGCAGAGCGAAATAGTCACATGCGATTTTGGCCGGTACAGCTGAACTCAGTACATTTTTTACTATAATTTTTCTATTGACCTTGCCTTGAGAAAAGTACCACTTAAAAGTTAGTTACTGTAAACAGTATAAACATAAGGCAAATTAAAGCCCAAAAGAACCCGACCACAATCTCTGGTCGTATCTCTAGGTGAACTGATGCAAAGAATTTCAAAGCTATCCTTCCATTTGTTGTTCTAATTGGCGATTTCGCTCCTCAAGTTGCCTATTCGTTCTTCAGGTGGGCAGCTTTTGCCCGGTATTCTTCATGCCCCAGTTTCATCTTCCGGTTTTCAATCTCTAGTTCAGGTAGTTTCTGGTCTTGATCAGCCATAGAAGAAAGAGCCCTGGGTATACAGAGAGGTTGGGGAAGGTGGCTGATCGACGATGATGCCGTGGGTTGGAGGAGGGTGGTGGAAGTCAGTGGGGGGGGGGCGAGATGAGATCGGTTTAGAGGCGGTAGTGGATCCAATAGCAATAGCCGCCGGAGGTGAGGAAGGAGGGCGATGCAGCGGGAGTTCACTAGAAAGTAGGAGGGGGCAGCTCCTTAGAAAGGAGAAAGAAGGTGGCACAGGGGTAGTTCACAGGAGAGGAGGAAGAGGGCGGCTAGGAAGGGAGACAAAGCGGCAACGACAATGGTAGAGCGACGACGCTGGTAGGGTGAGGAGGTAGCTAGGGTTCGGTGGAGGGGAAGGAAAAACGAGGAATGTTTATCTTTACTTATTAAAGGCTCCTCTAAGACTCTTATTTTGATCCTAAGAGAGGTAAAAAGGTAGAGATTTTATGTTAATCGAAGAAGAAAAGAAAAAAGGTATCCAGCCGAACGCAAAGTACAAAGCTGAATCAAAATGCCTAGAAAACGCCACGGCCGGAAAAGTCATCGGATGACGGTATGCCATGTTCGCATGCAGCAGCCAAGACGGTAAGGACGACTCGTGCTGAGCCCGGCCCGGCCGTGCATTCGTACGTGCGTGCCGGGGCCTGATCGATCCATTCCATGCATCCAATCCCAATCAGCCGTTCCCGAGTATGTTCTTTCTAATTTTAAAAACTGTTTTTTAGTTTTTACAGTAATTAATTTTTAAACAAAATGTTTTTTGAGATAGAGTCTACTAGTTAATTATAGTATATACTGTACCGACTTTATTTATATCGTCAAAAATCACACATGAATTTCTATTACTGTATAATCTCTCACATAAACAACTCAAAAGTCACGTACCGTAGCCCAAAGTCCAAACCAAAAAATGAAAGAGATCCAAAATGTAAAAAAATCAATACCGTATCCGTTAGCCATCAACCATGGCAAGAACGAAAGTCGTAACAGCTCAATGAATTATTAACCTCTGTCAAGTTTGATGGAACTGGATAGCTTGGTCACTGCTCGTTTGGGCTAGTTTTGGGATTTTGGCTTTTAACTGCTGGCTTTTTAATTTCGTTTTTCATAGCCTTTTAGCTTTTTGTCCTTTCTTTTTTATATTCTTTTATATTATCTGGGATAACTTGTTTTTTATTTTTTATTTTTTAATTTAATTAAAACATTAAAAAGCAAAAAATCAAAAAAATATACATTTAAACCCAAATCAGCACGAGTGGCACACATCACTTCTGGCACGGAGAAAAAAGATGTAACTCTGCTGCCTGCCTTCTTCATTGCCACGGGTGTGGACAACGTACAGTGGGGCCCAACGGTCAGGTTGAGCCCACAAGGGACATACATGGTGTGGGTACAGAACCTCAGCTTGTTTGTCAAACTCAAATCTGCAGCCCCTACTGTAGTACTGAAGCACGTAGGGTTCCTTCCCTCGTTCTAGGGATTCTTTGACCAGCGGATTGAAGAAGGATCTTGCACAGGCAGGCCCTTAAGCAATAATAGGATAATCTCATCTATTATAAAAGAAAGATTGACTATTTACTATTTTCACCTTCGGTATTCTCTTACATGCATTGACACTTGGGCCATGTCATCAGCCCCGAAACTACCCTATCGTTTATTCTTGTTTAACCGTTTCGTCCTGTTTCCACTTTCACAACTGCTTTTCCATAGCAGCTTTTGAAAGAAAACACAACAAATGCAAATTGCCTCTATCTTTGCCATGTGTAACCTTAAGTGCACTGCAATTTCCTTAAATGACATGTGCACATTTGTGGTTTGTCTAGTAGTATACCTCCATGCATGCACATGCATGAGAATGGCACATAGAAGATCATCTCGACCCCTCTAGCTAGATTTGTAGGTCATGCCTGTTAATATAAGCTCTACACACCCACCCACCACACACACGCTAAAGGGAAGAAAAGTAAAAGCTAGCATTTTCGCAACATTACATGTCTAGGGTTGTATCGGCACAAACCGAGTACGCGCTACACAACACGATAGGAGAATCTAGTTTTGGCAAAGCCTTATCCGCACACGCACAAAGTACATGTACATATCGCACTAGCTTGTGCTGCGACTCGAATGGGTATGGCATATTATTTTTGGTTTCGGTTTATAGTTTATAATTGTGATTTATAGTTTTTAGGTTGTTTATAAGTAAAGTAAGGAGTAACAGAAATTTACGTGCGGTTTTGGCTAATATAAAGAAAGTCGATACAGTGTGTACTACAATTAATTTATAAACCCTGTCTTAAAAAACATTAATCTGTTCATTTGTTTGCCCAAAAAATCTTTAAGAGATCTGTACCATGCAAAAATAAATCACAGGAATAGCTTATAAAAGAAAATAGAAACAAAATCGAAGGGAAAACAACTAAAAAGAGGGGATGCATGCAAAAACAAAGGGGTCAGGGGTGTAAAGACCTAGAGGGATGTGTCGAGGAAGAAGGGCCGGTGAGGAGTAGACCAAAAGGATCGGCGACCTTGCTGCTGGTGGCTACCGGTGATCGCTGCCTCACTGAGCCACCGCCTCCCGCTGAGATCGCCACGCCGTGCTAACCGCCAAACAACGTTGACCTGGTGCTCCGCCTCAAAACTCCCAAATGGCAATACATGCCAATAAAACCTAGATGGATTGCAAGGGCATGAGATGGGAAATCCAAAAAGTATGCATGCAAGGATAAATTTCAAATTTTAATGGACTGATTTAGGCACGGAAGGGGAAGAACTCAACCTCTTGAGAAAGAAGTAGAAGAACCAGGAAGGCGCAGATGGGGAACGACGGTGGTGAGGAGGACGGGGGTGGTGTGGTGGTAGACGGCGAGGGAGGGGTAGCCCTTCGTCCTCGATGCCGCGCGACTGACTACACGGCACGGCGCACAAAGGGAGGTCGGCACGACCCCCACCCGACCTGATCGAAGCAGAGGGGAGCACCACCGCCAACGGAAGGAGGAAGCCGGAGGAGCGGTTGGGGGTTAATTCGCCAAGAAGGAAGAGGGCGGTGGGGTCGGGGATGAGGAGGCGATGAGAACGAGGCAATTTGGGAGGAGCTAGAGGGGGCTACATGATTTGTTGGTGGCAGGTGCGGGAATAGAGCGAGCAGTGATTGGCCCGACACCCGTTGTTGAGAGAGAGAGAGAGAGGAGGTGCGGACATAGAGCGGGGCACGATTGGCCCAATATCTGTTGTTGAGAGAGAGAGGAGGGAAGGGAGAGTTAGGAGAGGCAGATGAACTACTGGTGGTAAACCACCACTACCAACTCCTTTTAAGTAGTTGAGATGTTACTCAATTCTAAGCCAGAGGAACTTATGCTAATGCTTCGATGGCAATATAAACCACGTCGGGAAAAAACATTTCACATTGTACTCTCCCTTCCTCAATCTGGATGCTTATCTTGATCACCTCAGTTGATTTTGGTTGCAACAGGTTATTGACCTGCTCCTGTTCAAGGGGATGGAGGAGCTGAGCAACATCACCGAGCATGCGAAGCAACGCCATCACGTGATTGGCCAATACGTGGTTGGCCAAAAGGGACTGGTGCAGGACCTGGACTCGAAGGACCAAGGGAGCTCCGACTTCCTAAAGAAATTCTACAGTAGCAACTAATTCTAATCCGAGCTACAAACTTTCCACCTTCTGTAATACTGGAAATGTGCTCTCTGAATAAGAATCTGAGAACCTACCCAGCCCAATTGTTGTCACTGAAGGTTTTTGCTTTGTTCTGTTTGATCCTACTGAATGGAATGCCGTTGCTAGTAAATTGATTGTAACTCGTGAACTGTTGTACTTCCCAAGCTGCTGTTCAAGAATCACGGGCTTGTTTGGCAACAGCTGCGGTTTATGACTTTTGGCTGTTTACGGTACATATTATGGAGAGAGAGAGATATTCGCTTGTGATTTTGGCTGGTACAGATGTTAGGCTTTTAACGTGGACATCGTTTAACTTGTAGACCCCGTCTTGAGAAAATACTCCGTTTAGAAGTTAGGTACTGTAGCAAAAGCCAAAAGCCGTCAGCTTTGGAGGAAAAGAACAGGCCCTTTATAGCTTGATATCATGTGTTACCTAGGTTAGAAGGTCATGGCATATCAACTTTGTTGTGCTTGTCCTGAGTATGTGGATTCTGTTGAGCTCAACAAACTGATCAACCTCACTAAACCCTCTATGATCTGAAATCTTAATTGGACAGTCATTGAGGCCTTGAAGACCATCATCAACCTGTCCATGCTTATTTCGTAGCACAAGCTATGATGATAAGAGTATGGAGGCAAGATAAGATAGAAGATTGGCTCTGTTCTTGCGGTTGGTGGTTTTTTGCTGTGTTTTTTACAGTGAAGATGTCAAAATAGACGTTGTACACGGTTTTAAGCTTGAAAAGTCGTTTGGATAATCTATTCTAAGAAAGTGTCTTATTTATTTTGATTTTTGTTGAGGACAAAAGTCCAAAAGACAAGGATACCAAAGGAAAGTTGTGTCCATTTTCGGAGAAGACACCAGCTGCAGGCTACTAGCTCCAACTTCAAACAGCCACTGGTAGACGACAGTACGCACGAACCGAAAAACTCCCAAGCGGATCATAGCAACCGGTGTGACATCCTCCAACGAGAGCATCCTCAAGTCAATTGTGCAAATCTTTGGCTGTTCTGTCTTTAGAGACCCGGTACGGCAAAAGTCCCCCGTTGTTCTTGCTTGAACTGTGTTACCTTGTCACACAAACTCATAACACCACCCATGGATGCAAAACTGACGCTTCTTCTGGAACAGACTCGGCTTCGCTGGACGCGGCGCTGAGAGCTGCCCATGGGTGGCTGTGCAATGAGGAAGGAAGCTTTGTCCCCATCTCCTGCATGTACAAGGGCAACCTGGAGAAGACCTCCCTCGGCGCGAAGCTCGCCGTTCCGGCCGGAGACGAGGAGGAGTACAGGGAGCTCCTGAAGACGTACACGCTGCTCATGAGGAAGAGGATGGAGATTGAGAGGCGCCTGGTGGAGAAGATATTGCGCGCTTAGGTAGGTAGGGAGGTAGGTTGGCAGTTATCAGTTCATGGCCAATTTGGCCTCTGGCGGTATGAGAATGCCTTATTTGGCTCTCTCTCACGCGTAATACTCGATCTGGCCTTGTGTGGCTGAGGAGCGCGTGAGAGGAGCTGGCGTGGCCGCGAAGCACGCGAGGAGGAGGTGGCACAGTTGAGTCAGGTGCGGCGTGAGGGCGGGGTGTGGAGGGGGCAGAAGCGGCGGTGAAACCATAGGGAGAAGGTGACGTGGCAGAAGGAGGCGCACGTCGTAGAGGCGCGCGTAAGGTCCGAGGGCGAGGGCAACGGCGCGCCACCTTCTCCTCCTGCCGATGTGCAGCACTCCCTCGCTGCGCTCCTCACACGCAGCCCGACTACACCACCTCCTCGCGCACAGCCCGACCGCGCCACCTTCATCGCATGCTCCGCGGCCATGCCACCTCCCCTTGCACGCTCCCCAGCTGTGCGAGGAGGCCAGATCAGGCAATATGCATGAGAGGGGGGCCAAAAACGGCTAGTTCAGTATGTCCATCATACTGGACTGTTCTTCAGGATTTCCGTTCTCCCTCTGTTGTACTGTCAGATCTTTAGTTTGTTTAGTATTATTCTATTTGATCGTAAACGAGACTTAGGAATCAGTTCTGTAACATTTTGGACTAGCAAAGAAAAAGTGAGTCCGAATAAGGAAAAGAGCAAGAAAAAAGTAGAAGAGGAATGGAGTGAAGTAAGATTAAATGATTTTTCTGATTGTTTTCGCTAATGTATCTATCTCCAAAATTTTTCATGTGCTTCCAAGAATAAACGAACATGTTTCAATATCCATCATCCATCAATGGACGATTTATGCATAGGCTTAGAATCCAATGGTCTTATTAATTCAGCTTCTACTTTTTGCTATCTATATTTGTGCTATCTCCCTTAATTGCATCATTACTATCTAAAACTCCAAACAAATATTATCATTTATCTAATCCACCAAATATATAATTCCTATTGCATCATCCCTAACTTTATTAATCAAATCATGGCTATCCAAATTCCATGTAAATCCCGAATTCAACCATGACTATGTAGATCCAACCTCAGATATGTTATAATCCAATATCCTTATTTCAAACCCACCAATATCGTTTGTATCAAAACCTTCCTATCCAATTCTTCCATCATTAATTCATGATCTTAGTCTACTCATCCAGTAATCAATTAAGCTTCTTACTATCTACTTGTCAATTAATTCATTATTATAAACATCCACTGAGAACGATATTATTGATCAAGTCTAAAATCCAATAATTATTATCACATTCCCTATTTCTCCAAAACTCAGCTTATTCATTCATCTAGTTAATCCAATCCAACAAATTCCACCGATATCCATTCTAATATTTTGCTACTAATTCTTCCTAATAATCAAACATAATTCCACCAATATCATTATTCATCACCTTTTTTCAATCCCTTATGGGTTTATCTACTCCCTTCACTTACGACTCCCATAGGTGTAATTCAACCTATTTATTGCAATCAGAAATTTGCATTAATTTCGCTTGAGATTAGAATATGAGAGGTAAGGGAAGAACAAAACAAAATAACATAGGTGAGAACTGAGACGAAATAAGGTAGAAGCGGAAAGTTTTCAACATAATCTTTATTTAAAATTAGGAAATTAGTTTTGCACAAATTGTTTTAGATAGTAGCTTAATAGGCTAATGGTGCAATTTGGCTTTTACTACAATCAGAAAACTTTGACCACTTAAATGGTTTTACCCATTGCATCAAGGATATCAAGCGAGTATTATTTGCTAACTACTCGAGTGGTGACCTTATAACTTTTCAAAAGGAAAAGCTTTGGTCAGGGTATTCGCACTATTCTTCATAACACCATCCTTAACACTTCTTCAACTAAGGTTAGCTTTTGTTTAGTTTGGTCAATACCTATAGCAAGAAATTAGTATAGGCGACTACACATGTTTTTAAGATTTTTGACAAACTCAAAAGAAAAAACTTTTAATGTATGTCTAAGAGAGATGAGATAGAAATAGGAAAGACGAGATAGCAATAATACTTATGATTTTCACAATTCTTTTGTATTTGAGAATAGGGTTTTGTAAAACCGTATTCTAATCGTAACAAAATCTATACCTAGGGTTACAACCTATAGTCAAGCCTGCTCTGATACCACTCTGTAACGCCCATGTTTTTGAGAACAGGGACGTCGTACGTCCCGTAATATCTCAGGAGTTCAGTTATGGATAGAAGGAGTATCATGCCTACTCATTTACATTTAAAAAGAGTTAATTTGATTAAAACAAGACCTAATAGTCAATTTTAACAATTATAAGGGCGTCCAAGCTCAAAACTTAACTTACAATCAGAAAAACCGAAGAAAACTCCACAAAAACGCTTAAGTGTGGTCGTAACCCTAACACAAAAACTTGCAACATTCCTTCTTCTCCTGATTTCTGTGTTGGGAAAAAATGAAGCAAGACTAAGTACAACCAACCATACTCAACAAGTCACATGGAAAAGTGCTATATAACTACTTGCCAGGATTTCCAAAGGATGTGGATATAGTGGTTTTATTGAAGTATTTATGGATACAATTTTATTTGTAAACATAAAAGAGCAGTAACTTCTTAAGAAATTAGGGTTTCAAAACTTGATTACTAGACTACAATATTTCCAAATTATTTCCAAATCTACTTATGCTTCGCTGTTAGAATCACCCATTAAACACAGTTTTATTTACCAGAAGCACGGTGTATTCGAATACCATTAATCATGACTCTGCAGAGTTGCACAGCTTTACCCACAATATCTCTTAACTCCCGCGACAGAGTTAAGAAAACAAGACTTTTTAATGCTCAATTCTTTATATAGCCTCTACCCAGTAGGTATTGTTTCTCAATAACCTCAGGTGGCCCGTGGCCTCACTTGATTCGAAGTGGATCTACTATTGTTAAAGGTTTGAAGCAGTGTTTTGGTGGTTTTAGGTTTTGTGATGTCTGATATGGGAAAACGGAGCTGAGAAATGGATAAACGGATTTGAAATGATCGAAATGGATGTATATATATATGTATTTTAGGGTTCTGTGAACAATAACGGGTCAGGTACTGTTCATCGTGGGTTTTACTAATCACAGCGGGTTTAGTCCTTATCGTGTTGCCGCTGCGTACTCGGAGAACAGAGTTACGAGTACTCGAGTGTTCTCGAGTACGACTACGAAGCTGAGTGGACGGTCGGGTTCGACTTCGAGCGTGAAGTCGGGGGAGATTAGACGGTGTATGAGTTGCTATGAAGATCGGATGACGTCTGAGTAGCAGCGGAGATTGGACAGCATTCGAGTGGCTTAAGGGACTCATTTGCATTCATTTTCCCACGTTAGTATTCAGACCCAGCGAGCTGGTCAACCAAAGAACTACAAGAGCAATTGAAGCAAAGCCCAAAGTCTACAAAGGAAAGATCAAAGATATCAGAAAAGGAGGCAAGTCCTTATATTGATCATATGTTGAACCTAGTTTTCAAATACACTATTTTGATTTCAAATATAAATACATGCTTGCCTTTATTGTATGTATAGATTGCCTAGCTCCACCATACAGTGATACCTCTTAACTTCGATTTTGATATTACCTTACTCTTGTCACCATAGGATAATCACAATAGTAATATTGCCAAATAATAGTTGTGCTTAGATATGCTATAGAGACAATAGTAAATACGACACAAACATTGCCAACTGAAGTTTGAAACATGATAATGGTAGAGGTAACATGGGTTACTACTGAAACAAGGAATTTTTATAAAATAATAGGAGACCCGGGCGAGAGGCTTGACTTAAGACCGGTGCAGGTACTACCTGAGGTCTGAATTGTTGATTTGTCTCGTCTAAGTCGATTAAGGACCGAATCCGTGTGTGCTTATTTCTACACCCACTGCACAACCACAAGTTTGATATGGGACGAACCTGACCGACTAATTTGTTTTGTTTCGATATAGCCTCCTGCGCCAATTGGGGTGACCTGCGTGGTCATTGGCCAAGGAAGGATATATTTGGGAGTGAACCTATAGGGGTCACTACCTGGGAGAGACTCGAAAGGTCTCTTCCCTCAGAGAGAGTACACTCGCAATAAGCTAATAACGGAGTCCCTTAAGCGCTGAGGGTGCATAACTCCGGAGAAGGAGAAAATACCGAAACAATCATTGTAATGGTCTTGTTATGATTACTTAGTCACACGTTTACGGAAAGGTGTAATGGCCGATATAATGAGATAATCATATCTTGTGGGTAAAGTTATACACCTCTGCAGAGTGTTAATAATCTATTCAAATAGCCGTGTCCCCAGTCATGGGCAGCGTGTTGAAATACCACAGTGTGTAGTTTTCGCAAAAATGGTTATTGGTATGGGAGTATGGTAAAGGACATGGGCTAAGGTCTATGGATTGGACATATGAAATACTTGTGAGGAGAGTTACTCTCACATAGTCAAATGCTTATGGATATCTTACTTATTTATTTTATTTCAGTTAAAGTGGCTAAGTCATAGGTTTGAAATCTAATTATGGTATGATATTGAAAATATGGCTTACGGAAAAGAAACATAAGACAATCCTTTGATTTAACTTTGCATATAGATGATAGCCCTATAAATGTATTCTGCTATAGAGACTTGTTGAGTACTATTAGTTGTACTCAGTCTTGCTATATTCCCATCACAACAGATATTGAAAGAAGAAAGGAGACCTCAAGATTTACGTGATAGGGTTACGACCGCACTCAAGCGTTCGTGTAAGAGTTTTCTTTGAATCTTCTTATTGTAAGTTAAATTTTGGGCTTGGACGCCTGTAAAGTTGTTAAAATTGGCCGTTAAGACTTATTTTAATTAAACTAATCCTATTTAAATATTCATAAGCAGGTATAATACTCATTATATCTGTAATTGAACTGCTAGACTATTACAGAAGGTAACGACGATCCTATTCGTAGAAACGGGGGAGTTACACCGCCGCTGTTAACCGCTACCGCCACGAAAAACGCGCGCTCCCTACGCCTACAATCTCGGCACGGCGCACCCGCCGCACACGCTTGTCCGTCACACACGGCACGTTCGTCTCGTCACGACAGCTTTTGGGCTGGCTACTAGCCTGCTTACACATAACGAAGTGCGTCGCCTACACTTTCGGCCCAAACCTTCCCAAGCCCGAAATACGCCACATTCAGCATGTAGGACACGCTCCGAACTCGCGGACCGCTAGGTGCGGTAGCCCGTGTCCCTCCATAAGACGATGGCTGAGCCCAGCAGCCGTCCTCCATCTCGCCGCCACGCCGCATCTCCCTTTCCCCTCACCAACCGCTCTTCCGCCTCTCGTTTGGGCAAACTAGCACGGCCATCGCCGCGCTACCCCAGGTACGAGTCTCTCTCTCTCTCTTCCAAACTTCGCTACACCGCGGATTTGGCATTATAGCTCGGCCGAACGTAGGAGCACGTCCCATTGACTTTGAATCGATCTAACCGCTCCACTAGAATCGATCTGGACCGCTTAAGTACGATCTAACGGCGATCAAATTCCGGGAGTTCTAAAGTTGCCCAAGGCCTCAAATGTTGGCCCGGTAGGCCTAACAAGCTTGGTCCACAAATCCAAGCGGCGCGGGCTCATATACCGCCGTGCCACGCTCTCCCCACGTTTCCAAATTTTTTTTATATGTAGTGCATGGTCTAGGGCGAAATTGGACCTCGGGCTGGGTGTGAGACCCAGCAAATAATCAGCAATACCACTAGGGATGGTAATTGTGCCCGTTTACCCGTGTACCCGCGGGTAAATACCCTAATGGAGTTGGGTATGGGATGGATTTTTTACCCACAGGTAGAGAAATGGGTGGAAATTTCTGCCCATCGGGTACAGGTATGGGTTAGCTCTACCCGTCTCGCCCGTGAAATGAACTGACAAGTGGGTCCCTTAAAAACAGTAAACCCTAACATCACCCCCCCCAAACGAGATGCTCTGCAGTCGCGTAAGGCGACTGCAGAGGGAAGTCGCGATCTGAGCCGTCCGATTGAAAAAAGGACAGCTCAGATCTATTTTTACTACAGTAGCAAAAAATCTGAACCTCAGATCTGCGGCTTTCCTCTGCAGAGAATTCGTCCCCCCCCCCCCCCCCCCCCCGGGTCTCAGGCACTCAAAATCCCGGCTCCCAGATCCCAGCCGCCGCCCCCAAGACTCCAAAGTCCAAATCGCCCCGTTCCCCCGCCCGGCCGCCCCGCTCCTCGCCAGTCGCCACCCCCCGTTCCCCCGCCGGCCGCCCCGCTCCTCGCCAGTTGCCGCCCCCCGTTCCCCCGCCCGGCCGCCCCGCTCCTCGCCGCCCCCGTTCCCCCGCCAGCCGCCCCGCTCCTCGCCGCCCCCCGTTCCCCCGCCCGGCCGCCCCGCTCCTCGCCACCCCCCGTTCCCCCGCCGGCCGCCCGCTCCTCGCCGCCAGTCTCCACCCACCAGATCCGGCGGTCCGGCCGCTTCCTCGCCGCCAGTCTCCACTCTCCACCGACCAGATCCGCTCCTTTCTCCAGACTCCCGACTCCCTCCGGCCTCCACCGACCAGATCCGGCAAAACTCAGGTGAGCCTCCATTGTTCGGGTGGTGTCTCCGTTCGCCGCCAGACTCCCGAGTCCCGACTCCCTCCAGTGACGCCGCCTGCCGTGTATGATTGTTGTATGATTGTTGCATGATTGTTGCATGATTGCCGCCTGCCGCCTCCATTCTATTTGGCTGTATGATTGTTGTATCTGCCGCCTCCATTCTATTTGGCTGTATTATTGTTGTATGATTGTTGCATGATTGTTGTATGATTGTTGCATGATTGCCGCCTGCCGCCTCCATTCTATTTGGCTGTATGATTGTTGTATCTGCCGCCTCCATTCTATTTGGCTGTATGATTGTTGTATCTGCCGCCTCCATTTTTCTAGTTGTCCTTTTGTTTTTAGGAGCCAGTAAGATAAGTCATTAGCAGCAGTGAATATTTTTCTAGTTGTTCTTCATGTCTATGCTCCACAGATCCTGTTCTTTTTTTTTACTATTCCTTTTCACATATGGTGTGAGTGGCAGATATATGGTTTGATGCTGGCTGGAGATTGAAATTAACTGACGTTATATTTAACCAAATTTTATTGATCCTTCAGATGGAGTGTTTTGTCTGTGGAGAGTTGGATCCTTCAGATGGAGTGTATTAGTGTTTTGGTTAGATGTACCAGTGTATATATGCAATTTGACTTCCTAAAAAATCATTATAAGTATATTACAACCATGTTCGCCTACAAAAATACTGCATTGAGTGAGTCTTTTGTAAGTTCAGAAGGGTAGTTACTAGTTACCATCAAATGGCGGCTTGAAGTTCTCGAATCCTCTCGTTTAGCTACTTTGATGATCAGATTAATTGACTTTGCAGATATATCTGTAACGTGGGGAGCTTGTTGACTTCTCCAGAGCGCCAATCATGGTGGTTTCTCTGCACAGTAAGAACTAGATGTGATAAAAGGATTTACAGTTTTAAACAGCGGTGACCTGATTTTCAACTGCTTTGGTGCTTGCGTGAGGGATCCTACCGGGCTACGCTTATTTTCAACAAGCGCTAGCTTTCTTCGTTCTCATATGCTCTACAATGCTCCACGCCAAGGAGTCACTCAGGAAGATGTATTCAGTTGCTAAGAACTACTGCGGAGGGCCAGTGGCGTCGGATACGCTTTCAGGTACTGTTCTAACATTTGTTGTACATCTCACTCTTACCCTTCAATCAAGAACAGTTCTAACTTAATTTATTGTATTTTAACAGTACTTGATCTTAGGCGTTCTGTCAGCTCCTCAAGCAAAGCATCCAGACATGTTATTCCATTCAGGGCTCGCTCATTTGCGCAATGTTTGCTTGGGGGAAGTTCCGCTGACCAAGAGATTGTGATTGCTCTGGGAAGCAATGTTGGGGATAGGATCAGTACATTTGACAGAGCATTGCAGCTGATGAGAAACTCAGGCATAAACATCACTAGGCACGCCTGCTTGTATGAGACTGCCCCTGCTTATGTGACCGATCAACCGTGTTTCCTGAACTCTGCTGTTAGGGGCACAACTAAACTGGGACCTCATGAGTTGCTTAAGCAGCTAAAGGAGATCGAGAAGCATATAGGGCGCACTGGTGGAATTAGGTATGGTCCAAGACCAATCGATCTAGACATTCTTCTATATGGTAGTTCCCAGATCAATACTGAGACTCTAATTGTGCCACATGAACGCATCCATGAGAGACCATTTGTTTTAGCACCTCTTGTTGACCTTCTAGGTTCGTCCGCTGATGATGGTATGGAAACAAGTTGGCACTCTCTCTCGAAGTGCGGTGGTGGGTTCTTTGAATTGTGGAATAAACTTGGGGGTGAGTGTACAATTGGAACAGAAGGTATCAAAAGGGTATTACCTGTTGGAAATCGTCTGTTGGATTGGTGTGAGAGAACCCTCGTCATGGGGGTGCTTAATCTGACACCAGACAGCTTTAGTGATGGAGGTAAGTTTCAAGAAGTGGATGATGCCATATCTCAGGCCAAGCTTTTAATCTCAGCAGGTGCAGACATCATTGATATTGGTGCTCAATCCACAAGGCCATTTGCAAGAAGATTATCAGTAAATGAAGAGCTTGAGAGGTTGGTTCCTGTTCTTCATGCAATCACTAAAATTCCCGAGATGGAAGGGAAGTTTCTCTCAGTGGATACATTCTACGCAGAAGTTGCTACTGAAGCTGTGAAAAGAGGAGTCCACATGATTAATGATGTATCCAGTGGACAGCTTGACCCAAGAATTCTTAAAGTTGTAGCTGAGCTTGGAGTTCCATATGTTGCCATGCACATGAGGGGAGATCCATCGACTATGCAAAGTGAACAGAATTTACAGTACGTTGATGTCTGCAAGGAAGTTGCTTCTGAGCTATATGCACGGGTGAGAGAAGCAGAGTTGTCTGGGATTCCTTTGTGGAGGATTGTTCTTGATCCTGGCATTGGGTTCTCCAAGAAATCCAGACATAACCTTGAAGTAATCATGGGCTTGGAATCCATTAGAAGAGAGTTGGGTAAGATAAGTTTAGGTGCTTCACATGTGCCAATATTACTTGGACCCTCAAGGAAAAGATTTTTAGGTGAAATATGCAGTCGTGTCAATCCAGTTGAGAGAGATGTTGCTACTGTTGCAGTTGCTACAACTGGGATTTTGAATGGTGCTAATATAGTAAGGGTCCATAATGTTGGATATGGTGTGGATACTGCAAAGGTTTGTGATGCATTGCGTAAGGGCAGAAGATGATGGCAGGAAATTATACCACCTGAATGGAATAGACAATACAGACCAAACTTCAGTTTTGTATAAGAAAATGGTACTCTACCACAACATTGACTTCTTAGATACAAATCTGAGCTACATACAAATCTGAGTCATGTACATGTAGGTACGTATCTTAGCTACATACAAATCTGAGTCATATATGTACACGTAGACTGTAGAGTACGACCAGGACATATGCATCTGAGTCCCCTACAAATCTCAGTCATATATACATGCATACCGTAGAGTATGACCACTACATATACGCATTAACATGCACATGGGTATATAATGTGGAATGCAAACTTGCTTGGTAAAAGTTTTTGTGTTTCAGTATCTGTACTCTCAGTTTGACTTCAGGAAATTCATAAGTTAACCAATTGTTGCTTTTACTGTATCTGCAAGTATGTTGGATCCTTAGGATTCCTACTGATAATTACCAACTAAAGTGTATAACACTACATCAGTACTGGCTACTGCTCCTTTTCCCTATAAAGGCAGCCTCCATCTGTTTCCACCATGTAGTGAGTCTTAACATCTTTTGGTAGATAAGTTGCAATATGGAGTTTAATTACAGGCTTTTAGAAATCTCCTCATCTTTTCTAGAGGGCTTTGGGCATGCATGATTCTCCTTGATCTAAGCTGGACCCACAGGGTTCTGAAAGCTGGCGACTTCTAATGATTCCCCATTAGCCTTTTCTTCCCTTTTCCCCTGCCCCTCTCGCTACCACTCCTGGCTGCTTTACCTGTGGAGATCTAAATCTTTGCATCAGAATCTAATGAGACATGCGTATCAAGGGAGCTTGCTAGGACAATCATTGCTTGCAACATTCCTCCATCACTTGGTTAATTCCCTGCATTTGTACGCACTTCCCTACTGCCCTGAGTCTCTTCTCTTTTGTGCTCTACAGAAGCATCCCACGTTGGTGTTGCTGCTGCTGCTGCTGCTAAATGTTGGCATTTCCAGTATTGCCTTTTGGGTGCCATTTACATGCCTTTCAGATAAATTAGGATTGTTTTTATATATATAGTTAGAAGAAGAAAAAATTGATCTGATCTTGAAGCACTGAACAGTTATAGAAACTGATAGGCAACAGGTCATTACCAAGGTAGGTAGATTTAGGATGGATTTATTCATCATATACCCTCCTCATAGATGGAAATTCAGGATTTACCCTCCTGACCCACGTGTCAGTGACTTATGATGACCCCACATGTCATTGAGGTGGGAGGGTAAATCCTGAAATCCCCAATTCAAGGGAGGGTATATGATGAAGATCCCCATTTAGGATCTACGGGGTTTTATTATGAGCAACAATAAAACACTCTTTCATTCTTTAGTTATTATTGTTGTGCGCACACTGATTTTTTAGGCTGTCAGTGATTATTTTGGTCTTGTGTATAGTATCTACTACATATACCCACATGTGCAAATCGAGTTGAGCAGTATGATAGATCCATGCATTGCTATTATTTTTGCCATCGATATTAGTTGACACTTGGCATGCACATTATGCATGATTTAGTGTAACCTCAATACCCAATATATACTAAATCAGGCCATTGTATGATTGCATCTATGTGTTGCAGACATAGCAAGATCGATGATCTGGAAATGCATGCTCAGGATAACGTAATGTCCTAAATGCCTAACATTTATAGTAAATCAGGCCATTGCATGCCTGCATTGCACACGCATGCAAGATGATTAGAGAATGCATGCTTAGGATAACCCAAGTACATAATGTAGTGAAGTGAATCAGACCATTGTTTGTCTGCATTGCACACATGCATGCAAGATGATCTGGAAATGCATGCTTCAAGGAGACAGACTCATTGACATTGTGAGGACCATGCAGTGAGCTGATCGATCAGGCTGGTGTTCAGTCTGCAGTAAAAATTTTTTGCATCCAACGGTGGACCAGCGGCAAATGTGGCGCTGAATGTTGTGGTTTTTTAATTCACTTGGTACTAGTTGCGTAAGCAGCAAAGCATGGTACACAGAGAGCAGTTCAGGGCTCATTATGTGATGGAACCACCACCACATATCATAGTGACTGCAGCATCTTTATTTACCAACTTTCCTTTTCTGACATATATACACATACATATATATATACCAATTTATATGTGCCAATTCATAAGCTGCTATTATCAGCACCCTTTTATCTGCATGTGTGCCAAAAATTATCATAGACATGGAGATGCAAAACTCACATTATGTTCTGCAAATTTTTTATTTGCAGATATTGATCAATAATAATTTAAGCTGGCTTAATTCACCTGAAGATTTTTTTCAGGGAATCTTTAGTTTTTAGAACCTTATGAATTGAATAACCTGATGTGTTCTCATGGCTTCATTTTGCAGGTCTATTTTAAAGCGACAGACCCCATTAGTGAGAGGTGGCAGAGTGTCTGGATCATAACAGCCTTCTGGGATGTTCTTGCATTTGTTTTGCTTCTTGTGATATGTTATCTGTGGGCACCGTCCCAAAGCTCACAAAGGTAAATATTTTGCGCCTTCAATGATTTGGAGCCTTGGAAATGCATAATCTAGGTCTGTTTTATATGTCATAAGTAAATGGTTAATTAGGAGCAACTCTAAAACTAACATGCTATTCCTGTGCAATGCCTATTCAGGTGAAGCTATCGACGATGATGAGGAAGCTCAATCTCTGATGAAGGCAACTAATGGTGATGTAGGGATGGTAAAGATTGACAGAGACAAAAATGCTGGTGTTAGCAATGCTTTCAGAACTAAGTTTAAGAACCTTCCTACCCTCTAGAGATCGGACAAAAAAACTCTGGTTGTATCTCTAGGTGAACTGATGCAAAGAATTATTAACCTCTGTCAAGTTAGATGGAACTGGATAGCTTGGTCACTGCTCGTTGGGGCTAGTTTTTGGATTTTGGCTTTTAACTGCTGGTTTTTTAATTTCGTTTTTCATAGCCTTTTAGTTTTTTGTCCTTTCTTTTTTATATTCTTTTATATTATCTGGGATAACTTGTGTTTTTATTTTTATTTTTTAATTTAATTAAAACATTAAAAAGCCAAAAATCAAAAAAATATACATTTAAACCCAAATCAGCACGAGTGGCACACGTCACTTCTGGCACGGAGAAAAAAGATGTAACTCTGCTGCCTGCCTTCTTCATTGCCACGGGTGTGGACAACGTACAGTGGGGCCCAACGGTCAGGTTGAGCCCACAAGGGACATACATGGTGTGGGTACAGAACCTCAGCTTGTTTGTCAAACTCAAATCTGCAGCCCCTACTGTAGTACTGAAGCACGTAGGGTTCCTTCCCTCGTTCTAGGGATTCTTTGACCAGCGGATTGAAGAAGGATCTTGCACAGGCAGGCCCTTAAGCAATAATAGGATAATCTCATCTACTATAAAAGAAAGATTGCCTATTTACTACTTTCACCTTCGGTATTCTCTTACATGCATTGACACTTGGGCCATGTCATCAGCCCCGAAACTACCCTATCGTTTATTCTTGTTTAACCGTTTCGTCCTGTTCCCACTTTCACAACTGCTTTTCCATAGCAGCTTTTGAAAGAAAACACAACAAATGCAAATTGTCTCTATCTTTGCCTATTAATATAAGCTCTACACACCCACCCACCACACACGCGCTAAAGGGAAAAAAGGTAAAAGCTAGCATTTTCGCAACATTACATGTCTAGGGTTGTATCGGCACAAACCGAGTACGCGCTACACAACACGATAGGACAATCTAGTTTTGGCAAAGTCTTATCCGCACACGCACAAAGTACATGTACATATCGCACTAGCTTGTGCTGCGACTCGAATGGGTATGGCATATTATTTTTGGTTTCGGTTTATAGTTTATAATTGCGATTTATAGTTTTTAGGTTGTTTATAAGAGAAAGTAACAGAAATTTACGTGTAGTTTTAGCTAATATAAAGAAAGTCACTATAGTGTACCATAATTAATTTGTAAACCTCGCCTTAAAAAACACTTAGGGCCTATTTTTTAAGCCAAGCCGGCTTTTGACTTTTGCTACAGTACCTAACTTTCAAACGGAGTATTTTCTCAAGACAGAGTGTACAAGTTAAACGATCTATACGTTAAAAGCCCAATATCTATACCAGCTAAAATCGCAAGTGAGTATCTATCTCTCCATAATATGTACCTAAACAGCTAAAATTCAAAAATTTCAGCCAAAAGCCATAAGCCGCAGCCGAAAAGAACAGGCCCTTAGCTTAAAAGCTAGTTACTTTAGAAAAATCAAAACATAGCTTTTAAAAGCTAAAAAAAGACCAGCCCCCGTCCTTCCCTTTGGAGGAGAATCGGAGATGGTCATCTAGCTCTCAGAATGCATGGCCAGGCCGGTTCATCAAGTCGCTGATAAGAAGCACTAGCTTCCAACGCACCAAGTTTTCCTGGAAATTCACCCGTCTCCTCTAGTCCTCTCCCTTCGCCGTCAGGAGAGTCGCGAGGATCAGTGTGCTACATCTTGCTTGTCTAGTCTCTGCTGCCGCCCGCCCAATCTACCGTGACGAGGATGCCAATGGATCACGAAGAAGCATATATATGGCACTGTTCTATTGATTCCAACTTTCGATTAGCACGGGAGCGACCGGATCCTCCGTGCTAGCGAGGAGATAGCTAGACTAATATGCGTGTGAAATTTGTTTTCTTGCCACGCGTGTCAAAAAATCTGATGGTGGATGGAGTACGTTGCTGTCTGGGTACCGGCTTGGTGGGTATGGAACCATATTATGGATCAAATTGCGGGAACGTTTACAAGTATAAACTTCGTAGGATCAAATTTAGGCCGTGTTTTAAACAGCTTTGTATCGGACGTATGCGTCCAAGCAATATCGTTAAGTTTTATATGATTTCAATTGAAGATTCTAGTCTCGTTTAGAACATGGGAAGCAAGGAATCTCATAGGATTCTACGGAAATTATACTCATTCCTGCAAAATATCCAAATTAGCATGCCCTCGATGACTTAATTAGAAAGAAAACATATCAACCAACAATGACGGACTCAAAATATTTAGAATGAGTGTTCTGAGTTAACAAAATATTGTTTAATAGAAAAAGTAAAGATCCACAATAACTAAAATATCTCTTTAAAAATAATAGCTAAAATCAAAAGACAATGTTTGTACTAGATACAGTACCAGAGACAACATAATTAAGAAAAAAATAATTTAAATCGATGATTTTTCGTGTCTTAGAAACACTTATGTTGTCTAAACACTGATGTGCATGGTCTGCGTGCAACCGTGCAATCTCTACCTCGACCTCGCTTGCTTGACCGTTGCCCCACGGTCCAGCGGCCAAACCCAGCTGTCGCCGTCCACTTGCTCTTTGCGACCTTATTGTGTGCCGACATGCTGTTGTGGGCTTGTCATGGTCTTCTCCTTGCTGTCTAAATTTAGAATAGAGTGGTGGACCTGAGATGGGGGCTGTGGATGAACCAATGAGCTAGTTCGAGGAGAGAGTAGATGGGTTGCTTGCCCATACTACTTGAGGCAAATTGGGAAGAGAGAGGTTGAGAGTGGGCTGAAATTAATCGGGGCATATGAATATAAAGTATTTAGTCTAATTATTTATATTTATATTCAATATACCTTGAAAATACTAAATATTTGACAACAAAATTTGGGTGTCCTGTCAACCAGTGCAGTACTGCACTACTACTGTTGTTCTGCATGCATGAGTTATACTAGGCAAGCTAAGAACAGATGGCCGTCTGACCTCTTGGTCGGGGCCCATGAAATGAAACAACGTGAATCACACCACTTTAATTACGTGCGCGCACAGGCCAGGTGCCAAAAACGTTATAGCTGGGACGGTGCATGCGTGGTGCATCTTGCTTTTGTTCCTACACATAAAATTAAGAAAGCAAAAAAAACATCAATAAATCCTTTTCCACTTTGACTATGACTTTTGTTGCTATAATTACTAGCTTTAAATGATATGTCTTTTTAAGACAGAGTCTATAGGTAGATTGTGGCACACATCGTATCGAGTTTAGCTGTAACGATTAAAATTACATCGCAAAATTCAAATTTTGGTTTTCCGGTTACCGGTTTCAAAACATCGCAAAATTCAAATTTTGATTTTCAAATTGTGACCGATTTTTCCGGTAACCGTCCGGTTACCGTTACCGGCTGCCGACCGGGATTTCTTCCGGTTCCGGTTTTTGGAACCTTGGTACCGATCAACCCATAGAGAAGAACGCTTGCTGCCTTGTCCTTTCTCTCTTTTGAGAGCATGCACTAGCTTGTCCTTTCTTTGGGACGCCGAAAGACACCGTCGATCACACCACAACAGTACGAGTAGTCAGGACACAAAAGTTTCGAACTTGTGGTGCACCGTGCTCTACGCATGCGTATGCATGCATGAGCAGGGTTTTTAAGTATCAGTACAATACATGTCATAATTAAACTAAAATAATCAAGAACAAGAAGCTGTTCTTGATGCCTATATAACTCATGTAGAGAGAGAGACAGAGAGAGATGTACATATACAGGGGCGGGCCCAAGGCCCGGCCACCCTGGGCCACTGCCCGGGCTCAATCGCTAGCGCAGTAGCGCCCCTGGAACATCAGCTGGCATGTGGGTTTAGTTGCTGGCTTGCTGCAGCTAGCTAGCGTGCAAGAACGCAGCTTGGATGGGCATCCGCAACAGGCCAACAGCAGCCCACGAGACAATGAGCCCACGAGACAATGCCACCAGTCAGCGTCGGCACGACGCTTCCAATTCCACCAGGTATGCGACGTCGGACGTTCCCAATTCCAAACATTGCGCGGCCACCGCGGCAAGCTGGGCGACGTTTCCAATTCCAAAATTCCAAGCTGGGCATCCGGCCACTCGGCGCCGAGCCGCCGACGCACTAGAGAGCGAGCGCGGCGTCTTGCTGCCTTCCCTACTTTTCTCTCCACTTCTCCAGGTATCGCATTTTGTGAGAATTTTGTGGGTGAATCACGTAATGCCTACTTTCATTTCTTGTATTCCCCTGCTGTTTCAAATGTTCACATACAACCAAAATGGCTATACTAAAGATAAATAAACCTCAAAACTAAAAAAGGGATGTATAATTGATATCAAAGGGTTCTATGTCCCAGTTCCATTGAAGAAACTAACAGGCGCTCGACATGATATTTTCTTAATAAAGAACTATCTTGTAATGGATATCAATATTTTGGATGGCATGCTTTAAGAACCACGCTTCTTTTATTTTGTTTGCTAGACTCAAGGTGTTGCCGCTGCCCGCTAGTTGCTGGTTGCTGCAGCCTTGCAGGCTGGCTCTGTGGCTCAAGCCTCACGAAACGTCTAAATTGCGGAACAAGATTGCCGATGATTAGTTCAACAACTTGATGATTTGCTATATTGAGCGGGAACTATTTAGATCACTTGATGAAGCTGCCATTCTTCGACGGTTTCAGAACATCAAGAAAAGGAAAATGCAGCTGCCTCGTGCTCGTAGGTTTGCATAGTGTCTCCTTTGAAGTTATATTATTGGATTTTTGGTGGTAATTTTAGTACCCTAGTCTATGTTATGTACTTTTTTTCTAATGTATGCATTTTCATGTGTACTAAAACAATGGTTTTATTTATAAAACTATTAAGCACGCCAGCTTTGCTTATATAGGTCGATGTGAACTTGTTATTGATTGTTACTTGTTAGCTTGCCCAGGCTCTAGAAAATTTCTGGGTCCGCCACTGTACATATACATACATGTACTTGGCGGTGAAGCCGTTTCAAAGGAGAGAGACCTTAATTAGCCAAACCTCTGCTCTCGCCACCTAAATTTAGCCTAGCAGAATTGACAGAAAAACGAAAAAGAAAGAAAGGAAATCTTGAGATCTGAACGTGTAAGAGATCACTGCATTCTCCGACTAAACTTCATTGATTATTTCTTGTCAACGATCGAGGATGTCCTGGCACTCCCAGAATCCAAGCATCTTGATGAGGATTCAGAAAGACACACCTGTACAGACGGCAGGAATCACATAGAATTCAGCCAGCATCGGCTGGCATCCTCACTCGCCTTGCCTACCATCGAGATGACCAGCGGCGATGTGCCATTGCTCGGCAACAGGAGGGTGTACCATGAACGCTGCCCTCGGTGCAGGCAAGAGAGGAGGACACAGGCCAATGATCAGATACCGTATGCGGATTTCCTCTACATTTGGATCACATGCTTGTGTGCCGGTACGATGTTCCTTTTACAGTTAGATAGGATGTAGGCATTGATCTGATCATCATCTTATGGAACATCTGTGTGACTGTCAGGAGTTGAAGGGTGTAGAAACGCTATAACATTCAGATTGTCAGTGGTTATGATTCATGCATCATAATGGTTAGATGATGATCATAGATTGCGTGCATGGACCAACTAGTAGATCATATCAGATCCAGTCTGATTCTGAACCTTGGTGAGGCTCTTCAAGGGGATCTTTTGGGAATTATTTTCTGAAGAAAGCACTCCAGCTATCAATTCTTGTTTCCTTTATTGGTGGTTGTTAAATAGCTTCGATAGGTTGCAACTCTAGTACAGACAGATTAGTTGTAAGTGCTATCCAGTCGACGTCAGTTGACATCAACGAGAATAAATTCAGAGTTCAGACCATTAAGAGATGGTCCCAAACAGCTGTCCTTATACATCATTCATGGTCGCTTACACCAACTTTTTTTTTTTTGCGAGGGCACTTACATCAACTTATGTCTGCAACTGTTGCATTAGTGAAAAAAAATGCAAGTACACCTGGTGCCGATCACCGGACAACATTAATGACATGAAAATGCCGCCATATGCATTGCGATGACTGCTAGAGGCTCATGCATGTTTTTTTTTTTAAAAAAAAACAGATTTTTTGTCACCTCTGTTTTTAAAAAAGTGATATTTATGCCATTTGTTTTAGTATAATGATATCAAATTAATTTTAGTGCTTGCCGACTAATACCTTGGTTTGTTGTCTTTCCAGCACTACCGATCCAGTCATTGTTCCCCTATCTATACTTCATGGTATGTAGAGATGTGGTAAACTTGAACATTTATCCTGAAGTATATACAGAGCAAACTTAATGAATTATTACATACTAGATGGTGATATTATGTTCACTTTTGTTATGATGCAACAGATCAGGGACTTGAACGTTGCAAAGGAAGAGCTAGACATTGGGTTCTATGCTGGTTTTGTCGGTGAGCATTATCCCCTCATGGTTTGACAAATTACCGAAAAATATGGACAAAAGCTTGAACTTGACGACTTGTGTAGATGTATCTATACTCTTAAGCAAAGTGTACATGTACATTGTGATCGAATATTTAGAGTAGATTCACGCTTAATATCGCTATTCGACAACAGTTATTGTCGGCTAGTAGTTACTGACTGTACTGTGTGTGTTTCAGGGGCTGCTTATTTCCTTGGAAGAACCATCAGTGCTGTGCCATGGGGCATGTTTGCTGACAAATATGGGAGGAAGCCCTGCATTGTGATCAGCATCCTCTCAGTGTATACAACATTCAGTTATATTATGAAAACATAAAACATACATAGTACTCAATTCAACTGGACTGAAGTAAATCTTGTTTTACTTTTTTTTCAGTATTGTGTTCAACACACTCTTTGGTCTTAGCACAACTTACTGGATGGCAATTTTAACTAGGGGGTTACTTGGGTTACTCTGTGGTATACTAGGACCAATCAAGGTAATTTACTGTGTGGATGGCTGAGACTGAGCAAATAACACTTGGTTGTTGGATGCTCATGCCTTCATCTTCATTCTCCAGGCCTATGCATCAGAAGTCTGCAGGAAAGAGCACCAAGCTCTAGGAATTTCTCTTGTAAGAACAGTCCCTCTTATATTTTGTAACCCTCAGTTTCTTACTTTTGAAAATTGCTTAAAATTATCATGTTCATATTTATTACCATCTACTTATGTCTTAACATTATGTCATAGGTTACTTCTTCGCGGGCAATAGCTCTTGTTGTTGGACCGGCTATTGGAGGATTTCTTGCACAGGTGAGGATAAGTCCAATTTGATAATGAGGAAATTTAGCCTCTTAGAAATATTAAACAAAATATTAAACCTTCGTTGGACCATACTTCACTTCATCAGAGCTGAATTCTCATGCTCGTGCTAAAGAAAAGGACCTCACATTTCTGGCCTATTATTTGCTTAGAATCTTTTAGTTTCATCTGGCAAGTTCGTGAAAAAAAGTAATAATGGAACAAATTTGGCCTAAATATTCTTTGGTTGAATGGACCACTTTCCTGAATGAACAATAACCAAATGTTCGCCACTCACATCTCTGACTAACAGTAACCCTATACAAATGGCTTTGAGTAACAGTCTTGGGCTATTGGCTAACATTGTGTATCCTCTATCCTGTATCAGCCTGCAAAGAAGTACCCGAATCTTTTCCCCGAGGAGTCCATATTTGGGAGGTAAATTATCATTCATACTGTTTCGTGGAAAGAATTCTTTGTGTCCTTTCAAGCATAAGATAGGCCTTTCAAGTGTACTTCTAATTGTAGGTTTCCATACTTTCTCCCTTGCTTCGTCATATCGGTACTAGCAGCAGGAGCATGTGTTGCATGCATTTGGCTTCCGGTACGCCACAATCTCCCCCTATGATTCTTTCCCTTGAAAATCCTATTTGCTGAATACATGAAATACATCAAGATTGAGTTGCATTCGTTCGATACAGTGTTCTGATGCTTCCAAAAGAATACCTCAAGAGTAGTTGCTTAACATTTTCCTCTTGTTCTTAGGAAACTCTGCATATGCACCATGATGCCAAAGTAGAAGCCATTGATGCACTGGAGGCACAAGTTGCTGCTTCAAACTCAGAAGATGGGAAAGCTAAAGAATCTGGATCAGGGAGAATGGAATATACAAAGAACTTGCTAAAGAACTGGCAGTTGATGTCAGCAATGACCCTCTATTGTGTATTTTCTCTCCATGATACAGCTTATCTTGAGGTAATCTCTATTACTGAATCTTAGATGATTATGGCAACAATATCTTCAGAAACAGTTCAATTTGAGAAGATGCTGATATATCATCGTATCTCGCCTATAGAAAACAATCAGATTAACAAATAAAAGCAGTTTCACATGTTAATGTGTTCTGTAAATTATATCTTCAGATATTTTCACTCTGGGCTGTGAGCAGCAGAAAATACCGGGGCCTGAGTTTTACGTCCCAGGATGTTGGTACTGTGCTGGCTATCTCGGGTATGTGATATTTATCCAAGTTTTTGTCTATGATTATTGTGCATGAGAAATATAATCTGTAAAATGAACGAAATCAACACATACATGGCATGCTTCTTTACCTCTTTCCTGTAGCATTGCAGTTGAATCCTTTACCTGACAACGATTTCATTGGATTTTATAGGTTTTGGTGTTCTGGTATATCAACTCGCCATTTATCCGTTACTTGTCAAGTATGTTGGATCAATCAACCGATTACGTTCTGCGGTGGTACGTGAGAAATATATTCTGTGTTGATATACTTCTTTAGTATGATGAACTTTTTTACAGTACCAAATGCATGTTTGATTTTCAGGTATTGTCTATACTTCTCCTTTCAACATATCCATTCATGGCCAACCTATATGGTCTGGAGCTCAAAATACTCATCAACATAGCTTCGCTTTTGAAGAATATGTGTGCTGTGAGTCAGTTTCTGTGATCTCTTCTACGATTCTCTCACTAGGCAACTGGAATAGGGAAAACTTGAGATCTTATTTTACTGACACAAATGCATGTTTCTGAATTCCAATTTGTACTGACACAAAGCTGCTGACAACGGAAAATAATGAAGAGAGTACATTTTTTTAAAAAAAATAACTACTTAGAGAAATGAGCTCAGTGATTTTACAAGATAGCTTTATTATGAGCAAATTCTAATGTATCTTTTGTACAAAACAGGCTACGATTACTATTGCGTGCAACATTCTGAAAAACACCGCAGTGGTACGTATCAGAATCCTATGCAGTAGACTAATTTTGTCTCAATGCATTGTTTTGTATTACCAGTTTGCCATGTTCTCATTGTTAAGGAGATAGAGTTGTATTAGGAGATAGAGTTGTATTCTATTCCATATATGCCTTATCTCTATATGGCATATCCTCTTGTACTCTCCTATATATATGACCCTTTGGGTCTCATATCAATACACACAATATTCATAACATGGTATCAGAGCTTAGGTTAAAAACTCTAACCTAGATCTTCTTCAGCTTGTCTTCCGCATCTGCTGCCCCCGGGAGGATCGATCTACGCCCCCGGGGGCGGCCACCTCTTCCCGGCCGCCGGTGCCACCGGTTTGCTTTCGGATCTGGGCTCTGGTGGTCGCGCCTGCCTCTGCTCCACTCCGCCCGGCCGCACCGACTGCCGCCACAGATCCGGCCGTCTTCATCGCCCGCGCCCGGATCTGTTCATCTCCGACGCCGCCAAGTCCGGATCCGGCCGGATCCGGTCGTCTTTGCTGCCGCCGGCGCCCTCGTCGACTTCACCGCTGTCTCGGATCCCGCTGCCGGGCTCTTCTTCGCCGTCGGTCTCACCGAGCTCGAGCCGCCGCCGCTCCTTTGGCCGCCGCCGCCGGATCTCGTCGTCGCCTGGTCCAGATCCGACGCTCCCTCGCCCGTCCGGTGGCCGCGACGCTCTGGGCTCCCCGATGCCGCCTCTTTCGGCCGCCGTGCCCGCGCCTCGAGCTTGATCCGCGGTCTTCTTCCGGCGCCGGCTTCTCCTTCGGAGGAGGGCAGGGGTGTGAGGAGATAGGAGTGCGCGCGGGAGAGCGCGACGGGCGCGAGGAGAAAGAGGGAGAGCCGCGCCCCCATCCCGACCGCCTCTCTCTCCACTGTTTTCTTCTAGGCTGGCGCTCGACCACGCCTCTGCGCTCTGCGAGGGAGAGAATCGGGAGTGAGGGAGGAGGCGTGAAGAAAGAGAGGGGAGGGGGTTTTGAGAGAGAGAGAGGGAGTTTTGAGGGCGTGTGATTTTCTGCTGCTGATTTTTTTCTGTGTCAGTTAGTTTTTTTTCGTGAGTCTTCCATTGCGTCCATCCAAAAATCCGTAGTCTTTAGTTTTTAGTTCGTTCAAGTCATACGAGTTCACAAATTTATTGTCAGTCATAGAAGTGTAGGAATTTTCTTTTGCATGGCAGCCGCTGCTCTTTTCCTTGAGCCGCTGCAGATCGTAGAAGTCTTTATGATGCCGCCGCTTCTCTTTGAGCCGCCGCCCCGAGTTTTTAAGGCCGCCGCGCTTCTTCTGCACCGCGCCTCCATTGCGCTTTTTGTGCACTGCGCCGCCGCCGTCTCAGGCTTCGATCTGTGCCGTCATGCTTCTATCTATTCCTTTTCGGCTTGATTTGACAGTTTCTTCGAAGACTGCACGCAACGACGACTTTATCACGACTCGGATGTCGGATTTATCTTGTTTTAGTGTTAACCCTTTTTCAAATGCAATGCTATTGCATACGCCTTGCATTTGAGGGGGGGTGTTAAGGAGATAGAGTTGTATTAGGAGATAGAGTTGTATTCTATTTCATATATGCCTTATCTCTATATGGCATATCCTCTTGTACTCTCCTATATATATGGCCCTTTGGGTCTTATATCAATACACACAATATTCATAACACTCATATCTAGGTTCTATCTTCTCTCATGAAACATGTACAGACACAAGAACAAAGAGGTGTTGCAAATGGCGTCTCTGTGGCTCTGATGTCAATTTTTAAAGCTGTAGCTCCGGCAACAGCTGGCATTTTGTAAGCACGTTGTTTCTTTTCTTTTGTGGCTAGGAAATCTTTTTTTTCAGAAGAAAAGGAACAAGTATTGTCTTTGCCTGACTTGCAAGTGTGTTGTCCAATTAATGAACTTTTTTCTCACCTTTTTGTAGGTTTTCATGGGCTCAGAAGCACATAACTGGGTTGTTTTTACCAGGTAAACACATGGCTCTTCCAAGCCATGCTAATTGCTTTGCTATTGATAGATTTGCCTTAACTTGGATGGCAACAGATGCATATTATCAAGTGCATATACTTATTTGATTCATCATGCAGGTGATCAGATCCTGTTCCTGATGCTGAACATGGTGTCAATAACTGGGTTTGTCCTGACGTTCAAGCCATTTTTCACCGTGCCAAATGCAATGCGATGAGGCATCCATAGTTATGTACATGCAGTTAAGTTAAATCAGGGGCGCTATCAGATTGCAGCCCTAGATTCCAAACTGCCAGAATTAATGTGTTGCATCATTACGTGAAGAGAATTATAAATAATTTGAAAGTGTAATAAAAAGCTTTATTTATGTTTACATGGCTGCCTTATTAAAACCTTTGTAAAGTTAAAACCCAATTTGAGAAAATTTTGGCTAAGCAAAAAGAATGCAGCCTACAACTCTGCATACATCAATGTTCTAAGTGTCATTATCCAGATAAAGATTGTCAATTGATTTCGCCAACTCTGTGTTTTCGATGAAGTATTGTTGTTGTGGTGTTAGCCTGCTCATAGTCTTTGATTGTAAGAAGTATTTCCACTACCTCGCTTGTAAGGCTTTTTTTCTCCTCCAGTATTCTCGTAGAAAGGCTAAAGGTAGACTCGGAAGAAACCATCAAAACTAGAACAGTTAACACGTTCTGTGCTCATATGGATAGCACTAGATATATCATCTTGTCCCACCATATCAAAATATTGATATCCTCCTGGCATGGCATCGTATCGGTGTCCAAATAGGTGGATAGCTCCCAAATGTTGTGCTCGCTTTGTCTTCCTTCAATGCTTGACGCCGTAGAAGAACTTGAATTTCCAAAGGAAGAACATTTACCTAGATCTTGTCTGCGCGTGGTTTTCTTTTTACTTGCAATGAGGTATGAGGTTTTCTTCTTACCTTCGTTTGCATAAAAATGGAAAATATGCTCTTATAAGGCACAAAATTCTTAAGCATCATGTAAGTAGAGAACTATCTTATCAGCACATCCAAACTAAACTTTCTTGGACGTATATCCATTGCAATGCAAAATTTCTTATATGCAGCAACTCGTTCATTAGAATTATTTAGAAAATATATTGCATCACAGAAAGTTTTAATATACGGTTCCAACAACTTTAAACCATATTTAACTATCAGATTAATAATATGACATGTGTATCATTGATGTAGCAAGAAGAATTCGGTGAATGTACTGAATAATGGAGTGAGAATATCCATTGCCCTAGAATTTGCGGTGGCATTGTCTAAATTTACTGTAAAAAATTATTATTAAGATCAAAATCTTCCACAACTTTGATAATGCACCCCGCAATATTCTCACCGGTATAAAGCTACATTAATTAGTTTAAACTATATAAATTTTGTTCTAATTTCCAATTTTCATTTACATAATGAGCAACTACATTAAAATAGTCCTCTCTAGCCTAACTGCTATACTAAAATAGTCTTCCTTAGCTCAACCACTCCATATATCTAAGGAAGGCAACAGAAAATATGCACGAATTGGACAATGTTGTTACTATGATCTGGTACATGGTTGTTATCTACCACTATAATAGCTAACTGCTACATATACTCCCTCCGGTCGTTAAACCAAGTGGTTCGACTTCATTCGAAAGTTCACAAAAAGCGAGTCGCGGGGAAAGTTTCAAGGCCACTTGGCCGCTTATGCCCCCTGTTGATTACATTTGCATGCATGCTTATCTTGATGATAGTAAGAGCAAGTATAATAAGAGGCTGTTAGTAGGCTGTATGCTGAGGTGGAGGAGAGAGAAGAGAGGTGGGCTGTAAGTTTACAGCCAGCTGAAGCACAAGAACCAAGAAACTTTGTGAGAGGAAGGGGTGCGTCATACAGCCTTCAGCTGGCTGTAAACTACTATATGAATGAGCTGATAAGTGGGCTGTAAGTGTCCATACAACCAGCTGAAGACTGTATTATTAGCTGTAAGTGTCTAACACACTGCGGTTCTCAACGTTATTGGCAAAGGTCACAAATGCATTCATATGGAAATTTAGCAAATGTCACAAATGCATTCATATGGAAATTTAGCGTCCAAATTTGTTTCATTAATAATATTAGGTGGAATTACAAGGAATAACTCCATTTAATTGCAAGGAGTATAATTCCAATGAAGGGGAGTACATAGGTGTAGTATTGTAACATATACCACTAATTAACTACACTTTGGTACATGTGAACATGTCTAAAACTACATCTTTTAACGACTGCAGGGTCTTTTAACGACTGCAGGGAGTAGTAGATTTGGTTGCTAGAAGAACAGTAAATTCGATCGCTAGAAGAACATAAATGTAAATCTACGGGTGCCAGCTAGTTTGGGAAGTGGAAGCGGCAGACAAGTGAATCTGTGAAAGTCGATATGTAATTTAATAAAAATTTGTTTTATGTTTGTTGAAAGTTTTATTTCCTTATTGTATTCGATTCAAATGCTCTAAATGTATTTATCAAAATATGTGTTTGTGTCCATTGAAAGTTTGAAAAACTATTGAAATTTATTAGTGGTCGTCCGTAAATTAATATTTCATTTGTAGAAATATGTTTAGTTCCCATGTATGGCCTAGGGTGCCCATATGGCTTATAATCAGCCATTTGTGCTGTATATATGCAAGGACTTACTTAGAGAACGACGATTCATTATTTAATTTCAGATGTACATTTACTTGAATAAAAGATGCTGAGGCCATTGTTCGTCTTCACCAAGACCTAACAACATGCCATATGTGATACGTAACATAGCTAAAAATTTGGATGCTATTGACTAATCAAATATCAACACGACAACTTCAGATACTTCTCCATCTGTTGGAAAACTGGAAGACCCACTCTGACGCAGTTCAATGCCACTTACATGGAGATGTCATAACAAAAGCTTGCCAAGTCTCAATACTTTACAAATGAACACAGGAGGATGCAGATCCTGTTAACCATCCATCATCTCATCATTCAAAGCCCCTCAAGGAGAATGCACCATCATGTCTTTTGGAAGAAAAAGGTGGAGATATATCTTTCTACAAAATCAGTAAACGAGCTGGGGCTCAAGTTCAGCAAAATCAACAGAGCCAGACTCAATCGGGGGCATGAGGTACGCGGCGATGATCTCAGACACCAGTGCGGCAACAAGAGGAATCCTCTTCAGGTTCTTCACCAGGGGGATGTCGTCAGACTCTCCTGCAGCAATGATCTTCTTGCTGATCTCTACCATCCTGTCGAGCTTCCTCTTGAATTCAGGGTTCTCGACATCCGGAACAGCGGGGAAGATCCTTGCTGTTGTGCGGTTGGTCTGCAGAGAGATGCACCCATTGTATCATCAAGAGTGGCCTCAGTTTACATCAAAGTTTAAATATTCTCATAAGCATATAAACAATCTATCAAGCTCCATATGGGTTGTGGTTATTGTACAAAGAGCATTATTGTCATGTTCAGAAGTTGTTCAAAAACCGTCTGAAACACTGTAAAGAAGCAACTAGGATACAGAATTGACTGTACAAACAAGAAAAGGCGGTGCCTTTTTTTACCTCAATGATCACATGCATGTCGAATTCTTTGGTGTTCAAACCAATCCCCTCGTAGAATGTAGTACGTTGGCAGTCATTTAGGTACATGGTCACATACACCTGTAAAAGGTCCCATGCACACAACTGTTAGAAGTGGGGCATAACAACCTTCAGTGAATTAGTCCATGCAAACAATGGAATAGCACGAGATTACCGAGAGGCAGAAGAAGCGTGACCAGAGCTTGGCCTTCCAGTCATTGAGGAACTGCGGCTGCGCCTTGAGCAGCGCGGAGAAGAAGTCGCCGTGGCGGTTCTCGTCCTGGCACCAGTTCTCAAAGTACTTGAAGATAGGGTACACCTGGTACTGTGGGTTGGCCTTGAGGTGCCTGAAGATGGTGATGTACCTCCAGTACCCAATCTTCTCCGACAGGTAGGTGGCGTAGAAGATGAACTTGGGCTTGAAGAAGGTGTACTTCCTAGCCTTGGTCAAGAACCCAAGGTCCAGCGCCAAGTTGAAATCAGACAGCCCCTTGTTCAAGAACCTATACATCACAAATCATGAGGACTGCTTAGTTGAATTTCTTGCCAAATTGAGTTGAATTGGAAGCAACAACCATCTAGCCTAAAATTAAAGCTTAAACTTTTATTAGAAAAGCAGACATTTCTGATCATACTACAGTATATGTGGCTTATAATCAGGCCCGGCCCTGGCGGGGGGCGAGCGGGGCGGCCGCCCCGGGCCCCCAAAATGCAGAGGCCCCATATGGTCAAGACGTGGCATGATAATTGGCATAGATGCAGTGAAAGTGCTGAGCCATCACACTTGATTTATCGATTGAGTATTCTACTTGTTTGTGTTGTAGGCGCACAATCTCAACGTAGTCTCCATGTTTGCATCTGAACCAAAAATGCATCAACCGAAAATAGATATGGTTTCCAGAACTATGATAGAACAAAATTTTATTCTTAACTTTTTACCTTCTTGCAGGTACATAATGAACATATTAAAGGCCAATTGGATCCATCTCAGCATCACCTTTGAGGTATATTACTCCCTCCGTTCGCCCTTTTTTTTTCATAAATATACTTTACACTAATGTTGTGTTGCCCTCTTTGTAGTTACTTGTTGTCTTTTTTGTTTTATCCATTTTGCATCTGTTGTAAGGTAGACGACAACAATGGTATGTATGTACGGTTTCACAATACACATGCCCGCCTCTTCTAGCTGTTGACTAACAAATTCTACATCCGTCTCTTGATCGGTTCCAATTTATCTATTAGAATTTTGAGTGCAAAACCCAAGCTTCTAGGCTATTTGATCAAATTTAGCAAAAAGGTTGTGTGTATTAGCTCAAAATTATCACTCGATTCACATACTGTATTGCCCTCACTGAAATGGTTTTATAATTTTCCAGGCACTGCAAGCGGTATGTTGATTAAGTTGCTTTTCAAAATTGAAATTGTTGAAGAATCATTTAAGGTCAACAATGTCTCAAGAGAGGTTAAACGGTTTGGCAACTTTATGTATTGAGAAGAAATTATTGGATGAGATTGATATCAATACCATCATCAATGATTTCGCATCTAGAAATGTTAGAAGAAATTTTTAAGGTAATATCTATAAACTCTTTGATATGTATTTTTCTTTAATACATAACGTATTTTAAGAGTTTGTTGGTAAAATTAGATATATATATATATATATATATATATATATATAGATTTATATTTAGATATTTATAGTAGGGCCTCTATTTCTAGTTTCGCCCCGGACCTCTAAAATCTCAGGACCGGCCCTGCTTATAATTGCGGCCAATCACATTGTACGATGCAGGATAAGGGCGTGGTACGTACCCAGCGTGCCGGGCCTCGTCCCTGGACATGAGCGAGAAGATCTCGGCCACCACCGGGTTGGTTTTCTGCAAAGAAACGCGAGATGAGCACGCGCCCAACAGGTGCTCGCGGAAATGTCTAAGAGCAAAAGCAAAAAAGATGGAATTGGACGAACCTTGAGCCTGCGCCCGAGCTCCTTGTAGAGGAGGAACCCGGAGAACTCGGCGGTGCAGGAGCGCTCGAGGAACTCGACGAATATCTGGCGGAGCGGGCCCTCCATCTTGTCGGCGGCGGCCTTGAACTCGGGGTTGCGGACGAAGTGGGTCTGGTTGTAGTCCGTCTTGAACTCCTGCAGCAGCGCCTCGAACTCGGCCTGGTTGAGCTGCTTGTTGATCTCGGCGTTGAAGAGGCGCTCCATCTCGTCGAAGTCTGTGGTGTAGAACCGCGGCGTGAGCAGCGTCTCCTGGATCTCCGTCTTGCCCCGTTTCTTGGGCGACCCGGGCTTCGCAGCAGGCGGTGCCGCGGTGGAGGCCAACACGCGGAAGCGGACCGACCGCCGGGCGAGAGGGAGGCCGGAGGACAGCGGCTTCGCGCCGAGGACGTGGTGGTGGTGCATTGCGGGGTTGAGGAGGGAGAGCTCCATGGCGGAGGCCATTGGCGAGGCGGGAGAGCGCGGAAGAGTTCGGGTGAGGGGAGGAGGGGTATGTGCTGCTCGTGCTCACACGGATGGAAGGGAAGGAGAAAGGGAGGGGGGTGGTGTGATAAGATAACTAGATAAGTGGCGATGAGGTGTAATCCACGGCTTCTAATGGGCGCGCGCCATGTGTAGCCGAGCCCAATCTAACCGCATGCCCGTCTCCTTGTTCTTTTCATTGTTTTGCCATCCTGCACTCTTTTTTTCTCTCTCTCGAGGCTCTCTTGATCTGCTTATTTGATTTTGGTGACGCTCTAAACGGCTTTAATTTTTGACTTCTTAATTTTATTTTATTTTTTATTTTTTTGGGTTTTTTGTTTTTTCTCCTTATTCATTTATATCGTCTGTGATAATACAATTTTTTATTTTGTAAATTTAATTATGCAGAAAAGCAAACAGTAGTTACAGTGTATTTTCAACTGCTATAGGGTAAAAAAGTTAGAAGTCTAGACTTATAAACCCTTTTGAGCTCTACCTTTGTAGAGCTGGTACCACAGCTTATCGGTGAAAAGATATGATTAAGCCCCATTCGAAACAGTTTTTGTTAATGACTTTTGGTTTAAGATTCCATTCCAAACAACAATAACTTTTAGCTACTGGTTTTCTGAAGGCAAAGCCGTTTGAAACGAGTTGTCTTCTTAAAGTTTTTTTTCTTTTTTACATTATTTCTGGAGATATAATGATGTTTTTACTTTTTTATGTTTTTTCTTTATTTCCCTTTAATTGAATATCTCAGAAAAACTAACAGCCACTACAATATCATTTCAGCCAAAATCCACAATACTTTAGAACAGAGCCGAAATTAGCATTGTAACACTGTTAGTTTTTGCCTGGAACATTCAGTTAAACAAAAATGAAGGAAAAAAGAACAAAAATGAAAAAGTAGTTATATCTCTACTAACAATTAAAAAAACTATATTAAGAAATTAATACATTTAAAACAACTTCTAACTACTGAAAACTAAACTAAAAACCAAAAAAATCTTTTAAAATGGCACCTAAATCACGAAAACCCACGAGTCCTACACTCTAAACTCATCTAAGAGCAAGTTTAATAGTATAGATAGCTGCTATCTCTAATACATTTCCATGTCATCAAAAGATAATGATGCATCCAACTCATACAATAAGCTGGCTATATGTTGTCTCCACAAGAGCTCTTAATCATTTAATACATGCATGGGTATAGCAATTTAGTGTGATCATTTAATACATGCATGAGTATAGCAGTTAGTCTTATTGGTACATGCATGATAACGCCTCTTTTCCTGTGCTATAGCCCGACTCTTGCATGGGAGCCGGCTTGGCTCTCTCTCTCCTTTTCTCTCCCCTCCACATAGGACTATGCTGACATGAATTCCCTTGTAGCTAACACAGTCAGCCTTATTAAACTTGCTCTAAGGTACAGTACAGTGGGACTTGAATCGAGTATTGACTATTTAGTGCTGGTTGAGATGTTGTGTGTAATCATCTTCTTGTTGACCCAACTCGTGTTACTCTACAGACTACAGGTAAAGAAGGACATCATTCGTTTTCCTCACGGGAAAAGGAGTGACTAAAAACTTGGAATGCCATATATACCCTGCTAGCAACCTAACGAGAGCTACCTTTGTTTATGGTTCGATGGAAGGAGTGAAATGTGGGTTTTGGAAATGAGAGAAGCAAGAGGTGCTTAGTTGTATGGACAATCAATAAATCTCTTTTTTCCTCCAGAAAAAATACAATAAAAGGGTATTGGTGGGGCTGCCTTTTCTTTTTTCAAGAAAAACCAATGTGAGCTATTGGCCAGGATGAAGCCAAGTGTCTGACCATGAATATCCGTAGCAGATTAGTTTTGGGCTCTTGGCAAAAAAGGAAATGAAAAACAATATACATCAACTTGGTCCAGAAAGAAATATGTGCACCTGGCTCCACATGGACTACATCGCCAGTTAAACATATCAGCATTTTGTTGGAAATATTATCAGTACCCAGAGGCCAAAGTCATCGAAATGTTAGAAAACAAATATGAGATATTTTGCATATTTATGGTTGGAATTGTTTCCCACGAAATGGAAACGAAAAAATAAAAAAAATCAATAATTTCAAGGAAAAAGGAAAAATTAATGTAACGCCATGCGCCCTAAAATTCGCTAAAAGCAAGCCCACTCACGAAGTGGATACGCATGAGTAGCACCTCACTTGCGCTTTTGTTCTCGCTTCGCCTAAAAATGTTAACCTGGAAGTGCCACAATTTAGACTAATCTGCATTATATACTAGTGGAACTCAATGTAAAATATTGGTGTTGTATTAAAGATTGGAGCGTTACATTCATCCCTTAAAGGAGGGCTGCCTTCGGCAGCATGAAATGCCCAGAAATGAGCCCCTTTGTACATAACCCGTGTCGTGTGCCGCTACAGGGCCTCACACACACATGTGCCCCCATGCAACGAGGGTTGATGCTCTGATACCATTTGTAACACTCTACGGCTCAAAAATCGCTAAAACCCCAGCCCACCCATGAGACAGACACACTTGCGTAGACCTCACTTGGGTTTTTATCATTGCTTCACCCAAAAGGGTTAATCCAAAAGTACTATGATTTAGACCAATAGATGGAAACTCAATAGAAACTGGCAATATGGTATTAAAGGGATGTATACTATAGCTATTCAAACACTTTAGAGTCTGTTTGGATCTGCAATATTTTGGAGTTTTTAGGCAATACCATAGATTTTTAAAAGATATTGTAGTATCAACAACTTTGAGGTGTTTAGATGAGACAGAAACTGTGGTTAAAAAGTAAAAACCATAGTATCCCAAACACGGTATTTTTTTAGTTTTAAAAAATCTACTCTCCACCCTTTTTTGTAAACCGAGAAATGTCTCGCAACGACCGTGCTCTCCGAGATTTCCGTGCGCTCGGCCAGCACCGTCTGACGTCGAGAGTTGCGCAAAAGAAAAATAATCACCGTGCACACGCTACATAATATATTAATATACACTACTAGTACAACCTTGACATTTGCTAGACTACATAATATAACAAGTTCCATCGTACGTATAAAAAAATTAAGGCCTTCTACATATAGCAGTCATGTACTGTTAAGCGTACAAGCTAGCTACAATAAGATGTATATGCATGTGTCTATCTTGATTAAAATTATTTATAATGGCTCGTTAACATAATAGTTGTTTACCTAACACAAAATACTGCACTGAATACCATAAATGCCCGACAAAATATTGCAATTACCTCATGCATGATCACCGTTCTGAATTTCCATTGCAGCTCTTAGTGCGCTCTCGGCATCTTGTTCATGTACAATTGGACCAGCTCCTCCTGCCCCTTCGCAACCCTCGTCGTGCTCCTGGACCGCCGGGATCATGAACGGATCAGGCGCCTCCGGCGGCGCTCGCCGATCCTTGATATGCACGCTGACATTGTTCATCTTCTCCATCTCGCTGAGATCCATCCCCTGCAAGATTGCTGGGACGCCGAGGTTGTACGTGCCTTTGCTCCCCATCTCCAGGTCGATCTTCTCGTTTGAGCCGACAAGATGTGACGACCCGCATTATTACCGTGGGGTAATAACGCCAGTCAACGGATTATTATTCGTTTTAGCTGATAAAACATCGCTCTAACGAATAATAAGCCATCAGAGTGTTGCAGCAGAACAATAATTAGAGACAAAATACGACATTACAAGAATATCGCCACGCAGGGCTAAAATTTATTACAAAGCCTCACGGGCTTAAATATTACAATCTTTAGGCAGAAAATCATCTAACTACTTCCTATCCCACACGACTACACACGGAGTGTCCACCTTATATCCCCTGTACTCCGAGTCCACGGTATTTCATCCAGGTAGCTTCCTCCTGACCTTAGCTATTCTCTGAATTGATATGCTCCTAAGCAAAGGGAGGATTATAGCAAGGGTGAGTACAGAAGTACTCAGCAAGCGTTATTAACAAAAATGCACAACATGCTTATCCTTTCCACATTAGGAATCTCAATTCCGATTCTCAATTTCCTTTCCAGGACTTATAGAAAATAAAGTTTGTTGGTTTTAAAAGAATTCCGATTTATTCATTTATAAAACTACTGAACATACGCATGAACAGCAAAAACCCCCATAAGTTTCCGTAATTCTCCTTTCCCGGAGACAGGCATGAATTCATGATTTTGATAGCATTGCGCAAGCTTGTATCACTTTACCCATCATCACTCTGCTCGTGTTGGCTCTTGGGATTATCCGCAATTCCTTTGAAGCGGCGCCCAGAACAGAGTACAGTACAATTATCTCTAGTTCGGTAATTATATCTCCACCCGGTTATACACAGTCAGCAGCCTGTATCACACAGACCCACTGAAAATGACATAACCGTTGGCTGGTAGGGTATTCAACCTTTCCCCAGCCCCCTGACTCGCGTATATAACGCCCATGCGTAACCCGCCTGTGGGTTCTTACGCTCCGGTCTTCCACCGGTTCCTTTGGGTCTATCCCATAAATACTCACTCCTGTGGAGAATATAACACCTCACTAGAGTACCGACTGCCCGTGAAAACGGAACGTTGGTTGATACGAGTTGGTACGGTCTGTCCATACGGATGAAGTTTGTAATCCCTTATATTCTATTCTTATGCAAAGGTTCCACACCTCCCACACACGCCTGCCCTGGCAACCTCTGCCCACCTTTTTACTTAACTTTAGTGGCCAACTGCTCCATCAGTTGCCATCTAACCCTTTTCATTCACATATAGCCATTGCTTGATTTAAAACCCTTTTTATTTCCTTCATGCAAGTGATACTAGATTAATACAAAAATACTTGTTTTGAGCAATATACGTTAAAGATTTGATCAAAGGAATGCTTGCCTGGACTTTAACCATATACTCGGATTCAAGTAGGATCAGGTGAAGTTGTCCCCGTAGCTTGGATTATGGCCTGCAATTAAATACGTCGACTACGATTTAATCTATGGAAGTATAATAAAATACAAGTTATCGATGTGTTTGTGCCCCTAAGGTCAGATCTCGCTCAATTTAACCTGATTGCGGTAATTAAGGTTAATTTCGGCATACTACCCGTCGTTCAACATTCTCGTACTAACGTTAGGATATATGGTTGATTTAGTATGTATGCTCGGTATTTTATTAATATTCGGTATTTTATTAATTCCTAGCAATTTTTCAACTACACGGTTTAATTTGAATGCATGCATAATTATAATGGCGAATATTATTCTAGTCAATCTCGCATAAGTAATTAAGTCTATTTAATTTCTTAAAAGTTCGTATATATTTATTCACCTCTCTAATTCATTTTAGATCTTAAGATTACTCAATGCATTTCTCGTACTAGTATGCGCAACGAGTTGAATTATAGATCCAGAATAAAATGGTCTCATGTATCAATTACTTAATTTCTTAGTTAAACTATATTCTGGTGTCTTTATAGGATTCATACATTCTACTGTAGTCCTAAGTATATTTTTATAGCTTAACTGCTATCTAAATCACCGCTTGAAATTTTAATTGCTATTCAATTTGTTAACTCGATAATTACGATTTTGACTTAGCTTGCTACTCTAGTCGTCGCATACAGTTTTAAATCTTCTAATAGTTATGAATTTACTTTTATAATTTAGAACACTTATTAGTGGATTCCTAGAGTTTATAATCGACTAATAAAAGTTAACTGGTTATTTAAATGTGCAATAGAGTGGTTCAATTGATATTATAACAATTTACTTCGTATACGCAATTCCAGCCTACAGGCATCATTTGACTCATCTTTCATAACCAAGAATATTTATTAAAACAGTTATATGATTTAACACTATCTGGATTAATTAAGTATTTAGGTACGATCCCAAACGACTTAATTAGCGATGCATTAATTAAATCGGAATACGCTATGTTTTTATTCTATAGCTGGTAAGTTATTTATTCTAATCATTATAAATACTGATCAGCGGATTTTTATTGCTTTGATGATTAAATCAATTTATCTACATATTCAAGTCTGCAACAAAATGGTCTTAAACTATAGTACTTTAATTGAATCCGTACACGTATAAGCTTAATCGACTTGCTTCTTTTAAATCATCGGACCCAATTAACTTGTTCTAATGATCCTAAGTAATCAAGGTAGATTTCCATAATTATCAGAGGTTAATGTCTATACTTTAAATATTACTAGCCAAGTTGTCTAAGTAATTAATTATACCGTTGAGTAATCTAAATAACAATACACAGGTTCTAATATTTACGCGGACCTGTTTTAATCCATTTACATTTTTAGTTTATTTATAATGATTACTAATATTTATTATTGAGGTTTCACAAGTTATACTATTAATAGGGTTAAATAGGTATTTAACCTGGAGTTCTAATAATTCGAACAGCAATACACTGATTCAATTGGTACGTGCCAGATTTTTAATCTATTGACAGCCCTTAATTAAGCTGTAGTTTCCATCTATACCGATTAGTGATATTTTATACTTTTAACACGATTAGTATAATACTAGCAAGTAGTTTAATCTGTAATTTATCACTTAAATTAAATATTTATGAAGACGAATTTTTGATTATACGCGCGCTTATCCTCTCTCTTCTTTTTCTCTTTCTTTTCTTTTCCTTCTCTTTCTTTCCTTTCCTCTCACCCGGCTGCCTTTCCCCCTTTTTCCTTGGTTCGGCCGACGCCCCCGCTTCCTCCTCCCCTTCCCCATTTCACTTGGCTGCCTCTCTCTCTCTCTCGGTCCGGATCCGATCCGTCCGGCGCCCTGCCGTCGATCCCCCGCCCCCATTGCCGCGCCTCTACTCCTCCGCCCCGGGTTCCAGCGCCTCTGCCCCCGGGTCTCGCCGCCTCCGCCCCGTGTCTCGCCGCCTCCGCTCGGATGCGCCGCCTCCTGATGCTCCGGTCCTTCGGCCGTGCCGCTGTGCCGGCCCCTCCGTTGCGCCACACTGCCGTCGGCTTCTCCCCCTGCGCCTCCTCCTTCCGCGTCGCCCCCACCGACGCGCTTCGGTCGCCCCCACTGATTCGCCTCCCCTCTGCTCTGCCTCCTTGCCGCTAGGCGCCGCATGGTGACCCCGGCCAGATCCGGCCGATTTGGCGCTTTTTCCCCTATCCTACCCGATCTATCAGTTTTTGGCTTGCTATTCTTGTGTGGTTTTGCCTAATGGCTAGGTTGGGAGGCGGGTGGCCGTGGCTGACCACCGCCGGTTAGCTGTCGCCGTACGCCGGGGGAGTACCGGTGGCGGCTAGCTGGTGGCTCGGCCGGAGGAAATCCGCAGCCGCCGTCCATATAGGTAAGCCCCTTCTCCCCTCTTCTACCTCTGGTGACATACTTGGATTAGTTTCATGTGCTCTATTGTAGATGGATGCTTATGGGTTCTAGTCAATGTTGGCTATAATGGATGAATGTAGCACATGTATAGTGATGTTGTGGAGGTTTACCTTTACGGGTGATTGCAAGAATGGTTAGGGTTTGGGCTGGTTGCGGTCGCTGGCTTGCGGTTGCTGGCTTGTGGTCACTAGCTTGCAGTTGCTGGCTTGTAGGCGCTGGCTTGTGGTTCTCCTGCCGCCGTCACGGTCGCCTTGCTCCTTCGGCTTGCCGTGCCTTCGCCTCCCTGGCCTTCGGGTTCCATTCGGTGGCTGGCTTCTCTGTTGGTCCTGGGATTGGCTGGGGAGTTTGGGGAATGCTTACCGTGCCTTGCTCTGTCTCTTGCGCTCTTTCCTCTGGTTGGCTGTTGATGTATTGGCAGTGGGATATTTTGGCTGGCAGTGTTGTGGTTTTGGCCGTGAGGTCTTGCTGGCTGGCGATGCTATCCGGGGCAGGTTGCTCTGGCCGGGTGTTGTCTCAGTTGCCATTTTGTTGTGTGGTGAGGGCTTCGACAGCTGCCTCTCTGTTGTGGTTTGGGCTGGAATGGGGTGGTGATATTTTGGCTTTGCCATGGTTAGATTCCTATATTCAAAACAGGTTTGTATATATACAATACCGTGTGATGAGCCTATAGTTGTGAGAGGTGCCGACTGGCCCCCGGACGGTCAGGTATCTCCGTGAACGGATTACCCCGCCCGAAGTTAATCCTTAGGGCTCTGACGGCTATTCTCTTTTCTGTCCTTTGTTTATTTTATTCGTTCTTTTGTTCGGTCTTTTTCAGTATTATAATTACTGATTCGCTCACAATTGAAATGGCGATGTGGTGGCAGCTCGACGATATCTTCTAATGTATGAAATGGTCGTGTATGTAAATTTAGGCATTCTTTTAATATCGATGTATACAAATTCATGTAACTTCTATTCTTTATTTCTCTATTGCAATAATCATGTATGAAATGAATCTCTAATTGTAATGAACGCTCTCTATTGTAATTGCTTCATTTTAGAGATACTTGAATGGTTAAGACACAAATTGTATATTTGTTGTAATTCGCCTTGTCGCTATCATGTAATGCAATTTGTAATATTTTTATTTGACTTAATATGAGTTCTCATCATCGATCAATGCATGTTCCTGATTTTACCCTACACAGATTGTAATTAACTACTGTTGTACTACGGACTGTTATATATAATTTAATTGAGTTGAATACTATACGAGCCGCGCAACTAAATTTTCTTTCTCGCTTTAGTCTATACAGTTTAGTAATCGCCCTCGCCGAAGAAATGGGAACAACACGTATTATTTTATCGCTTGTCGATTTCAATTTATACGACTAGATAGAAAATTTTAAATTCCCTCGTATTTTTAGATTCTTAATTACATAATTAATCATACTTAACGTTGTAATTCGTTGCTTAAGGTTAATTAATAATGTGGGTTGTCACATCCTTCCCTCCTTAAAAATGATTTCGTCCTCGAAATCGAAAATGGCCTAGGAAGATTGCGGTAGGTCTCTTATCGATTCCGTATGAAACGTATTTTGAGATATACCTATTTAACACCCCCCCTTTGGTAGACACCGCCTATGCTTGTATCACTCGTCGACTCCTCACCCTCGACGTTGTAACTTTAAATCCAGCTTACGGTTGTCGATTATCGTCACTAGGGGTTTGGTAGGATTAGGATCGGGATTATAATTCATGCTAAGTAGGAAAATCGTTCAATCTATTCTATGTTGCATCAGTTAATATTTTCCTTTCTCTAACCAATGCCCCTTCCCTCCTTAATTCTTGAGCAACCCCTTGATTCCTTTAACGGGTCTATTGAAATGCTATGCTTGATGGTTTAGCAGAGTGGTTCAACGAGGATGGTATTGCTTTAAGCAATTGGGTGGGAAAGAAATCTCATGGTAAGAAGATTTGGAATTAGATTATAAACTAGGCATTGGACTTGAGCTATTTAAGGGTTGAGTGTTTCCGGTTTGGTTAATATAAGCAGGTCCTGACCGAATGATATGATCTAAATTAATTAAATGTTTGTTGCTCATTTTACGGTGGTTCAAGCGGTTCTATTGATTGGTATGGATACTTATGGGATGTTAAGAGTGGATTGGGCATGAATCTAGTGGGTAGATATTCAGGAAATGGCATTATAGTGTCGAAAACTTTTGGACTTAAACTCGGCGTCTGGGATATTAGCCTTTTAGACATGGTTTAGCTCTTCGGGAGTGAACAGAACTCTCTAGATTATTAGGTAGGCCTAGAGATTTATTTGTTACATACTAGGATATGGTATTGCCATACAGTTTTGGGTTCTGTTGATGACACATCACTGACATTGAAAATGTGGACATTTCCCCTATTCATAATATATGTCCTCATGGAATGCATGAAACAAGTTTTCCAAAAACTTTAAACACTATGGTGCAAGAAATATTTATATAGAATGATGCAAGGGGTTTTGTGAAAATACTTATTCCTAAGGTCATGTTGAAACATTTTCGTTTGCAGAGTTTCATTTTATAAATTCATGGTCAATGTTATGCTCCGCGGAGACTATGACAAAGGTTCCTGAAACCATATATTCATGAATTTGGGGAAATGCACCAGACATGGATAATAATATTTTGATGGATGCTTTAGGACTTTCCATGGATAATAGGGTGATTAATCCTGTAACAGCTGTAGGCTTAGAACTTCGGGACGATTCCAATCTGAGTTATAAATGGGAAATCGTAGGTAGGTATGGATATCTCCCCTAGGTCTGACCATACGCTCCAAGACTTACTTGGTTTAATAAAGGCTTCACCACTAAGCGGTCTACCAGTCTGGAGTTGCAAAATAGTTAGCGTCATTTTAATTCAATTATGCTTTAAGGATGTCCCACTCTAGGTTACGTGCTCCGTAAAAGAAAATGGATGGTGGTGGATCAATTACCTAAAATCGACCCCGTAATAATTCGTCTACGTCTAGTCGTTCTGGTGGTTCCAAATAACCGGTTTTTTTTTTATGGCAAGGAACTGAGTGTTTTACTATATTACGGACTAGATTCTAGATTCTACTCGTTTTAGTTGCAATTTCTCCTCCTACACTTAGTCATATCAATTGAAGTCATAATTAAATTTATGAAATTATATTTTTGAAAATACTTGCTTATCATGACGTTATCAAATTTCCTGCAGCAAGTTGTTACAAGAGGAAAGAACAACATTTTATTCATGTGGTAGACCCAGGTTTTCTTATTAGTGTTCAGCATGCAAGTAGATACGAAGTTATTTATGTTCAGGTAGTAGAAAGCGGCATTACTCCCTCTCTGATGTGGGTTTTCACATCACAGCATACACAGTAGGCAAATAAAACCCAAGAAACATAGAGATGCAAAAAGAATCAGCTCCTACACTACTCTGGGACTACGTGCCCAGCTACGCTCGAGAACTCGCTCTCGAGATCGCCCAAAACTTTCGCGTTTGGAACCACGCTCGGAGCTCGCCTCCGAGTGCAACCTACACTACCCTGGATCTCCGCGCCCAGGCACGCCTGAGAACTCGCTCTCAGGATCGCCCAAAACTTTCGCGTTTGGAACCACGCTCAGGGCTCATCCCTGAGTACGCCCAGGACTTCGTTCCTGGGTACGTTCGAAACTTACGCGTTCGGAAGCGCCACGGACCACTCGTCCGGGAAATCTCATATGCAGAAATGAGATAAGTCAAATTTTTATTTCGGGTCATCTGCCATTATAAATGGTTATAATATTTCCTTTCCTTAATTGTCTCTACTAAATTAAATTTTTTTTTTGTGATGGCGGATGCGTTCATGTAGTTGCAAGAGTGAAAAGATAAGGGTCTCGGAGTTTTGGTTCACTTCTAAACCATTATAACTACTAATATTTACCTTAGGTTGCCCTATGTTGCCACAGTTGAGTCTATGTCGCTACGGTTGAGAAAGGTAAAACAATCATACATTAACTGAATACAATAATTTAATACAGACTCTATAATTACAACAAAATGTAATGTTAAGTTCATAATTAAAATCATATGGTTAACTAACTACTACTAGATTTTTTTTTTTTTTGACTAACACAGTTACCGAAGAAAAGAACTAGTACCCTAATTCAGATCTTCACAACTATTATTGTCATCATTCCCCATCTCGCTACCCACTCTCGTTTTTGATATATTGGGTGGTCTAACAGTAACAATTCCGAAGCTTAGAGCTGACCAAATAGAAAATGACATACAGATGAGAATATTAAAGAATACGTATTGCCATATAGCAAGAACAACATTCTTAAGTCCAGAACAGTATCTAATTATTTGCGTGGCCCTCGAACCATTGCTCTGATACCACCTGTGACGACCCGCATTATTACCGTGGGGTAATAACGCCAGTCAACGGATTATTATTCGTTTTAGCTGATAAAACATCGCTCTAACGAATAATAAGCCATCAGAGTGTTGCAGCAGAACAATAATTAGAGACAAAATACGACATTACAAGAATATCGCCACGCAGGGCTAAAATTTATTACAAAGCCTCACGGGCTTAAATATTACAATCTTTAGGCAGAAAATCATCTAACTACTTCCTATCCCACACGACTACACACGGAGTGTCCACCTTATATCCCCTGTACTCCGAGTCCACGGTATTTCATCCAGGTAGCTTCCTCCTGACCTTAGCTATTCTCTGAATTGATATGCTCCTAAGCAAAGGGAGGATTATAGCAAGGGTGAGTACAGAAGTACTCAGCAAGCGTTATTAACAAAAATGCACAACATGCTTATCCTTTCCACATTAGGAATCTCAATTCCGATTCTCAATTTCCTTTCCAGGACTTATAGAAAATAAAGTTTGTTGGTTTTAAAAGAATTCCGATTTATTCATTTATAAAACTACTGAACATACGCATGAACAGCAAAAACCCCCATAAGTTTCCGTAATTCTCCTTTCCCGGAGACAGGCATGAATTCATGATTTTGATAGCATTGCGCAAGCTTGTATCACTTTACCCATCATCACTCTGCTCGTGTTGGCTCTTGGGATTATCCGCAATTCCTTTGAAGCGGCGCCCAGAACAGAGTACAGTACAATTATCTCTAGTTCGGTAATTATATCTCCACCCGGTTATACACAGTCAGCAGCCTGTATCACACAGACCCACTGAAAATGACATAACCGTTGGCTGGTAGGGTATTCAACCTTTCCCCAGCCCCCTGACTCGCGTATATAACGCCCATGCGTAACCCGCCTGTGGGTTCTTACGCTCCGGTCTTCCACCGGTTCCTTTGGGTCTATCCCATAAATACTCACTCCTGTGGAGAATATAACACCTCACTAGAGTACCGACTGCCCGTGAAAACGGAACGTTGGTTGATACGAGTTGGTACGGTCTGTCCATACGGATGAAGTTTGTAATCCCTTATATTCTATTCTTATGCAAAGGTTCCACACCTCCCACACACGCCTGCCCTGGCAACCTCTGCCCACCTTTTTACTTAACTTTAGTGGCCAACTGCTCCATCAGTTGCCATCTAACCCTTTTCATTCACATATAGCCATTGCTTGATTTAAAACCCTTTTTATTTCCTTCATGCAAGTGATACTAGATTAATACAAAAATACTTGTTTTGAGCAATATACGTTAAAGATTTGATCAAAGGAATGCTTGCCTGGACTTTAACCATATACTCGGATTCAAGTAGGATCAGGTGAAGTTGTCCCCGTAGCTTGGATTATGGCCTGCAATTAAATACGTCGACTACGATTTAATCTATGGAAGTATAATAAAATACAAGTTATCGATGTGTTTGTGCCCCTAAGGTCAGATCTCGCTCAATTTAACCTGATTGCGGTAATTAAGGTTAATTTCGGCATACTACCCGTCGTTCAACATTCTCGTACTAACGTTAGGATATATGGTTGATTTAGTATGTATGCTCGGTATTTTATTAATATTCGGTATTTTATTAATTCCTAGCAATTTTTCAACTACACGGTTTAATTTGAATGCATGCATAATTATAATGGCGAATATTATTCTAGTCAATCTCGCATAAGTAATTAAGTCTATTTAATTTCTTAAAAGTTCGTATATATTTATTCACCTCTCTAATTCATTTTAGATCTTAAGATTACTCAATGCATTTCTCGTACTAGTATGCGCAACGAGTTGAATTATAGATCCAGAATAAAATGGTCTCATGTATCAATTACTTAATTTCTTAGTTAAACTATATTCTGGTGTCTTTATAGGATTCATACATTCTACTGTAGTCCTAAGTATATTTTTATAGCTTAACTGCTATCTAAATCACCGCTTGAAATTTTAATTGCTATTCAATTTGTTAACTCGATAATTACGATTTTGACTTAGCTTGCTACTCTAGTCGTCGCATACAGTTTTAAATCTTCTAATAGTTATGAATTTACTTTTATAATTTAGAACACTTATTAGTGGATTCCTAGAGTTTATAATCGACTAATAAAAGTTAACTGGTTATTTAAATGTGCAATAGAGTGGTTCAATTGATATTATAACAATTTACTTCGTATACGCAATTCCAGCCTACAGGCATCATTTGACTCATCTTTCATAACCAAGAATATTTATTAAAACAGTTATATGATTTAACACTATCTGGATTAATTAAGTATTTAGGTACGATCCCAAACGACTTAATTAGCGATGCATTAATTAAATCGGAATACGCTATGTTTTTATTCTATAGCTGGTAAGTTATTTATTCTAATCATTATAAATACTGATCAGCGGATTTTTATTGCTTTGATGATTAAATCAATTTATCTACATATTCAAGTCTGCAACAAAATGGTCTTAAACTATAGTACTTTAATTGAATCCGTACACGTATAAGCTTAATCGACTTGCTTCTTTTAAATCATCGGACCCAATTAACTTGTTCTAATGATCCTAAGTAATCAAGGTAGATTTCCATAATTATCAGAGGTTAATGTCTATACTTTAAATATTACTAGCCAAGTTGTCTAAGTAATTAATTATACCGTTGAGTAATCTAAATAACAATACACAGGTTCTAATATTTACGCGGACCTGTTTTAATCCATTTACATTTTTAGTTTATTTATAATGATTACTAATATTTATTATTGAGGTTTCACAAGTTATACTATTAATAGGGTTAAATAGGTATTTAACCTGGAGTTCTAATAATTCGAACAGCAATACACTGATTCAATTGGTACGTGCCAGATTTTTAATCTATTGACAGCCCTTAATTAAGCTGTAGTTTCCATCTATACCGATTAGTGATATTTTATACTTTTAACACGATTAGTATAATACTAGCAAGTAGTTTAATCTGTAATTTATCACTTAAATTAAATATTTATGAAGACGAATTTTTGATTATACGCGCGCTTATCCTCTCTCTTCTTTTTCTCTTTCTTTTCTTTTCCTTCTCTTTCTTTCCTTTCCTCTCACCCGGCTGCCTTTCCCCCTTTTTCCTTGGTTCGGCCGACGCCCCCGCTTCCTCCTCCCCTTCCCCATTTCACTTGGCTGCCTCTCTCTCTCTCTCGGTCCGGATCCGATCCGTCCGGCGCCCTGCCGTCGATCCCCCGCCCCCATTGCCGCGCCTCTACTCCTCCGCCCCGGGTTCCAGCGCCTCTGCCCCCGGGTCTCGCCGCCTCCGCCCCGTGTCTCGCCGCCTCCGCTCGGATGCGCCGCCTCCTGATGCTCCGGTCCTTCGGCCGTGCCGCTGTGCCGGCCCCTCCGTTGCGCCACACTGCCGTCGGCTTCTCCCCCTGCGCCTCCTCCTTCCGCGTCGCCCCCACCGACGCGCTTCGGTCGCCCCCACTGATTCGCCTCCCCTCTGCTCTGCCTCCTTGCCGCTAGGCGCCGCATGGTGACCCCGGCCAGATCCGGCCGATTTGGCGCTTTTTCCCCTATCCTACCCGATCTATCAGTTTTTGGCTTGCTATTCTTGTGTGGTTTTGCCTAATGGCTAGGTTGGGAGGCGGGTGGCCGTGGCTGACCACCGCCGGTTAGCTGTCGCCGTACGCCGGGGGAGTACCGGTGGCGGCTAGCTGGTGGCTCGGCCGGAGGAAATCCGCAGCCGCCGTCCATATAGGTAAGCCCCTTCTCCCCTCTTCTACCTCTGGTGACATACTTGGATTAGTTTCATGTGCTCTATTGTAGATGGATGCTTATGGGTTCTAGTCAATGTTGGCTATAATGGATGAATGTAGCACATGTATAGTGATGTTGTGGAGGTTTACCTTTACGGGTGATTGCAAGAATGGTTAGGGTTTGGGCTGGTTGCGGTCGCTGGCTTGCGGTTGCTGGCTTGTGGTCACTAGCTTGCAGTTGCTGGCTTGTAGGCGCTGGCTTGTGGTTCTCCTGCCGCCGTCACGGTCGCCTTGCTCCTTCGGCTTGCCGTGCCTTCGCCTCCCTGGCCTTCGGGTTCCATTCGGTGGCTGGCTTCTCTGTTGGTCCTGGGATTGGCTGGGGAGTTTGGGGAATGCTTACCGTGCCTTGCTCTGTCTCTTGCGCTCTTTCCTCTGGTTGGCTGTTGATGTATTGGCAGTGGGATATTTTGGCTGGCAGTGTTGTGGTTTTGGCCGTGAGGTCTTGCTGGCTGGCGATGCTATCCGGGGCAGGTTGCTCTGGCCGGGTGTTGTCTCAGTTGCCATTTTGTTGTGTGGTGAGGGCTTCGACAGCTGCCTCTCTGTTGTGGTTTGGGCTGGAATGGGGTGGTGATATTTTGGCTTTGCCATGGTTGGATTCCTATATTCAAAACAGGTTTGTATATATACAATACCGTGTGATGAGCCTATAGTTGTGAGAGGTGCCGACTGGCCCCCGGACGGTCAGGTATCTCCGTGAACGGATTACCCCGCCCGAAGTTAATCCTTAGGGCTCTGACGGCTATTCTCTTTTCTGTCCTTTGTTTATTTTATTCGTTCTTTTGTTCGGTCTTTTTCAGTATTATAATTACTGATTCGCTCACAATTGAAATGGCGATGTGGTGGCAGCTCGACGATATCTTCTAATGTATGAAATGGTCGTGTATGTAAATTTAGGCATTCTTTTAATATCGATGTATACAAATTCATGTAACTTCTATTCTTTATTTCTCTATTGCAATAATCATGTATGAAATGAATCTCTAATTGTAATGAACGCTCTCTATTGTAATTGCTTCATTTTAGAGATACTTGAATGGTTAAGACACAAATTGTATATTTGTTGTAATTCGCCTTGTCGCTATCATGTAATGCAATTTGTAATATTTTTATTTGACTTAATATGAGTTCTCATCATCGATCAATGCATGTTCCTGATTTTACCCTACACAGATTGTAATTAACTACTGTTGTACTACGGACTGTTATATATAATTTAATTGAGTTGAATACTATACGAGCCGCGCAACTAAATTTTCTTTCTCGCTTTAGTCTATACAGTTTAGTAATCGCCCTCGCCGAAGAAATGGGAACAACACGTATTATTTTATCGCTTGTCGATTTCAATTTATACGACTAGATAGAAAATTTTAAATTCCCTCGTATTTTTAGATTCTTAATTACATAATTAATCATACTTAACGTTGTAATTCGTTGCTTAAGGTTAATTAATAATGTGGGTTGTCACACAAGATCAATGCCGGCCCTCGAGGAAAGCGGCCGGCCGTCGTATGTCTCCTCCTCCGGCGCCACCCGTGACTGGAAATTGTTCATCGACGGCGGCATCCGCGTAAATAACACTTCGGCTATGTTTGCGAGCGCGCCCCTGTTGTACGGGTTCTCCTTCTTGTCGTACCTGTACCTGAAGTTCTCGTACGTGGTCTGAGAAAAGCGTTGCACCAGTGAACTCCATTTCTGGACAACTTCAGTAGTTCTAACAAATTCAGAGATGGATGTCTCTGACAATGTTGCAATGGGCAGGCTAGCTAGCTACCTGATTCGTGCTCATGAGGTAGAGGTGGAACACGGTGAGCCCGCCGACGAACCACACCGAGATGAAGGTATACACGATCAGCACGAGGGACAGCACCTCGCCGGTCATGGATCTCAGCAGGAAGCCGCCGTAGTTCTTCCTCTGGACGGCGATGTTCAGCCAGGACAGCGCGAAGACGTAGAAGCAAAGGAAGGTCGACGTCGAGATGAACAGGAAGAAGAACCGGTAGTTGCGCTGCGCAAGATGCGAAAAAGACTCAAATCACATCATCACCAAAACCATTTCTGAATTACAGTCCCAGTTCATGGGGAAGATTCAGGCTATCTCTGGCCTGCATGAAGTAAGACTCACCAGCCCAATGCACTGACCAACCCATGGGCAGTGGTGATCAAACTTCTGGACGCAGTTGTTGCAGATGGAGCAAGGCGATGTCCCAAAGCAGCCCCCCGTAGGGTGATAAGCACCATCACGAGAGGGTCATCCCTGACATTCCCCTCTAAGTGACAGCGAAAAGCGTACGCGCGCTGCATCCACCACGTCGCCGCCTACCCTGCGCAGCGAGCACCAAAGTGGGCTCAAGTCGACATTGTCTTCAGTCCAGAGGACACAGCCAGAGTAGACTTCCCCCACCAGGACCGCCCTGGTAATCACAGCCGACATTGCCGATTGCGACGTGCAAAGGGTCCTAATGAATAATGGTAGCTCCGTAAACCTCTTATTCGCGGAAGCCTTCGACCGAATAGGCCTCCCACGTAGTAGGCTACAACCGCCTAGAATAACCCTCCAGGGCTTTAGGGGACGACCGGTTGTCGCACTAGGGCAAATCGTGTTGGAGGTGACCTTCAACGAAGACAAGAACACCAGCCGCCGACGTGAAGGCACCCCCGGTGGTGGAGCAGGGCGAGGATGATGCGCGTTGTCACCATCGAACAATGGTTGCCAAACGAGCGCGCAGCACTGAGTGTCAAGGCCGAGGCCTCTCCGATCCGCCGGAGGGTGCTTGATAGATCCTTGGGACCGAAGGTGCGAGGTGACACTGTCACGGAGAGGGTGCTCTCCAAAACCTCTATGGAGTTCCAGGCTGCCACCGATGCGTCGCCCAGTGCCGAGTCCCTCTCCCTGAGCGTCGCCTTCAGCAAGGCCTTCTCCCCCTCCAACGCGAAGATCTGTTGTAGCAGCCCCTCACACTCTTCGGAGGCCAGCCACTGGGTCCGTTCCGCAAGCGTCTGAGCTTCCGCGATCGCCTTTGCACCCTTTGTCTCGAGGAAGCAGATGCGCTCGTCCTTGGAGGCGCACGCAGCATGGGCCTCTTCGGCGGCGTAAAGTCGGTCCTCTAGCCCGCCTCGTTTGTGAGCCCTCGCCGCCTATAAAGCGCGGGTGAGAGCAAGGGCCTACATAGTGCAACCGTCAGCGAAGTCCCAGAACGACAAATGTAATCGAAGAGTGGACGTACTTACCCTTATCTCTGCGGCCTCCGGCATGCTTTCTAGGAGCATTGGGCCGCACGACGATAGCACACGCCGGTCCAAGCCAGTGTCCGCACAGTCCGCGGCCCCTTGAAGTGCTTGTAGCGTCTCCGGTCGAGGCACAAAATCGAACACGATCAGGCGTTGAGTCTCCATGCCGTCGGCTTCCACGACAGTGGGGGTAGAAGTTACATCCATGGCGGGCATGCCGGACCCTTCGTGTCCACTCACGTTGTTGGAGCATTGTCCGCGCCCCGGAGACTGCGTCCCAACTGACGTCGACGATGGTATCAGCGAGTAGATGGGAGAAAGCTTCGGGAAGTCATGAGGAGAGAATGAATTGTTCCTACCTTCGTCGTGAACCGGCGAAGATCATCACGATGTCCATCCCGCCTCCGAGCGAACCGCGGGGGCGCCACCCATGTGTTGTGCAGCGGATTCCACTTCAGGACCTGTGGCTTCCGCTTCAGAGTCCGACTCCGACATCGCCGCCACCGCCGCCTCGAAACGTTCCGCCATTCCTGCTGGCGAACTTGTCCAAACGCGCTTCGCGCTCGGTGCCTCTGAGGGCGCATCGCCGACCCCTGTGGCCGGCGCAGGCGACGAAGCCTCGCCTTCGCCGATGTTCACATCAAGGGGCAGGGTGTTCGTGCTCTCGGTCGCCCGTGTCGCTCACGGGCCCCTTGTTGTAGGTGCTTCGTGAACGCCTCCGCCTCTAGGTTAGAGTTGGCATACTCCACCAGGTTAGAGCCAATGACTATCGTGGCTTCGGCTCTGGCAGGTTCTTCAGGAAGGACGGCCGCTGGGCTTTGTCGGGTGGCGGGCGACCGGGCCCTTCGGTGAGTGGGAGAGGCCTCCCCCTTATCATCATCGTCTTGAGGGCGACTCCGCCCAGCGGTTGGCACAGCACGCTGTGGCATTGGGATGCCCAGAGTTTCGCGCACACAGTTCACCCGCCCGACATTTACTGTCACGGTCTCCCGAAGGCTGTGCTCCTTGGCCACATGCGGCCCAAGGAACACGGTCGCTGCATGTTCCACGTCCTCAATCAGGAGTTCTGCCAGTAAAAAGGGTAAAAAAACTTAACGACTATTTTGTGTGCAGCGTCGGTTCAGAAACTCACGGGGATCGGTAGGCCTCGGTAGCGAAGCCACCGACGGACTAATCCCGTCAAGGCGGGCGGGGCCGGGTTGGACCTGCCATTGTCAGGCAAGTGAGGCCACGCCTTACATCAAGTACTCCTCAGTGAGGTCCCGCATGTTAAAGTGGAGCGTGACCCCACCAGCCTCTACACCCGCCGTTCATCGTCGCGGTCCAGAGGCACCGAGGGGGATGTGTTGAACTCCATCGGGCGGCCCGTCCACCTCAGGTAGCTACGAAAATTGTACTGCAAACTTTTGGGGACAAATGTGGTTAGGGACATTAAAAAATATAAAACTACAAAAATGTTTTCATATATTTTCCTGAACCTTGTCTTTTTTATTTGTTTCAGACGATGTCCCATATGATTGTAAATTTTTGATGGCGCATGAAACAAAAACATAATAATTTCTTGGAACACAAATTTATCCTGATTATAATACTCACTCTATTTTGCAATATAAGTCCAAATCCATTATATGGATAGACTAACGAGGTACAAAATATAAAAAATAATGACAATGAACCATACATTACCATATTAAATAGCATAATACATCTACTCAACCTCTTTTCTTGTTGAAGTAAGGATGGGGGTGGGCAAGTTGCAATAATTACGCCCTTAATTTACTCAATGAATTCACATTATGCAATAACACTTCCTGTAAAAAATTGAACATGTTTTGTTTTGAATAAATTGTACTGCAAACTACCTAGAAGGCTGACTCCAAGTTTATATATGTATATATATATATATATATATATATATATATATATATATATATATATATATATATATATTCCATTCTTTGTTACCACTAATACAATGGTAATTGAAAATAGATATTTTTAGGTTGTTAAGCTGAAATTTCTCGCACCACCTCATCAGGTAGAAAAAGCTTGTAAATTAAAATGATGTTTTTTTTTAAAAAATTCATTAAGTTTCCATTTTAATGACTCAAAGTACCCAACAATTATATCTATTTTGGCATGGGCATATTCTTAAAATATGGTGCCAACTTTCTTCGCCGCCTTCTTCTGCAAGACAGCTCCTTACAGAACGTATTGCTTGGAGTTTAGTTTCTATTACATTATTGTTGCTACGTTGTTTACGTGGTTAAAAATATTTTTCTGTTTGAACTTGGCTAAGTACCCGATGAATATTGCACGAACAAAACATATATTATTTATCTAAAGAAAGTTATAGTGTGATTTTATAATTTTGTAGAAAATCTGGGAAGATATACTATTATTTTTAGAGTAGAAATATATACTAATATCGTTTTTTTCTTAAAAAGAAATAGCAGTAGTGATCAGTAGCATAACACAGGAGGCGTGGGTGCGTGCGTTGATGAACCCTAGCTGAGAAATCTCCAGATGCAAATTCCAACCTAGCCCATCTCCGTTTTAATAATACTGGTCATCATCCGTTTTTGTATCCTGCTTGAATTGATATCTACTAGCAGCATAAACGCGGCACCACGTCGCGCTAGCTACCGTGTGGACCGAAGTAAAAGAGATGGCAATTCGCGGAGAAGTTTCTTTAAAAAAATCGAGAACACATGTGTAATTTTGAGAAAACCGAATGCCTTTTTTTGCAAAAAAACTGAGGACCTGTATGTAACTAAACGAGGACCCGTACATAATTTTGGAAAATGCGGGATGCTATCCTGCAAAGGATAAACAATTTCGGTGAAGTGAAGGGGGTTTCAGAAAAAACCTGGCAGGGACCTTTTTGCGAGAACCAGGGACCTCTACGTGATTTCAGAAAAGGCAGGGGGTTTTCACGAAAAGGATGACATGGCATGGGTGGGATGCGGGGAGCTCCTCCGGCTTTGTTTTAGTGATGATACGTTGTTCTCCACTTTGGATAGATATATTAATAACATATAATACCTAGCCATCCTCTCTATTTTGGCGGGTGAATTCCTAAAATGCACCATTTTCTTTCTTCATCTAGTCTGAATTACTAAAATACCATGCCAACTTTCTCCATTTTTGTCTATTCTACATGATACTCTTTGTGTATCTTGCACCTACAATTTGTCGTGTTGCTAGCTTATGATCAGTGACGGATGTAGGATAAAATTGACGGGAGATTACCATACATATTACCACATATGTGTGAAATCACTTTGCTTAAACAACAGAGTTCATGCCTGTGTATGTGAGTTTTGATAAGTCAAAATTACTTTGGATCTAGTGTCCCATGTACCTCTTAAGCTCTATGCGGATCCGCTCGTGTTTATGACGGCCTGTTAAGTATATCAATGAACATTGCATAAATAAAATGTTACTGTAACATAAGGAAAACAGTACTGTGTACAGTATGTTTGGAAATTTGCATACTAAATTACTAGCCGTGTCTTCTCTCAAAACAAAAAGGAAAAAGAAATTAGTGGTAGCAAAGCAGTAACTGACGATAGCCTAGCAAGGGAGGCGTGCGTGGCCTAGGTCAGAAATCTCCAGACGCAAAGTCCAACCCGGCCGGCCCATCACCCGTTCTCCCCGCAAGCACGCAGCACACAAACAGCACATCATCGTTGCCCCCCACCCCACCCCACCACACCCCTCGCGTCGTGCTATTTAGCCACACGCCCGTCTCCTCTCCCCCATCTCCGTCTCCCACACCCCACCACCCCCGTCTCCTCTCCCAAAAGCACACGCCTCCGATCCCCACGCCGAGACGCCAGCCTTAGACCTAGCCGCCGCCGCCGGACAGGGACCCCCCGATTCCGCGGGCAAGGGGGAATTGAAAGGTACTGGCACGCCCCGATCGCCGCCGCGATGCGCGGCGCCGCAATGCTTGCCTGTCGCGTAGAGTCTGTGCGATTCGGCCTCGGTTCCGGGCGGGTGCCGCTGATCGGGTCCGGGCCGGCGCCGCCGGCGGCCGCTGCGGTGCTGGGCTCGGTGTTTTAGGATCGGAATGCCGCGGAATTCGGGGGTGGATCGGGGTTCGTGGGATCTCGCCGTGCCTGTGCTCGTCGGATCTCTCAAGGCTGTCGGGATGTTTGTGGGGTCGTTGCGGCTAGATAATAGCTTGGTTTGGTTCGCTGGTGGTGATCGGATCTTCGGTTTTGCTTTGTCATGGTTCGTGATGTGCTTAGATCCTTGTATAGAGCGCTTTTTGATGTACGGACGCTTTTGTCATGCAATCTGATGGGTGATTTGATAGTCAGGGGATGAAACCACTAGGTTTTATTGTTGTGATGCATTTGCTGATGTGCATGCATGCGTATATGGCATTTATAGAATAGAATTGCCAAGAAATGCGGCATGTAGTTCCTGTCACATGGTTGTCCTGCCACCATGTTGTGTTGTGTTAATACTTACGGTGTTTGTGCTCTATAGAATGGAATGGCTTAGCAAATGCAGCACGTAGCTCTTCTTAGTTGATTATTCTGTCATTATATGTTGTGCTGTACCTGCGCAGATGTTTGTGCATGTGTGTGTATCATGGAATAGGATGGCTTAGCAAGTGCAGCAGAAAGTTCTTGCTCGATGATTATTATGTCATTGTGCTGTGTAGTGCTATTGTTTTTTTGGTTTGGCCGTCGCTGAGTTTGGCATTTCCATTCTTGCAGATCACTCTACCCCAGGCTCACTTGTGGCTGGTATTGGCGATATAAGAGTTTGTTAGCTGTTTTCTCCTGTGTCTTGGGTCTTAATCTTTGATTAAGCGTCACTGAAAAGACTGTACATGAGAAAACTCTTTTGTTGAAACATTTCACTTGTAATATGAATGTATTGTGACAATCCTTCCTGTGCTAGAATCATATATTTCAGCTTCAAAGCTCTTATGGTACTTTTCAAGTTTCCTATTGAACCGAATACCTAATGCATTAATTCTAAACTTGTGATGAACATTCATGCAAATTCGTGGATATTAATTCAGAACCTGGTGGCATATTAACCTTGGATACTTGGTCAACCGGAAAATTGGAGCTCCTTGTTCATGTCTTCAATGGAGAGCCTAGCACAGTTAGAGGTTTTGTGTGAAAAACTTTACAATTCTAGAGACTCAGCTGAACGGGCACATGCAGCAACCACCCTCAAGTGCTTCTCGGAGAACAGTGACTACATTTCACAGTGCCAATATATATTGGACAATGCCTCAACTCCATATGCCTTGATGTTGGCCAGTACAAGCTTGTTGAAGCAAGTCTCTGACCGCAGCCTATCTTTGCAATTGCGCCTCGATATCCGTAATGTTTCTTTTTCTGAAAACATAAGAATGAAATCATATATCGTTGAGTTTTGGTTGTTCCTGTTCTGTTGCATCTGCATGGCATGTTGGCATTTATGTCTCTTTCTATTTGTTCACATATGAGTTGCGTGTCGTATGCAGCATGTAACCACACAAAGTAGTTGTAACTTGTTTATAGTGATCTTCAATGTAAGTTACCATGTGCATAAGTTTTGTTATTTCCTTGATTCTCAACTTATTTCCATTCTGTCCTTAAAAACATTTACGCTTCTGTAACATAGCTGGAGAAAATAATTTGCTTATTTCCATTTTATCCTTCCAGTTTTTATGCTTCTGTAACATAGCTGGAATAGATAATTATTTATTGCTTCTGCAATGTAGCTGAAATGCATAACTTATTTATCTGTAACCAATGTTTTTTTGGGCATACCTTTGTGTCTCTTTTATTGCTAATTTTAGACTAACCTTTATGTGATCTGTGTGAAGGGAATTATGTCATGAACTATCTTGCCGCAAGAGGACCTAAATTGCAGGACTTTGTGACTAAGTCCCTAATTCAACTCTCATGTCGAATTACAAAATTTGGATGGTTTGATGATGACAGATTCAGAGAGATTGTCAAGGAAGCAACAGATTTCTTAGCTCTTGTAAGTGTGTGTTGTGTTTTGTAGGCATTGAGATGGTAGTTTTCTAATTGCCTGTCATATATTTAAGAAAGACTCTATACCATAAATAGCTACTATTGCTTAAAGCGGATTTGCATCATCACATAAGCCTTAGCCAGTTCAGTGACTGAAACCTGTTCTTTGGAACTAGGTAACCTTCAAAAGATAACCAGCTGTGCCACATAAATAAACATTTGTGTATGCAAATGAATGTATGCAATGACTCATAAGAACTTTTGAACATTTGAAACACAATGAATTGTAAACCAGCTTGTTTTAATTATTGATGGCCTGTTAACATCCAACATAGTCTTTTTGAAGCCATATGAGAAGAAAGCACTTCCTTACAAATCTGCCAGTGATACTCAAGAAATTGCTATTTCCAGTTGATAATCATATAAGAATTGCTGGTGTGCTTTTATAATGATTTACTTAAATACGCTTGTCAGATTCTCTTTCAACCCTCTTATGAAAAGATCGTTTCGTTTTTTGTATTTTGTATGCTTTTCTAGCTGTTGAATCACTCCAGACTATTTTAAACCTTCTACAACTGTTGTAGTATCCACATGTTATTACATACCTTATATAACTGTTGCTATATATTTTCTTTATACATCATCTGTTCTTTTACAAATGACGTTTTTGCCTCATACACACATACTAAGAAAATGTGCAAGTTTTTTTTTTAAAAATTAGAATGCACAGGAGGTATCGTGTATCTTTGTTTTTAAGAAGAATGGGGACTTGAACCCATGATCTCAACCACCATAACCTTGTGCTCTACAACTAGGCCACATTGGTGTCCCCAAAATGCACAAGATTATACCTTTCCAAAATTTATCTCTTTTACTATGCCATTAAATTTGTTGGTCCCCCACCAATCCACCCATCTTTAGTCTAAGCGACCAATGAACAAGAATGTCTCCCCAGTTAATGGTCTCGTACAGTGAAGTATGCATTATACAAGGTCAGGGTAATTTAGGAAGATATATCTATATTTTACCTCGAAAATGTCGACCATTTTTTATAAAAATAAATAATATATCTCACTAAAACAACATTTGTAAAAGAACAAAGGGATTAGCAAGTTGGTGTGATGAATTGCACTTTTGAAAATGCCTCTCTTTTCTTTTTGTTATGGAAAGGTCCTTGTTCATGCTAAAACTTGATCATATGTCTTTAATACGCAACATTAGTGTCAATTAAATAAATTTATTTACTGAAAAGGGTAAGTAAATGATTCATACGCCGCGATATAATGTGTTTTAATTCCCTGCTCGGTTTCAAGTTACCTGATGCATTTTGCTAAATTTGTTGCTTATGCTTCTGTCATTTCAGGCATCTCAGGATCATTATTTTATAGGATTGAAGATACTAAATTTTCTTGTAATGGAAATGAACCAGGTGAGACCTAGAATGTTTTCTGCTGTTAGGTATCACTAGTGGTTTCTTCCCTATTCAGTACGAACAGGCATTCACGTTAATACGTGGTTTGATTAAAGTTTAATTGAACCTTCAAAATATTGTTGATACAGTTGCTTCTACCAGGCTGCACAATTTTTTGTTGTTTAAAACTGCTCCTTATGTACAGTATAGTTGGCACAAATATCTAGCTTGCATGGTGCATATGAAAGCCACATGCACATACCTTCATAGAACACTGCATGAGAGGGTCAAGGATACATAACTACATAAGGGAGTACATATGCACTTCTGAACAACAAAGGCACTATCTTGTGGGTGACTACATTCGTACCATAAGAAACAGTTATCAGAAGCATTAAACCTGTATAATCTCTATGGTCAGCATATTTATGTTTAATCCTACCAATTTTGAGAAGGGGGCTTATTAAATATTAATAGCTATGGTCGGCATATTAATGTTTAACTTTTAAAGAGCTTTAGTATTGATGGGAATAGGTGGCAACATAATAGGTGGGGTTGTGGCACACATTTGGCAATGACCCTTGGGACTGTACAGTGTATAGGCGCGGAAGATTCTTTTTACTTGCTTGGAGCTGCGGTGCACATTTAGCAACGTACTTTGGACTGTAAAGTGTAAATCAATCTTTTTGTTTACCTACCTTACTGTTAGTACAATCTGTCATCCACATCTTTTTATGCCTTTCTTCTTCCTTTTTTCTTGTATACCTTCTTAATATATGCTTGCATGTCACTGAACTCCTCACAAAGTGGAGTTCCGTTTGCCTTGATAACAGTACCTAGGCTTGCACCCTACTTAACATGAAGACATAGTGTACTAGCTTGCCTTAATATTGAAAAAAAGTTGATGCTGTGTATCCAACTAGTTTATATCTCACATCTTAGTTTTCTGTTTTTCTTTTCTTTAACAACTCCTCTCTCCTATGAAGAGCTGGACCAACAAGCTTTCTCAGTATGTAGTTAACTGCTGTATGCATTTTGCAAACTAACTTCTGCTTATGGTGTCCACTAATATCTTTACCTCTGGTTGAGGTTTTTATTTGTTACTTCATTCTCTTTTTAGTACTGTTTAGAATGTCATACCCATTTTTGTTCGTTCCTTTTCCTCTGTAAAGTTAGCTATAAGAGAAATTTGACTAATGTTTATTATGTTGGTTCATGCATATAGCCGAGTACGATGCCTATGACACTTCACAGAAAAATTGCAAGTTCATTCAAGGACCAGTTTCTTCTACAGATCTTCCAAATTTCTCTAACTTCATTACACCAACTGAAAAGTGAAGGTAATGTTCAAGGTGTTATGTTGGCATGATTTTTCTTTCCAGTAGATTGATTGTATTGGAATACCTACATTGATTTCATTTCCATCTTCTGATACCATCTGTACTTAAACTGCAGTACCAGATGACTTTAGGCGTGTCCCTCTTTCGCTTGCATTGCAGTGCTTGTCATTTGACTTTGTTGGTTCTCCAGTGGATGAAAGCTCTGAAGAATTTGGAACAGTGCAGGTATATTGGTTGCATACTTTCTAGCTTCTCTTCACAATAATTAACCTGTCATTGTATCACAGGCTCTTTCTTGTTTATGTATATATATTTTTATCTTGATGCAGCTTCCTGCATCTTGGAGGCCTCTCCTTCAAGATCCTTCCACTGTCCAGATCTTTTTTGATTACTACAAAGTCAACGATAATCGTGTTTCAAAAGAGGTACACTTTGCTTGGGTGATTTGATAATAAATAGTAATACAGTCTGCAATTTTTTTTATTGAGTGATTTGTTCATTAATTTAAAAGAGGTACATTTTGATCCACAATTCCACATGTTTCAAAAGAACTACCGTCTGATGAGTCTGGTCATTAATGAGGAGATATTCCTTTATTTAGCATTGGACCTTAATTTGCAAATTTAGTATTGGTTAGTGGTTACTGGTTACTGGTTACTACAATCTGCAAGTTAAAGCGCTGGTGTTGAAGTATTTCGATTGACTTTCATGTAATAGCAACCCTTTTTAATGTTGTCCGTGTCTTTGCGAAGCATTTTTTCCCCATCTGTTGTGAATTTAATATCTTATGCTGGCTTCTTTAGAACTGTATTCCTTTTCTTTTTTGTCTGTTAAAACTATATCACAGCCCAATCCGCCACGTCCAAACATGCACTATATTTTATTTTTCCTTTAGGAAGTGTGTCTAAGTTCAGTGTAGTACTGTATGCTTTATTTTCTTCACTCCCCCTTCTCTCTCTCTCTACTGCACTTATATATGTGTGCAAGCCTTTTGTTTTCTACAGGCTTTGGAATGTCTTGTCAGACTTGCTTCTGTCAGGCGCAGTATTTTTGTGGAGGACCCTGCACGATCCCAGTTTCTCTCTCATCTGATGTCAGGCACCAAGGAGATACTCCAAACAGGCCAAGGTTCTACACTTAAAACTTTTTTTTGCCAAGTTAGTAATTGATGCTGGTTTTCTTCCTCTTACAAATTTCACTTATTAGGAAGAATAATCTCGACTGAAGTCCTCCTATGTGAAGTAAAAAGGCCTCTTTTCTTTTAGTTAAGAAGTATTTAGTCTCAATATAAGTTGATTAACTCACCTCTAGTAATGTTGTATATTTTAGGGGACTTAAATGGACCTAATCATAACTATGTTGTATATTGTAGAAGCCGAATTTGCTAGCAGAGTAGTAAAAGTTGTCCTTTGATTTGATATGCTTACAATAATTAATCTTCCAAAGTAGATACGTTTGTTGGTTGAGGCACTCCATGCAGGGCAAAAATAGATGATTTTATGTAATCTATTTTAACTCTGCAGGTCTTGCTGATCATGGTAATTACCATGAGTTCTGCCGTCTTCTGGGACGTTTCAAAGTGAATTACCAGGTTGCGATCCTGTCACTTAAATGAAGAATGACCCTAACCCTACATATCTTGGTTGCTATAACCAAGGATATGCTTTGTATTTTTTTAGCATTTATTAGAAAATTGACAAGCTTGTTAGTTTTTTTATGGATTGGTGTATTGCTTGGTAACTATAGTGATGCAACGATTATGAAGTATGCACATAGTTCTCTTACAAAGGTTTTTCTTCCCGATTTGTTGACGCATGCTACATAGTTCTCTTACAAAGATTTTTCTTCCCGATTTGTTGACGCATGCTATCTGTTAAAGGAACAGCCGCACAAAATACAAATTTGTTTCTGTAGCTTCTCCTAATCATTCATGCTTACCGGTGAAGAGAAGCAGTTACCTACTTATGATGACTGCTGATATTTGCTTTGTGCAGTTTAGCTAGTGGCCATAAAAAAATTTACTGTAGTTGTGGGAACAATGAATTAATATTATATTTATAATCCTTGTTATATTTTGTTATATGCCTTAAGGGGTGAAGTATTGTGGTTATTGCCTCCTCATGTATGAGGAAATGTATTAAGGTGTCAAGTGTTCCTTTTTTGCAAACTTTTGTTGCCTGACACACATTTGGTACCAATGGGGATGGTTATTGTTCTCAATTGGGGATGATGGTTATTCCAAATTTTCATTATTTTTACCTTGTAACAATGAATATTACTTATTGCTCTTTGTTGTCAAGTTGTATTTGTCGTTTTAAATGCTTTAAAGTAAAAAACCATAATTTTAATGTCATTTTCTCCGTTTGTCGTCATACTCTATTCAAAATTTGTCATGCATCTCAGTTCCTTCTTATTTATAAAACATTTTGATAATAATGCACCCTAACCTATGGTTGATCATTGAAGCAATATGTTGGTTCATTATTTGCGAATCTACATTGTGTCATCTTCAGACTTGTCTACAACATTGACTGCCAGATTATTTTGGTTTATATTTGATTGTTATCAATGTTTGGACAAAAAGGTGGAATAAATTGCTTGGTGATTGTACTGGTTTTGTTGATCCATTTTCCATGTTCCATTACAATTTTAGTAGCCACCTTCGGTATAGGAACTAACCCATTTGAGATTAAATGCGAAAACATATTGCACTGTGCAGTTGTCAGAGCTTCTGAATGTTGAGTTTTATGGCGAATGGATTGGTCTAGTAGCAGAATTTACAACTAAATCCTTGCTGTCATGGCAGGTTTGTCTTTCTTGCTCATTTACTAGTCACTAAATCTTCAATAATCAATGTTTTGACTTGTGTGTGTTATGACTGGTATGCTATCGGTTGTTTGTTCTGTAGTGGGTCAGCAACAGTGTCTTCTATCTTTTAAGTCTTTGGTCAAGGCTGGTGACATCTGTGCCTTACTTGAAAGGAGACACACCAAGTCTGCTTGATGAAATAGTACCCAAAATTACGGAGGGTTTTATCACTTCTAGAATTAAATCTGTTCAGGTACTGTCTTCTGCGAGAGCTGCAACTACTGCTTTTATTTCTGCAACTGTTGTCACTTATTGTTTTGTTATTTCTTTTCATCTCAGGCCAGCTTTGCAGACAACTCATCAGATAATCCTTTGGATAATGTGGAAGTTCTCCAGGAACAGCTGGAGAGTCTTCCTTACCTTTGCAGATTTCAGGTTGCTACTATCTCATGAATTTGGTTTCTGATTTTAAGAATGATTTTTCTTTCAAAACTATGATTTGACTCCCATCTTTGAAACCATGTCCAACTGAAAATAAGATGCCTTAATTACTTACATTTGAACACTTTCTGTTAATGGGATTTAGGCCCTGTTCCAGCTCAGAAAACAGGGTTCTCATCTGCCAAATTTGGATTAAACATATGAGTTGTGGCTATCTTTTTACAGCTTAATCCTTGCACTTCCTTTAAGTTCCTGTATTTAGCATAAGAATTTCCTGCTTCCAAAAAAGTATAATATACACCAAAATAATGCAATAAATACTTACAAACTTCGACAGCACTCTGCTATTCATCATGTTGCATTTGATAAGATTCTGCCAAAATGTTAGCAGCAACAGGACATTTTTTATACATTGGGTGCTTTGTTCAATTCATATTGTGGAAAAACTGTGAATGCAGAAAATACAACAAATATAATAAAAAAATGAAAAAGAAAAATGATAAGGAATTGCAAAGTGCTGTTGAATCAAAATGGTAAGATACCAGTTTTTGACTTTTTGCTGGAGTGATCATTTTGAATGTGATGGCAGAAGGGTAGAATTCATTAAAAAAAAAATACCTGTCCAATTTTGAATGGAACAAGATATCCTCTTGTTCCAGTGCAAATAGTAGCTATCTGCTGTTCTTCTGGGAGAGGGTTTGATTGGGATTGTTTAAGCAATTCCTGTAATCATTGACCCCTTTCCGATTTATTCTGACTTGTTCTATCAAGAGTGGAGGCGATTTGTGTAAAGGCTACTCTGCAAATTGAGCTAGGATTGGATAGATTTATTATGTCATTTTGCCACTTGCCGCTATGAAGGTTTATATCCGACTTCATTGTTCCCTAAAAGAGATGGAGCTCTCTTATTATCATTTATCAGTTCTGCCTTTTTCAGCAAAGCTTATATATTGTTTCAGTTTATCTGTTACTTTTTATCCAGACGGATTTTTTAAAGAATTACTTCAATCTTAAGTAATCCCATTAGCAATAGGATGCATGCAGAAATTAAACGAAACCCCTTAATTGTTTTTTAAATTTTGCGATTTGCATACATGCCCTGATTGTTTCTATTCTCTTTTGATGAGTTGCAGTACCAAAGCAGTAGTCTTTACATCATAAATATCATGGAGCCTCTTCTACAAGCTTATACGGTATGTTAATGTTATTCCACAAGCTATTTTTTAAAGAAGAGTGCTATTCAAAGTCGAATATTTTTAACAGGAAAGGTCAAGATTACCAGCTCCTGGAGATGCAGATGAGCTCTCTGTCATTGAAGGGCAGATTGCATGGATGGTCCACATAATTGCAGCCATTCTCAAAATTAGGCAGACCATTGGTTGTAGGTGAGCAACTAATTTTCCTTGCTTGTCAACTTTTTTCTGCTATTCTTTCTATGAACAATGTTTCATTTTCTCCTGCAGCCAAGAATCACAGGAGTTAATTGATGCAGAACTTTCAGCCCGTGTGTTACAGTTGATAAATATTACTGACACGGGGGTTCATGCTCAGGTTAGATAAAATGATTTGGTCGCTAAACATGTATGATGAGCTAGCATACTTGCAGGCATGATGATTTTCCTTTTTAGTACTATCTGCTAGTATAGAATATGAGCGCCTATGTAGGTAGGACTGGTGGTAGACAATGTTCTTGTACAACAATTTTATTTTTGAAGAATTTTCACAGGTTAACACTGTTAATATTTTGCTAATATCGCATCATAAATAGCCAACTGCTTATTTCTCCATTTCCTGGGAAAATTAGAACTGCTGTGCTGCAAATGTGTAATTTTGAAACTGTTCAGTGTTGCTTAGAGCCACCATGAAAATTCCACTGATGCAACCTGTTAGTTTTCACTTTTAAGGCAAAAGTAGTTGAAATTGAGTGTATATAATGAAGGTGACTGAACACTAGTATTTGACATTCAGCCTACTTCCAGTGCCTGTCATGTTACTAAAATGTAACTCGACAAACTATGGTTTGAGTCTTTGAGACGTCTTTTCGCTTATACATGTTGGTGTCAAAAGCAGACTTCCTACTTTTTAGGAAATGTTACTTCATTTTCTTGTTGACCAAATCTCCTTCCCTGTCTTGGTGATAGTAATATTTTTATGGGTTGCATTGGGTTGGCAGGTGGGCAATTGGAGTGTGCAGCTAACAGCAGATAACTTAGAAACAATAACCATATATGATTCAGTAAAAACACAATTTTTATAGGAGGTATAAATGTATAATTAACGCACTGCTTGGCATTGCGGTGGCTTTTCAAATTTACTCTATTTTTGGATATAGCAGTTTGTTGAAAGCGTCTTTTCTGGAGCAATAACAGCAAAATCCTATTTGAATTAGTAAAGATTAGCACAACTGCCACAAACTGGCTCTAAAACCTTTTTTTTGTTTCAATGCTGTTATTACAAGAAGATTAGTGCCTTGTGTTTCTATGGCCCCACTAAGGCACTAACAAACATTATGCTCTGGACCTCTGGTTTTTGTTAAAAGTGCTGAACTCGCATAGGATTTCTATTTTATTCTTCCTTTATTCTGGCTTATGGCATGTCCTCACATCTAGCCTTTTACTTTGCTTAACATATGTTAGTTGTTTTTATATTGTTTTTATAAGCTCCACAGGCTTATTGTGTGAATGAGAACTGATTGTGCTTACATTGCAGAGATATCAAGAATTAAGTAAGCAAAGGCTTGATCGAGCTATTCTCATCTTTGTGCAAAATTTCAGAAGGTCATATGTAGGAGACCAAGCAATGCATTCTGCAAAGGTTAGGAAGAAACGAAATAATATAATAATATTTTTAGTGCATCTTGATATACTTTTTTGTCAAATGTCATAAAGCACTGGTTCTTTGCTGCAGCAGTTGTATGCAAGATTGTCTGAACTACTTGGACTGAATGACCATTTAGTTTTACTTAATGTCATTGTTGGGAAAATAGCTACAAATCTGAAGTGCTACGCTGAGGTGACTTTTCATATATTGATTTCAGCTTTGTCTTTGATCTATAAGCTGTTGTTGACTACTGATGTGGTTACAGTGTGAGGATGTTATTGATCATACTCTGTCCCTTTTCCTGGAGCTTGCATCTGGGTAAAGTTGTAGCTATATGTATTCAATTTTCATATTCTCATGTTTGGCATGATGACAATTCTTCATTTTGTATTGTCATAGCAGCTATATGACTGGAAAGCTGCTTCTTAAGCTGGAGAGTACAAAATTCATCATTGCAAATCATTCTGTAAAGTCTCCCCACTAGCTTTCATTTTATATGATTTCTGTGCTCCTTGGTCTTAGAAATGATTCCATTTTCATTATTCATGCTGCCAGCGGGAAAATTTTCCGTTTCTTGAAGAATACAGATGTTCCCGCAGTAGAACTACCTTCTATTACATCCTTGGCTTCTTGGTCTTCATGGAAGACGGCCCAGTAAAATTCAGAAGTTTCATGGAACCACTTCTGCAGGTGCATATCTACTTGTTTTCATGCTAATATAAATTTTATCGTAATCTTATCTGATTTTATTCTTCTTTTTCATCACAGGTTGCAGTTAATCTGGAGGCAACTGCTGATGCTGCTTTCCGGACTGATGTTGTGAAGTATGCATTTATTGGTTTGATGAGAGATCTACGAGGCATTGCGATGGCGACAAACAGGTTTATTATCTGAACATATACATTTAACGATTATTAAGTTTGGAACAGCTCCTATGTTTTGGAAAGTAACTTTACCTTTGTTGGTGTAATCCAGCCGCAGGACTTATGGCCTCCTATTTGACTGGATGTATCCATCTCGCATGCCACTTTTGTTGAGAGCCATCTCACTGTGGGCTGATGAGCCAGAGGTTGTCAATCATTACCAATGTTACACTGTTTTTTCTAGAACGCTTTGTGTCGTTGCCAATGTCACACTGTTTTTTCTAGAACGCTTTTGTGTCGTTGCATACCTGCTGCATGCTTTTGCTGAACAAGCCTAACTTTATTATTTGGAACCCTAGGTTTCTAATTCTTGTCTTCAATTTCTCTAAAATATCACCTTGTCCAGGTCACCACACCCTTGCTCAAATTCATGTGCGAGTTTGTTTTGAACAAAGCTCAAAGATTGACATTCGATTCGTCATCACCAAATGGGATCCTTCTATTCCGAGAGATTAGCAAGCTGATTGTGGCTTATGGTTCACGGATTCTATTGCTTCCAAATGGCACTGATATTTATGGAAGTAAATACAAAGGCATGTGGATTTCACTGACTATTCTTTCAAGGGGTGAGTCTATAAATTTTGTTTTGAAACATTTTCTTTTTATATTCTGTAAGTCAGTTGATTGCAGTTTCCTGGGGCTAGATGGTAGTATTCACTGTTGCGCAAAATTTGATTATCCTATGAACTTTATTTTTTTCAATTTTATAGAGAACTCCCATCACACAGGTTTTATTTTTCATATTTATGCTTTGCCCCCTTTCTAATGTTTCGGATGTCACTTCTGCTGTGAAATATTCTTTTCGTGCCAACTTCATTGTATGATACAAACCGTTCAAACACTTAGTAATAGTCTTGTTTTATCCACTTGAATGAGATCCTCATTCTCGTGCACTCTATATTGACCTAGACTGCATAATCTTGCTCATTTCTTGAAGATGAGACTCCTTATCCAGTCGTGACATTGGAGCTGAATCCTTAGAGATGTCCTGAGGTGGATTTTGAATATTCAAAATCGTGTGACAGCTGTAGTGGTTGAGACTTGAGAATATGCATGATGATTGTTTTGTAGTTCCAGTACAGAATATGGTTCAACTGACTAAACTGTAATGTAACTCATGACAATGCTTATATTCTGTTGTAAAATATTGCAGAAGTTTCATGCTCATTCAGGAGGGCCCCTATGCTATTGATTTACTTGAATGTGATACCGAGTATTATTTGGGCTTTCAGCAATTGACTTTTTTTTGTCTTGTAGAATGCACCATATTCTTTTATTATCCTCGATTGCAAAACTCAGCTTTAATATTTCTAGTTTGTCAGAGTGAAGAGTGTCAGTCCCATTTCTAGTTTAATAATAATAATAATTGCATTACCGAACTATCATGTTGGATTGGCACCTTGTTGACTGTTTTGATCAGGGTTTGGACTCAAACAAAACCGGTAGTAACTTGCTGGTTCCACCGGTTTTTGGTCAAACAAGCCAGTAGAAGTTCCTAATTCCCAAATGGTTTTTAGTTTTTAATGCAATGAGTTTTAAGACTCATACTTTATTCCAAACCATTGAAGCTGATTTTTACCGATTTGTCAATTATGATTTTTCTGGTAAATTTTGGGATTCACCAGTTCTTGGCCAGTTTGTAGGAAAACTTAATGGGGCTGGGAGACAGCTTAGGTCAGGTTTTGTAAACCCCTTGCTATGATTTGAATCTTAGTTTTGTTTCCATTATTATGGTTAAAATATGATCAAAAATTGTACTTTTTCATAACAAAGAAGGAAGTTGGCTGAGTTCCACCCAACTGTGAGCTCATTACTGTTCTTATACTGTATTCTTTGAGGACCACTTTAATTCGCATAGCAGACTTGAGACTTGTAACCTCCTTGCTGATTATCTTACTGATCTTTTGACTGACATTTACTGGAATTATACGTACAGCTTTATGTGGGAACTATGTCAATTTTGGTGTATTTGAGCTTTATGGTGACAGAGCACTTGCGGATGCCCTTGATATATCTCTAAAGATGACCCTCTCAGTTCCGTTGTCTGATATAATGGCATTCAAAAAGGTAATCATGCCATCTTTAGTAATTTAGTTTACAATTGTTTTGCCGTCCTATGCTATTGCTTTTCTTGTTATGTTTGTTAGCTTTCTCAAAATATTCGTGCTATGTTTGATAACGGTTGAAGTAGTAGTTCTCAGTTATCACATAGAATGTGAATAGGAACAACGGGTTCATATAGATTTAGCAGAGGTAACTGCTCACTCATCAGAGACTGGGCCAAGTGCTTTTAGTACTAATCTGATTGAGCTAGGCGTTTTCCCCTTTATAAATTAAGCTCCCTGTATTTTGATAGTTGGTGTGTTAAATATGTCAAGAGTCGTTGTGAGTGGAGCCAGGGCCCAGGGTTCAAAAACCTAGTTGCAACTGGACGGTTCCCGTAATCAGGTCAAGACGGGGGTTTCTAATTTTTGGCAAAATGTTATTATCATGTGTGTGCTGTTTCAATAGAATATAGATATTTGCTAGCGTTCATTATATATACATACACAAACTACTTAAAAGAGAGTTGGTGATGGTGGTTCATTTGCCTCTCCTAACTCACTCTTGCACCTCCCTAAAAAATCTCTTTAACAAAACAGAAAAACAATCTTCCAAAAAAACAAATTCCACCATTCTACAAATTCTCCAACAAAAAAAAAAGAAAAACAGAGCTCTACCGGATATGCGGTAGAGCCGAGGGCGCGGAGCCACAACGCGGCCAAGCGTGGAGCCGGAGCTAACGGCGTGGGCTGGGCAGGTCAATTCTGCCAACGTCGATTTGACGTGATGGGATAGTATGATTTTTTTATCTATAGCAAAGCATGGATATTCAGCTAATGTGTGTATATATATAAGTAAAATTCAGATTAATATAAAGTACAATTGCAATAAAAAATAACCACAAAGAAGCAGGAAACATGAAATATTTGGCAAAATAGTGGGTCCAGAATCTTTGCCTGAAACAGTTTTTGGAATGTTGGGTGCTGCAAGTTTTTTTTACTTTAAACCTAGATACAACAACAAAGTCTTTTGTCCCAAACAAGTTGGGGTAAGCTAGGAATGAAATCTTCTCAAGATCAACGAGACGAGTCTTGAAATAAAAAACTACAATACTAAAATCCTACGCCGTACATCTTACTATCTGAGCTTAGAGCCTACAACACTGTCACTAACTTTCTTATGGTTCTGGTACGTGGATCGCTAACTTCCATGCGCTGCTATCCAAAGCTAATTCTTTAGATACATTTCAATCTCTCAAATTTCTTTTAATTGCTTCCTCCCACGTCAGTTTTGGTCGACCTCTGCCTCTTACGTTTTCAGTACACCTTAAAATTCCACTATGTACCGGTGCCTCAGGAGGCCTTCGTTGGAGATATCCGAACCATCTCAAGCAATGTTGGACAATCTTCTCTTCAATTGGTGCTACCCCCACTCTATCGTGTATATCATCATCGCGGATGCGATCCCGCCTTGTGTGACAATAGATCCACCGTAGTATCCTCATCTCCGCTACACTCATTTCCTGTATATGTTGTCTTTTAGTCGCCCAACATTCTGTTTCATATAGCATCGTTGGTCTGATCGCCGTCCTATAGAACTCACACTTTTAACTTTTGAGGGACTTTTTTGTCACACAGGACACTAGATGCTTGGCGCCATTTCACCCACCCCGCTCTTATGTTGTGGCTCACGTCTTCATCAATCTCATCGTTCCATTGTAGCATCGATCCCAAATAACGAAACGTGTCCTTCTTAGACACTACTTGTCCGTCCAATCTAACATCTCCATCATCTGCCTTAGCATCACTAAAATCACATCTCATATATTCAGTTTTAGTTCTACTAATTCTAAAGATCTTCAATTCTAAGATCTTCCTCCACAACTTGAGCTTCCTATCAACACCTATTCTACTTTCATCAACTAGCATCACATCATCAGCGAAAAGCATACACCAAGGGGTTATCTCCTTATATGTTCCGTGTGACCTCGTCTATCACTAGGGCAAAAATGTATATGTTCAACACTAACCTTTGGTGTAGCCTTATCTTAATAGGAAAGTCATTGGTAACACTATCATATGTTCTGACATTAGTCACAACATTTTCGTACATGTCCTTAATTAGGGTAATATATTTTGTTGGGACTTTTTTCTTTTGGAGCCCCCACCATATGACCTTTCTTGGCATTTTATCATAGGCTTTCTCTAAGTCAAACAACATGTGAAGGTCCTTCTTTTGCTCCCTATACCTCTCCATCAATTGTCATAGCAAGAAAATCGCCTCCGTGGTCAACCTCCCAGGCATAAAACTAAATTGGCTTGTTGTCACACTAGTCACTTTTCTTAAACGACACTCAATCACTCGTTTCCAAAGCTTCATTGTGTGGCTCATGAGCTTAATTTCTCTATAATTAGTACAACTTTGAATGTCTCATTTATTTTTGAAAATTGGTAGTAATATACTCCTGTGCCGCTCGTTTGGCATCTTGTTCAACCTAAAAATGCTATTGAATAAATTAGTTAACCAAACAATCGCCACTTCTCTTAGGCATTTCCATACCTCAATAGAGATGTTATCAGGCCCCAACGTCATATCCACTTTCATCCTTTTTAAGTCTTCTCTTACTTCTGACTCCTGGATTCTTCGAACAAACCGCCTATCGGTGTCGTCAAAAGCATCATCCAGTTCAATCATACTATCATCATTATCGTGGTTGAACAACTTGTCAAAGTAATCTCTCCACATATCCTTGGTCTCGTCTTTCACCAAAAGTCTATTAGTGTCATCTTTGATGCATTTAACTTGGTTGAAATCTCTCATATTCCTTTCTCAAGTTTAGCCATCTTATAGACATCCTTCTCTTCCTCCTTTGTACTTAGTTTCTAATAACTTTCCTCATATGCCTTGCCTCGTGCCTTACTCACCGCTTTCTTCGCATTCTTTTTTGTTGCTTTGTATTTCTGCACGTTATCATCGCTCCTATCATGATGCATGTGCTTGTAGCATATCTTCTCCTCAATAGCCGTTTGCACTTGTTCCACTACTATATCTTTTGGTTCTCCTCTTGTCCCTTGGGTCACTCTAAGCACCTCCGTAGTCACCTTCCTAATGCGAGATGTCATCTCTGTCCACATTCTATTCGCTTCGCTATTCACTTCTTCTACGTCCCACATCCCTTCCATGACCATCCTCTTGTTAAACGCCTGTGCGGTATCTCCTTGAGTTTCCACCACTTCGTCCTCGTGGCTCTGGCAACTTTAGCTTGTCGAATCCGTAACCTAAAACGAAGGTCAGAGACTACCAACTTATGTTGCTTGACAACACACTCTGCAGGTATAACCTTATAGTCTACAGGCTCGTTTGTCCTCCCTCCTAACAAGAATAAAATCGATTTGGCTAGAGTGCTAACCACTGCTAAAGCTAACTAAATGAAAATGTCACTTTCTAAAGAAGGTGTTAGCTATCATGAGATTATAGGCTACGACAAAGTTTAAGGTATCTTCCTCTTGATTCGTATCACCATAACCGAAACCCCCATGCACCCTTTGAAACCCTCCAGGCCTCCACTAGTTGTACTGACATGACCATTGAAATTGCCTTCTATGAAAATATTCTCATTGATAGGTATACTTCTAACCATGTCATCTAGGTCTTTCCAAAGTTGCCTCTTAGCGGTCTCATCCAACCCTACTTGTGGAGCATATGAACTAACAACGTTCAAAACCAAGTCACCAAAGATTAGCTTAACTAGGATAATCCTATCCCCTGTCTTCTCACGTCAACAACTCCACTCTTGAGGCGCTTATCGATTAAGATGCTCACTTCATTCTTGTTTCGTTCTGTTCCAGTATACCACAGCTTAAAGCCAGTATGCTCCGCCTCCACTGCCTTCTAACCCACCCATTTAGTCCCTTGAACGCATAAGATATCTATACGTCTCCTAATCGGTGTATCAACTATCTCTCTTAACTTACCTGTTAAAAACCCTACATTCGAACTACCCATACGAATTCTACTCTCCTCGACTAGCTTCCTTGCTCCTCGCACTCGTCGAATAAAATGCGAAGACCCTTGCTCATTTTCCACTACATCTGGGTGCCGACGTAGCGCGTCACTAAGGGAGTGACGACCTGGCCCTTGCTCTTTTATCACCACATCCGAGTTCTGATATGGTGTGTCGCTAAGAGGGTTACGGCCTAACGAAACTTTTAATTTGGGTTTCATTCCATGAAAAGATGACATAAATTTTACATTGGTTTGCCAAGCCTAACACAACCTCCTCGTTTTTCTTGGTTTGGGACAGGCTATGTAGAAAACTATACAGGCGGAGTTCCTTTAAACCTAGATATTTAGAACAATATCTAAGACCGCACTCCAACCCCTAGAATTCTAGTTGTCAATCAAAGATGTAAAGAAGAGTCTAAATAGTAAGCAGTACCACGTGTTTGTAGTTTCCTTGTATATTGGCAACGCACTGAGTATGACCTATGATAGGTTAGCTCCTATGCAATTACCATTTACCAGCCTGTACCATTTACACAAGATTAGTATAACATGGTCCAAATTGTGTGTTCCCACTGGCTTGGTCATATACAAATACATGATCTGGAGTCTGGACACTAATCCAGATATTGTGACAACCAATACTTTGTGGTCAGCCAGATGCTTGAACTATTTTCCATTCCATCTGTAGAAGCATTCAGAATGAGCTATTGCTTTGTTGCAGCTATCAAAAGCATACTATGGATATATGGAAGTTCTGTTCAACAATCATATCAGTTTTGTTCTCAATTTGGATACAAGCACATTCGTACATATTGTCAGCATGCTCGAGTCTGGTTTAAAAGGTCTAGATACGGGAATATCAACACAGGTACGTTGCTATGGATCCTTTTTACCACTTGAAAAATGTTCTTGTTACAACAATGTGACACTAGTGGTGGATCAGTGTTTAAACTATGGTGTCGTATAGGGGAGACTTGGTTGCAACTTGTGGTTACTGGCACCTAATAATCATGAAGCTTCAATTCTCTTTTTATGTGTTTGGCTGAAGTTAGTTTATTACTTGTGTAATAATAATTGATTATTCTTGGAATCCATATGTTTCTTTAGTACTTGCTGTTTGGGCTAATCTGTATTCTGTTGTTTCCTTTTGGCAGTGCGCTTCTGCCATTGATAGCTTGGCAGCCTTCTATTTTAACAACATTACAGCTGCTGATGGCCCTCCGTCACCAGCTGCATTGAATCTTGCTCGGCATATTGGAGAGTTTCCCAGTTTGTTTCCTCAGGTTTGTGTTGCTAATCTTTTCTACCATATTCTGAAAGGATACTATGTGATATTAACATTGTTTTTTGCGACAGATACTGAAGACGCTTTTTGAGATCATTATCTTTGAGGATGCTGGTAACCAATGGAGTCTCAGTAGACCAATACTGAGTTTGATAATGATCAGTGAACAGGTGTCTATTATTATTAATCATGTTTTTATTCTCTCGTACACTCTTTTCCTAGTTTGTGTTATCTTCATGTCATTTTGATTTGTTGTTTTTGTGTGCAGATGTTTAGTGATCTGAGAGCGCAAATATTAGCATCACAGGTTAGTATACTCTTTTGTTTGAAGTTCTTTTGTGCATTCCCTCCTCCTTTCTAATTTTGTTTTTCTTCTCTTGTTGAAACTTTCTACCTTGTCATCAGTATGTAAGCCTTTCTTTTATTTTTAAGGCGAGGACATAAAGATTTTTAATATCAATCATCTATCTACATCCCTTTGATAGGAGGAATTGCTTATGGCTATCGTATAGGGTAAATTATATCTGGGGTTACTTTACCATGTTGTGAATCCAGTTTAGGGTTAACTGTTGGCTATTAATAGCCGCACTTTTACCAAATAGATGGTACATTTGAGCACATAGATCTCTTGGGTTTCTTTTGGATGCCCTTTTTCGGTGTGTGTACGGAATGGTACAGTACCTGAGATTGTTTCAGGAGTTTTAATTAGGTGGTTTAAATTTTCGGAATTACATCAGAAACTGTAAATACATTACATGCAGAAATCTTCAAAGCTTTCAACAATGTTTGCTTGATAGTCACTGTGCAGAATCAGTAACTTTTGGATAATGGTTTCTTTAGCATTACTCCTGGAAAATAGTAGTTGTGAAATGTCTAATAGAAGATGAATTACTAAAGCTTTGGTTTCTTTATCATAATGATAACGTTCATAAAAAAGAAGTGCTAGAGACTTCATCTAGTCTTTTGAACTTTGAAGTTATATTGTGTCATCATGATTTTGCATCTAGTAAAAGACATGAAGTTCTGAATTGAGTCATGCTCACTTGAAGAATGCTAAGATAATTATAATGAAGTTTTAGACTTGTTGAGACCTATCATTTTCTTGAATATATGGCTGTAACTAACAGAGTGATTACCTGAAGGGCTAATGCACCTCTTGTTTGCAGCCTGTAGACCAGCAACAACGCCTTGCACAATGTTTCGATAAGCTGATGACTGATGTCACTAGGAACTTGGAACCAAAGAATAGAGACAGATTCACTCAAAATCTTACAACCTTCAGACATGATTTCCGAGTGAAGTAACAGTTATTCGGAATCAGCTACCAGTTTGAAGGAGCTTTGCTGTAAATACTCAGCTTATTTGCATCTTAGGAACCATCATTCCACGTGGGAAAAACTTGTATGCTTAAAAACTCAGTTTGGCTTGCATTGGCCGAAAGATGAAGGGTTCTGTCGCTGCATGTGGTGGCGAAAAGCAGCTGTAAATCTCTTAGCTTGTCGTTTGTATCAGAATGGTGAATGGTGGGGATTGACTTTTTTTTTAAACCTTTGTATCCCTTCCCTTTTGCTTGTACAGCAGCATTCATGTTGAAACCGTGATTGCTGTTTCCCCAAGTTGTTAGGGGGAAAGCAGCCATCCCTCAAATCTAATTCATTGGTTAAGAAGTTAGAAGGAAAAGGATGTAAATCAGATTGTCTGGCTTTGCTCTTAAGGCGAAAAATGAAATCAGGGAGAAATGGAAAAAAAAAATTGCCCCAAATACATCAGTACAGTACTTGTTCAACTAACGTCTTCCCTGCAGATCAAGCTGTTCTCTGTAATCTCCATCTTTGTATCGATGTTTTGTGTTGAAGCTCATTCGCAGGTTTATGTGGTGGCGACAGTTTCCGTTCGGTGATGCACAGCTTTGCTCTGTTGCAAGCTTTTGTAAGTCCACGGTTTTGTTGTGTGCTCTCCTGGACGGATGTGTGAAGTTGAGCAGGGTTCTGGAAGCATTGAGTCACGAGTCTGAAAAACTTCGTTCATGGTGCTTGTTGAAGTAATTATTATGATCAACGCCATGTATAGATTTGTCTGATTTATTCATGTTTTGTGTTTTACCTACTTTTCTAGTCTCTTGCAGGCTATTGTATCAGTAATAACTACTTGGAAACAAAGTTTTGTTCCGGTTGTCCAGATTATCATTTTGACATCCACTGCTGAGCTTGGTTTGTGAACTTACTAGATTTGCTGACAAGTAGCGCATTAACAGTTTGATGTTTTAATACCGATCTTACCTGATTTGTTTGGATTCGAGGGAAATTCATAAGACTAATATCTGATAATGCAGAAGGAAGACACGGGAATTTTTATACAGGTTTGGGCCTTCTCCTAGAAAAATAACCATACGTCCTATATTGCTATTGCTCAGAGAAGAATATTACAAATTGTGTAATGCAAAATGCACTGTCTTGCTTAGATCAAAATCCGTCCTTCTCTCTTCGACGTCAACCTTTATATAATTGACGAAGCAGTGGCTGTTGTCTTGTGTCAAAAGACTTTTCAACGATTCAGATGATAATCGTCTATCGGAAGTTATTGTCAAAGAGTGTATGACTGGATAGGCAACAGAGGGGTTGAATGGTGCCTTTACTCTGATAACTACAAAGTTACGAAGATTAGGATATGAAATCTTCTTGAAAAATAGAGTAACACATAGTTGAGCACGACCAGTTCGGAATACTATGTGGTCGGATTATGACCACCGGCCAGAAATCAATGTGATCGGTTACGACTATCAGAAGGAGGCCAACGTAGTTAGAGTTCAACTATCAGACGAAAAATCATCGTGGTCGGAGATTGACCGCCAGTCGGATACCAACGTAGTCGGAAATCGACTGTTGGACGGAGATTGATTGCCAGTCGTATACCAACGCAGTCAGAAATCGACTCTAGCAGTCGAAGAACAGAGGTCGAAAACCAACGTAGTTGATAACCAACATGATCAAAATTCGACTTGAGTGGTCAGCGACCAAAGCGGTCGAAAATCAACATAGTCGATAACCAACGTGGTCGAAAAGAAACGTGGTTAAAACCAACGTGGTCGAAGGCTAACGAGTAATTTAAAACCAACGTGGTCGAATCCGGTCGAAAACCAACGTGATCGAAAATCAAAATGGTCGAAACCAACATGGTCGAATCTGATTGAAATACGACTAGTGAGGTCAACAACCGGACCTAGCCTGCTGTACCTGAGCCTATTGGACCACCGTCGACCACTGAGGAAATGAAACAGTCTCCATAACTCCTCTGCACCGAGACACAACCTCTGAACCTACTGACGTACCCCACGGGACATACTCGTGCTCAACGGAAGACAAGACCACGTACGGGGAGGCAGACACGACGAGAAGATAACAGTGGTTCAGATGGGTTAGCAATATCACATCCTGTGTGATACATTTTTTGTACTATTACATGTACTTCTATAAATATTCATAATATATGAAATTCTAAAAAAAGGCCAACCACTACAAAAGATGACTGGGTATCCTTAATTTCATGATTAAATTAATATGAATTAACGTGGTAAATTTGGAGCATATAAAATTTCTAAAAAATTATACAATTATTATGACTGTGTCGGGAGGCTTTTCATAAAATTTTGTAATTTTTGAAACTCGTTTGCTATATGTAATAACTCTTACAAATATTAAAATCGTACAAAATTTTAAGCAATATTCACAACTGATAAAATTACGAAAAAATTGCACAGTTAAGTATGTTGTGTCAGGAGGTTGCACGTAAAATATTGTAGTTTTTTTTAAGCTCATTTACTATATTTAAAATTTTTAAATAAATAATTCACAAAAAATATATTCGAATATGTAATTAAACTGATTTAATCACCTGTCGTCTGATTATTGGGTGGCAGGACCACCACCGCGTCGGCTACGGGATGGTCGCCGCCGTTGGTCGCCCTTCCTCACTTGTGCCTCTCGAGCCGTGAGTGACCAACCCCCCGACCGACGGCCGAGGTGTAGGAGGCTGGGAACGATGCGGCCGCCGCGCTCTTCCGACTCGGAGGACGAGGGCATCGCCGACATTGTAAAAGGCAATGAAGGGCTTGCTGGTCTGGCCAGGACGATGAGCGAGAACCTCGCCAAAGACGCCATTGCCAAGAAGGAATACGCCCAACAACGAAAGAAACTAATGAGTCTTCTAGTATAATCCCAATCTCTGTTTGTTTGGTTGTTGGATTGGTTTGATCAAACCCCTAGGGATCAATGCTAATTTGCTTAATTGTTCAAGACAATGCTGATCCTTTGTTCAACTTAATCCATGCCTGGCCCGCTAAATTGACGTGATGTTGATTAAAAATGAAAAATCACAACCACCAAACGCAACGCATTGGCGTACAAATTCAGTTCGTCCAGAATAGGCAGGCAGTTAGCTCTTGGCTCTTGCCTCTATTCCCTGGCTCTAACAGTTCAGTTTTACTATGATTTAGCTGTCAAGCTTACACATCTACTTCTTTCTGAATTTTGACTTACTAGCTAATAGTAACAACTTCTTATTGTAGCTAAGAGAGAGCGCGAGGAAGCCAACCTCACCGTAGAGAAAACATTTTGAGACAATCGATGATGGCGGGGCCGACGAGAGCCGTGAAGCTCGAAGAGCTGCCCTGCTGGAGTGCTGGTTTCGCAGTCCATCGTCGTCGGTCTAGCTTCTTTTGAAGGTGCTTCGTAATGTTTAAACGGGGTATTTTTTTTCAAGATAAGATCTACTAGTTAATTGTAGTACATACTTTACTGATTTTATTTATATCGGTAAAAACCGCACGAGAGTTTCTGTTACTCTGTAATCTCTCATACAAACAACCCAAAAGTCACAAGCCGCAACCAAAAACCACAAGCGGCAGCTAAAAAGAACAGGAGATGCTTTAGCGCTCGGACGTGCTTACGATGGCAAAAGTCTGGTGTGTTCACGAGGCCAAATCAAAAACCAGGACAACGGCCTTGATTGTTTGGAGCTTTTAGTTTCAAGCTGCCAGATTACTATGGTAAAGAATGTACAGTTTGTTTCGTTTGAACCTATTGTGCTACTATATTTCACTGTTGATACGTAATAGAATAGAATGTCATTGCACCTATCTGTCTCTGTACCTTGGTTTGCTGCGTGTTGGTCTATTCTATGTCTTTTTTTCCCTTGTGCTCAAAATGCCATTTGTATACACATGGAAATTCTTCCTTTATCTTTCGACTATGCTTGATATTTTTGTGTTCATTTTTAACTAAGCTGGCGTTAGTGGACCCATGGTAAATTACAATGGTCATATTCTAGGCATTAACTTGTATAGAAAGAATCAGACCCCATTTCTTTCAATGGCAATCGTCTCAGGATGTTTAGAACACCGTCAGAGCTTCGGGTATGTGCATTACTCATGATGATTATACCAAGGTTATTTTGAATACCTTTTGTTTTACCTTCATTAGTTGTGAGGAAAAGACGGGTCCCAATAGTCTTTCATTAATAGGGGTTATCAGTGAAGCTTGCTACAAAAAACTAGTCTTAATTCTGAATGACCTTCTATGGTTTTATTTTTCTAATTCTGTAGAAAAATATTTCGTCCTTGGCTTGGATTGCGCTTCTCTATCAGTATCGTTGAAGTTCCGGAGCTCATATATCAGACATTCCCTGATAGCAACGAGGGTTTGTATATTTCAAAAGTAAGAAACTATTATATTTTTTTCTATCTTGTCGTGATTTCTTATTGTATTTTTATGAGGTTTAAAAGAAGTCCTTCAAATAAAGAAAAGCTTCCGTTTATTCTTGTAAACTACACTTGATGGCATAACTTGTAGTGTACAGTCACGGGTTTCTTTGAATACATGTTTCTAATGCTTCATCATTGACCTAACTAAGACTTTGATAAAGTGTATCTGGACTTCAAAATCTACAAAATGTTGATGATGTCATTCTCATTTTTATTTTCTTTGGGGGGTTGCTGTGTTCTCCCAACCTTCATGTGCCTACAAGAATAACTAAATGCAATGCTGATTAGGTGGATAAGGTGATGCATGCGGATCAACTCGAAACGGATTTGGCGCATCGAAAGTGTCATCCCTTGCTTTGTTCTAACCGCCCTTCCTTTAAGTTTAAGTATTCGAAACTCTTCCTAGAATTAGATTGTTTATTTAGTATAGAATAGGAGAAGAAGGGCTTCATTGCCCCCAGTATTCCCGCATGTAGCTTTGAAAAGGGCGAGGTGTTGTTCAGGGTTCCCTACCCCATTCAACATTTTGCATTTTGGCACAGTATAGTATACCCCTTCCTTGGGGTACGGTACCATATCAAATTCACTAGGGCCTCTTTCCTCTCTTTTTGTTGGCAACCCCTGCCAATGTATGTTTCATTTGAGAGGCTACCAATTCTTCAATTTCTATTTGAGAGGCTACCAATTCTTCAATTTCTTCTTGAGACCTTGAAACAAGATTAAATCTAAGGGTTGCCCGATTTTTGACAGTGGTAGAAACAAGGTATATGTGGAGAACATATTATAGGATGCAATCCGTACTAAGATAGCTAAATTTCTCACCCGCACAAACCACAGCACGCAAATGAAAAACAGGGATAAAAGATCCGACGGGTAAAAACCAACATCAAGATTGGAATTCGCACGTAAAGATGAGAAATCTCGATAGACTCTCAAGAACTCGCACGCAGAATAAACAGGGATTATAGTAGATATAATCCTAACTTCATCTATACCAGCTGAAATTATACACGAATATTTCTCTTTCAGTACTTTCTCTAGTAAATAGTTAAAATTCAAAATTTTAAACTAAAAGCTACAAGCTATAGGTGGTGATCAGTTCGGCTGAAAAGCTCATGGCTTATGGCTGAAAACACTGTAGCTGGCTGAAAAAGCACTGTAGCTGACAGAGGCTTATTTAGCATAATTACATTTAAAAAAAATTTAAAAATATAAAAAATATGTTAGCCCATTACGTATAATACAAACAAATACGGAGAAAAAGAACAGGCAAAAAAGCTCAACAAAAAGACAAAAGTTCATAAAAAGACGAAACTTATAAATAGTAAAAAATAAGTCAGAAACCAGAAGCCGAAGTCAAGTTGATCAGAGCCTAGCCTGCACCAATGCCCACGTACCGTGGAAAACGGCAGTGGATTGCTGCTGGATGGTACTGCTCTACCTGTGGCTGTATTATAATACTACAATTGTGCAATTCATTAACCCGTGCGGTTATGCTAATAAACAGAATTGTCTATGTAACCGGCACCGGGAAACGTACTGAACCGTGCATGTGAGAGCAAATTGGAGCTAGCACGAGGTTAATTGCAGCTCCTCCTCTTCTTCTTCTTCTTCTTCTTCTTCGTCTTCGACTCGATTGATCTGATCAAACTTGTCGGAGGAGGAGGAAAATAGGTATTTTTATTCGACGATCATGCGCACCGGAGCGCGGGCGACGTCACGCTGATGCGAGCGTGACCTCATATGTTGGAGGTGACGGGCCACGTCGTCGCCCTCGCACACGTTATCTATCACAATTGCGACGCCAAGGACAAGAAGCATGCCTGCATCCAGCTCACAATTCGCACACGTTATGTTGGAGCTAAATGCACTGGTAGATTTAGTAATCTTTTTAACCACAAATACATGTTATTTTAAACATGACATTATTTTCAAAACGTCACTTAAACCACTAATTTCTATTTTAATATATCTATAAAATTCAATAAAATTATAATATTATGGAAGAATTTTTTAAGGCAAAAGCTATTTCCATATATTGAATATGAATATTTAAAAAGATATCAATAACTAAAGTTTTAAAAGTCATATATTCCAAAATAACATGTATTTTGTGATTGAAGAGAGTACTAGGGTTATGTTATTAGCATAGACTTGATTAAATTATGGGGCGTTCAAATCGACATCGGCTTTTGTCTTGTACTTAGAGAAGCCAGAAGTTGATTAGAACACCTCGCCTTCTACAAGGCGCTTCCAAAAACTGTTGGTCAACCTTCGTCGCCTCTTACGCATCTGCGTCTTATAAAAGTTGTTTTTTCCAAATTTTGTTCTAAAAGATATTTCCTTCCGCCGGTACATTTTCATTCAATCAAAAGATCCAGCCAATTAAGAGTCTGTTCTTTTTTTACTATAGCTAATGGTTTTGCTCCTAAAGTGAGCGTTTGTGTGAATGAACCGAATGCCGATAAACCGCTTTGAAAATGTTGTTCCGATAAGTCGTTTAAAAAGGCTATTTATTTGTTCAGAGAAAACCATAAACTGAAAAAAAATAGGGCCTAAAAAACACCTACAGTACTCTCACTTGTGTATATAGAGTAGCACTTCCTCCGTCCAAATTTATAGGGCATATTTTTTGAGTGTATTTGTTTACAAATATATGACATAGTTTATATTTTTAATACAAAATTAGTATAATGTTCTCTTTATACCCCTAATAAATATGTAGCTTTATTGGCTATTCTTTGTATATATTTTTTTTGTCTATGTGTTTTGAGAAAATATAACTTATAAATTTTAACGGACGGAGTATATGGTAGCACTAGTTACTTGATTAGGGGTACGTTATAGTTCAAAGTGCTATTCTATGGCTGGAACGCTGGGCCGTCGGCCGCTACCATGCATGCATTGGTCGTTGATTAGTGCAGTAGTAAGAGATGTGTAATGTAATTTTGTACTTGGTGAGTCAACCCGCGCGTCCGTACGTACCTGCCCGTCGCCGACCACATGCATGCAGCGACCTGTTCTAGATGGTCTACCTAGGGAACAAACGCTACTTCAACGTGTGTATCTATGTATATGTGTGTGAGGGCATCTCCAATGGTCTGAGTCAGCTAGCTATATGCATGTACACATCAGCATATATCCTATGTGGAGGAAAGAGAGTATGAAAAAAAATCGAGCCAGCTCTTCCTTAAGGGCATCTCCAATGGTCTGAGTCAGCTATCTATATGCATGTACACATCAGCATATATCCTATGTGGAGGAAAGAGAGTATGCAAAAAAAATCGAGCCAGCTCTTCCTTAAGCACTAGTCTATAACGCTAAACGAGGCAGCCTCAATAAATTCTGTGTGTGTATGTAAGCATCAAATAGCTATCCTTATAGATAGTTCTTTAGAATGCTAGCTTTAGTGTGTACTATATAGATGATGTGGAAGTCTTATAGTTAGTTACTAGCTATAACCATTGGAGATGCCTCTATAACGTCAAACGAGGCAGCCTCTATAAATTCTGTGTGTGCATGTAAGTATCAAATAGCTATCCTTATAGATAGTTCTTTTTAGAATGCTAGCTTTAGTGTGTACTATATAGATGATGTGGAAGTCTTATAGTTAGTTGCTAGCTATAACCATTGTAGATGCCCTAAGAGAAGTTTTGTATGGGCCTAATTGACTAAAAAGAAAAAGGAAAGATACATGCTGCGAGCTATACAAAATTAAGCAAAGTAACAATGAAAGATCAGTCAACTACTCCATCTATTCTTTTTTTATTTGACTTTCTAGAATCTGTATTATCAAATTTTTTAAAATTTAACCACTAATAAATTTAAAACTATCTAGATTGGTTATATAAAAATTATATCATTAGATTTAACGTTAAAAACTTTCATAATATTATAATTTTATAGTATATTTTAGTATAAAATTATAAAAGTAGCAGTTAAAGTTATATTTCGAAAACCATAAAAAATTAAAATCATCGAGTGAAGAAGAACGGGGGGAGGGAGTAATATGCAAATGGCCGGCCAATGGTTGATTAGTTTAACCGGTAGATGTGGCATTTTTTTCTTCTAATGACTAGGGTTTGACTCTAGTCGAACCTGTCGAAATACTGTTCTATTTTTTTTAAAAAAAAACCTCATATGCAAGTTTGCGGTTCTATTTTTCTTGTCGGCGTATTTTAATTTCCTTTTCAAGGGAACCTTTTGGATGTGATTAGCGCACAGAACAAAAAGGTAGACGATTGCGCTATACAGCTGGTTCCTCATAGGACCCGCAGTACACGCACTACGCAGGACGGGTTAGCACGAGCGCATCCCTTCTTCAGGTTAATAAGCCATCACAACAGTACTCGATAAGCAGCCCAAGACAAGAAATTCAAGTGACATTTCCAAGAATTCATTATTCAACGCTACCACTTGCATGCAGACTCTTCAATTTGTCTTATGTACGTGGACGTACGCAAGGTTCTAATTTCTAAAAACCGAAACCGAAAGAAATTCCGGTCGGCGATCGGTAATGGTAACCGAGTGGTTACCGGAAAAACCGGTAAAAAAAATCGGTCACAATTTGAAAATCAAATTTTGAATTTTGAGATGTTTTGAAACCGGTAACCGGAAAAATCGGCCAGTAACCGGAAAAAACCGTCTAAAATTCGAAAATTAAAAATTTACACCGGCCGATTTTTCGATTACCGGCCGGTAACCTCCGGGATTTTGAACTCTGGAGGTACGTGCACAGCCAACAGTGAGATTACAATTAGCACGCAGATTAAAAATACATGCTAGCACTCCCGTAGTTTATCTCACAAGGGTGCGCATGTATTTCGGGATTCAAATCAACTTTGTAATTTTCGAGAAACGATCAATCCACAGTGTCAAATTCCTTTGACAGAATACTAGCTAGCTAGCTGCATCTGCATGCATATCAACCACGCGACGGCAAGCTTGGGCGGAGTGGTTAGCACCTTAATTTGTCTCAGAGGTCCAAATTGCTAGGTTGTGTCTTTCTTAAGTCCCGTGCAAGATCAAACAGTTCATCCACAATTTTTTTCCATCTCGAAGCGGATCGCACAGGGAACGGTATCGGAACCGGATCAGGGAAATGCATCGGTTTGTAAATTTTATCGGAGGATAGCGATAGAACCAGTAATAGATGCTTATTGAATTTCTTTGGACGAAAATTTTAAATTAAAATTTTGAATTTTTCAGAGGTAAAAAGAAAAGGTTGAAAAAATTGGTAGGCACACGACCAGCCCTGCCCAATCATAGAGCCTTCCCATCAGGCCATGAGCACACTTGTGCTACAAATATATTGTAAATTTCCTTTATATATTGATGAAATTTAGATAAATCTGAAATCTTTTGGCCACTTTGAATTTTTACCGAATCCCACCGATAACCGGCAGTTTTTGGCAAAATTTTGGCGGTAAGTATTTCCTGAACCGGATTGGACTAGGCCGCAGCGTATTCGAACCCAGCTATATCTCTTTCTTTTTTTCTTTTTTTTTTTGCGAGGAGAATGCCTATATCCGATAAGTGAAAATGAGTACCTTAGGCTGGAAATGGTGAGCTAATTGCGTAGATTAGTGCAGGGGAAAAAAAGTAAAGTACGGAGCTAGTATATATTACCTTAATTTTTTTACTTGACATTTTAGACATTTCCGTTTGTGTATATTAGTGATCAAAATTTTAAAAGGTCTAAGATGACATTTAGAAAAGAACGAAGGAGCGTTTGTTCGGAATTAATGTCAATGTTTTCTCGATTAGTGCTCACCGCTCATTTTCTTTCCTGGGAAACCAATTTTTGCCTCACGTGTGAAGCCAAGTCCCTTTACTTTTCTGTTCTTTTCTCTTCTTTTTTCGTGGAAACACGCACTCGCGGGTAGCCAAGGTGATGGAATCATGGTCGAGCAGGTCCGGTGACGCGAAGTCAAGAGGATGACGGTCATGCATCTTACCCGATATGCATGACTAGAGATGGCAACGAGTACCCAAAACCCGAGTACCCGATGGGTTTTACCCGATAAGGAGGCGGGTATGGAAAGATATCTTCACCCGCGGGTATGCTAATGGGCAAAAATCTCTACCCATCGGGTATGCGGGTGCGGGTGCGGGTGTATACTACCCGTACCCGCATACCCGCGGGTAAAATATACCCGGCCGGGTGTATATTAGATATAGCAACAGGTACATATACCTGTGGCCCGTATATATATATTCGAAACGAAGCCGATGGAAATACCCGCACTCGTATATACCTGTGCCCCGTATATACCCTTATCAATTCGGGTATGGGTTACCCGTCGGGTATAAATACCCGCGCGGGTGCGGGTATGGGTAAGTTTCTATACCCGTGTGCGGGTACGGGTATTGTAGCGGGTGCGGGTATCGGGTACGGGTATGGTTTGGCTATACCCGACAGGTATTTACCCGTTGCCATCTCTATGCATGACCTGTGTGCTTACGCAACGTACGTACTTGCAGATGCCCTGCAAGACCATCTAGACGCCAGAGGCGGACCCATAATGGGACATGGGGGTACAGTTGTACCCCCAAAATTTTTTGTAAAAAATCAACTATATATAATATATATTCCATATATATAGGAAAAAAACTAGAAATGAAGTTAATGTAGTAAATTCAGCCCACTAGCCAATGGCCCAATTGGCATTTCCTGATTTCCTAATCTAACTCCTGCTGCCTCGCTGCTTCTCACGAGTCACGCCGCCTCCTGCCTTGCTCTCACGCCGCCTCCTCTCCATTTCTCTTGCACAGCCGCCGCGCCACAGCTCACAGCGCGCCGCCGCGCCCGGCGCCCCTCCTCGTCTCCGGCGACGCGACGACCGGCGAACGGCTACCGGCGGCGGCGCGGCGCCCGCTCCTGCCTTGCTCTCACGCCGCCTTCTCTCCATCTCTCTTGCACAGCCGCCGCGCCCCAGCTCACAGCGCGCAGCCGCGCCCGGCGCCCCTCCTCGTCTCCGGCGACGCGGCGAACGGCTACCGGCGGCGGCGCGGTGCCCGCTCCTGCCTTGCTCTCACGCCGCCTCCTCTCCATCTCTCTTGCACAGCCGCCGCGCCCCAGCTCACAGCGCGCAGCCGCGCCCGACTCCCCTCCTCGTCTCCGGCGACGCGGCGACCGGCGAACGGCTACCGGCGGCGGCGCGGCGCCGGGCGCCCACACTGGCACACCCAATGGCCAGCTTCAACGGCGGTAGCTCCTCCCCTATTCCATCTTCAACGGCGGCATCTAGGTCATCTAGGTCAGTTTTGCATTGATGTTGTTTCATGTACTCTGTTCAGTGTTCACTAGAAATTAAGTCAATCAAACTTATATTGGAAATTGCATTTATTGCTTATGTGTGATTGTTTATTTGGTTAACTATATGAGATATATATATTATGTGTATCAAAATTCTCTATCTTATATATATACTCTGTAGATTCTGAACTTCGTACCCCCATCCCAAAAATCCTGGGTCCGCCACTGCTAGACGCACGTCCATCTGGCGAGTCAAGCATCGCATCCGCTGGATACATCTACACAGTGAGCAGCGGCGAAGCCGCACTGACAATAGAGGATGGATTTAAATAACCTATCAACCCACACCGCGCCGCTCTTGTCCTCGCCGACGCCCGGCATCTCTACGAGGCCATGCCGTCCTCGTCATGCGGCCTCGCAGTCGTCGGCTCCTTGCGACGTGTACCGTGCACCCCGGCTCACCGACCAAGCCGTCGCCACAATTAACGTCCTTGCGACGGTGGACCGCTACATCCTCGCCGAGCTACACCCTTTCTCCGCGATCTACAGCTCTGTTCTTTTCAGCTTTTAAAAGCTGCTTTTTAATTTTTCTACAATAACTAACTTTTCAATAGAGTATTTTTTCAAAATAGATTCTATTAGTTAATTGTAGTATATACTATCCGACTTTATTTATATCTGCAAAAGCCGCACGTGAGTTTTTGTTACTCTGTAATCTCTCGTACGAACAGCCCAAAAGTCACAAACCGCAGCCAAAAAGAACAGACCCTACATCTGCCTTTATATATAGAGTAAACAGGAGGCAAATCTACAGGCAGGTTTGACTCCCACTCCAGTGGAGATTACAGTAACTCCTCCCGTGTAGTTGCCACACGGTCGCCTAGAAAGCAACAACGAGCTTATCTGGGATGTCTCCCGTAAATTTTATCTTGCAGTTGAATCCGCAAGATCGATCGTGTGCTCATTTATGTATACAGAAGGCTTTTTTAATGGATTTATTGATATTTGATTTGTTTGTATAAGTATGCGAGATATAGCCATAAATCAATAAGTAGATGAATTATTTAGGCGGCGTCTAGAATCCAGGAACTTCAAGGTAATTTTACACACAATCCATACAGGTATCGAGAAAATCCACTGCCACGTCGCAAAGAGGCCATTTCGTAAGTACACTCCGTCCTAATCTCCGAATAAAGGATAGGTTTGTGCGATCGAACTGCATCCCAGCTCAGCTTGAAACCGACCGGCCGGGCCCCAGCCTCCGTCCAGATAAGCAAGCTAGCCAGGGCAGGCCCTGCCCTACCCTACCCTAATATCGTCGATCCAATCCGGTGGGGGTGGGGCCCGGCTCCTGACAACGCGGCTTGACCCCTCGGCGACTCTTGCTTCCTTTCTCTCTAAGCAAGAGAGGAAAGGAAAACGGACGAGCAATCGATCGCCGTCGCTCAGACCATCGACCACCGACCCGTGGCAGGCAATGCCAGCTGGCGGGTGCATCACCCAATGCCAAGTGGTGCGATGGATGGTCGTGCCCCCCATGAGAGAGATCCGTCCATCCATTTCGAGCGACGCTTTTCGTCCTCGAAGGAAAACGGCCAAAGTTTTCGTTGGGATCGAGCTCTGAGGCCATGTACGTGCGTGTGGCACACAAGAGTTTTTTTACAGGTATACCAGCTACTCAGCTAGTGCTTGAAAGAATTACTTGCCTAGCTCGTCATGGCCGCAAAAGGTACAGTGCTCCTACTTGACTTGGTCAGCAGAAGAGTAAAGCTGTTTTTCTACGGTAAATAGTTTTTTTTATAATACCTAATCTTTTTAAGATGGCCCTGATCAATATGGCTTCAGCTTCTGACTTGAGCTTATTTTTGCACTATTCATAAATTTCGTCTTTTTCTGAACTTTTGGCTTTTTTTTGAGTTTTTTTACCGGTTCTTTTTTTCCTCGTATTTGTTTACATTATACGTGATGGGCTAATATGTTTTTTCTATTTTTAAATTTAATTATGGTAAATAAGTCTCTGTCAGCTACAGTGCTTTTTTCAGCCAGCTACAGTGTTTTCAGCCATAAGCCATGAGGCTTTCAGCCGAACCGATCACCACCATAGTCTACTAGTTGATTCTAGTATATACTGTAATGATCTTATTTATGTTAAATAATATCGTACACGAATATCTCTTTCTATAAGCTATTATTGTTCAGAAGCCACAACCAAAAACTAATATAGGGTATGTCTGATATGGCTGCGTCTTATGGTTTTTTGCTAGAATTTTTGAATTTTAGCTGTTTATGACGGATATTATGGAGAGATACTCGATTGTGATTTTTGTTGATATAAATCTTATCTTAAAAAATCTGTTTGAAAATTAGATATTATAGTAAAAGATAAAAGCCGCTTTTATAAGCCGTTAGAGAACAGACCGGTAAACGGACAGATCCCCACCGCCTATAAATCCCCACCGGCCACCGCACTCTTCGTCCCTCGCCTTCCAACTCCACAACCAAACCAATCCAAGCAGGAAACAGCTCCTCCCTCCGAACCCATGGCCAACAGCTGCTGCGCCTGCGCGAGCTTCGACCCTACCTGGGCCCACCTCCCCGCGCCCGCCCCAAGCCCCTGGCCCCACGCCGCCTTCGAGAACGACGCGCTCACCTCTGCGCTCCGCGCCTCCGTGTCCGGCGCGTCCTCCCCGGCCCCGTCCTCCTCCACCACCTCCTCCGCCTCCGAGATCCTCGCCACCCCCCACGACGCGCCCTTGGCACCGGGCTGCAGGGCCGGCCCGAGCCCGTCCCGGACCCATACGCGGCCCACGGGCCGCGTCTCCAAGCGGAAGCCCCGGGCGTCCCGCCGCGCGCAGACCACATACATCAGCGCCGACCCGGCCAACTTCCGCCGCATGGTGCAGGCGATAACCGGCTTCCCCGTCCCCGGCGCCGAGCCCGCCTTCGCCGCGTTGTCGCCGCCGGCGTCCACGCCGGCCGCGCTCGCGTTTGTGCTCCCGACGCTGGACACGTCCGCCTTCTTGCTCGACCGCGCCCCGCCGCCGCCGGAGCCGGAGGAGGACAAGACCTCGAGCGGACCGGCAGCGACAATGGCGGCGGGGGCGGAGGAGTCGTTGCTGCTGCTGGAGCTGGAGGCGATGGCGAGCGCGCCGGCCGTCGTGTCCGCCTTCCCGACATTGGAGAGCTGGGGAATGTTATGACTTCCTGGGTTCTGCAGAAATTGAGATGCCTAGCTCTTTGCTTCCCGCCGTCTTTTAATGTTTAGGAGCTTTTTGGTCCGTGCGATTTCACATCGGACGGTTGTGGGCGGTCGATGCCGAGCTAGGTGGCCCATGACGCTGCAGTAGAAATCTTGGGAGTTTTTCCATGTAGTGTAATAAGTAGTGGTACTGCGAGCCATGGTAGTTCTTGCTGTTCTTGCCTTGTAGTTAACGAGTTGGTGTTGATTACTCGTATTAATCTAATCTATATAAGAGTACTACTAGGGTGTGTTCTTTTGTATTTTTTGATTCTCCGAAAGTCGAAACAAGCATGATTACGCGGATACTCTAAATAGCTTTTTAAATTTAAAATCATATATATTATTTACGTCAGTATCTTGGTTGTCTACTACATATCAGTAAACACAAATAAAACAACTGCCAACCACCAACTGTTCTTCTGCCACGAGTTATGCCGACTCTCAGTTTGATTTCATTGTTGTATTTTAATAATATGTTGGGAAATAGCTATTAACTTACTAGCTAAATATCCATATTTTGTTACAAATAAAAAATTATATTATCTCAGCACGTTGAGTCAGCATTATCAAAATTAGCCGAGCATTATTTCAGCACGTCTGAGTCAACATTGTTAGAATTAGCCTATCCATTCTATGCCAACGGCTTCGCCTCCAAACTCTACCATACAATGCATCCGTGCCCTCGGCTTTGCCGTGCATTCAATAGAGCTATATTTTTTTAGAGAATTTATAGGGCCATAGAATTTGTTTTTTGAAAGATATTTTTCTGTTTTTGTTAGGGAATTTTTAGAGATGCAAGGGGAAGTTGAGCAGGGCAGAAACTTATAGGTATGTTCTTTTTATCTTTGATTTATAGCTTTTTAACTGCTCGTAAGAGAGTATGAAGTAGCAGAAATTCGCGTATAGTTTTAGTCAACATAAATAAAGTCACTATATTATGTACTACAGTTAATTTATAGACCTTACCTTGGAATAACACTTCGTTTAAAATCTAACTACTGTAGAAGAGCCAAAAGACAGTTTTTCGAAGCCGAAACGAAGAAGCGCTACATCCCAAAATAGCAAAGTTCAGAACACCAAACAAAAGGCCCAAGTTGAAATAGTTGCCATCAAGATCACCGAATGAATACCCTCTGTACAGGACTACAGGTAACCACATCAGGCACAACCAAGGGTGCAAACTTCACGCAGTTTCCACTAAATATATTCACTTGATCTGAATTCCTAGCATAGCCAGAAAGGCGGATGGTTCCGATGGATTACTACGCAGATATTTATACAGCAAATCACGTAAGACGGTTAGGGAACAACAGAAATTTGTTTCACAAAACATAGGCAACGTCATTTGCTATCTTTTCCTCTATGGACCCACGACCTTCCTGTGCACGTGTGCATGGTGCGAATGCTCATCGCCGTCATGGTGATGGAATATATATGTTAAAACTCCAACGAGGCACAGCACTGAGCCGACAAGGATCTTGTCGTAACGTTCCACCCAGTGAAACTTAATCTGGCTAGCACCGTAGAATGAGAGGGCCACCAGGGATGTCATCACAGTGATGGTACTGCAGGCAAAAAACATACAAGTCATTAGTAATAGGAAACAAAAGAATTTAAAAGGAATTAGATAAACTATAGAACGTCTAGTTAATACCCCGCATACCTAGTTAATTCAAAACAAAGCATCCAAAGGAAATTTTGAAGGAAGGCACTCAAATGATGACTAAAATTTCACTACATACCCCTCCCAAAGTTATGGGCCATCTGTTTTTACTTTTTAGAAGACAGACAAAGCTGAAATTAAATCAACTAATCTAAGTATGAAATAGATTAAAATCGAAAACGGCACCACCACACTAACCAAGCTACCACTCTCATTTTACCATACCAACCATTCTTGACAATCCTACCACTGAACAAATACTCCCATAAGATTAGTTCTGTTTGTTCAGCAATCTTACTGATCATACATGTACTGCACAATGTGCTTTTAAGTTTAATTTGGCTATTCTAGTGTTCCATATGTCCAAACATGTGCTCATGACTTACAGACACGCCACATGGTCCACAACCCATACAAGATCGACCCTATAGTTCACACTTGAGGCTGTTGTGTTAAGACTCCCTCAAGATTACAGGATAGTGGCAGTCAAAGCTTCAGAGCTATCTTTAAGAGTACTTCAGATTCTATTGATCTTATCCAGCATATTGTTGAAGGTTAAATATTGACTCAAATATCGCCATTTATGTCCATACATGTAAAAGCTGTAGCTTTGTGGGAACATTTCACATCAACTGGAGGTTAAAAGGAGACAAAACGTCTCTTATGCAGTTATTTGTTGATTGTTGTGTACTATAATCAGCTTATTTATTGTATTGAATAAAGGTTCAGAACAGAATATACTATAATCAGCTTATTTGTTGTGTACCTAAATGCCAAACCACTTTAGTGTAGAAGCCTTAGCTATATATGCAGTGGCGGCGGAAAATTGGTAAATGAAGAAGAAAGAGAAATGTCTCAAAACGAAAGCTTACATATGGAAATAGATCAGACTTTCTCTTTCTACTCTACCACTATATACAGCATACTGAAAAGAATCTCTTTTGATATTGTTCCTTTCTGTCCCAACATGCTGCCCGTATAACTAGGGTGACATATTGGTGACTGGCTCAACAAAGAAGGAACTCTTCAACTAAGCAGCTTCCTAGAAGCCTAGATGAATGGTACTCTAGTAAGTGTTCAGAAATACTTCTTGACAAGCCAGCCCCATTATTTTATACTCTTTTCCCTTTAAACTCGAATGCATTAAGCAAAGAAGGAAATAACAGTACCGTTTTAATTGATAAATACAGACAAGAAAAAAAATGAAAACAGCAGGAGGTGAGCACCTGAAGAGGAGCACAATGATCGCAATAATCATCATTGAGGATGAGTTGCCAACAGCAAGAAACACTGGAAGAGTTGTTGCACAGGGTGATAATGCAGGTACAAGTACAAGACCAGCGACTGCCATCTTCTCCATTGGATGACTATGAGCATGGCTATGACCACCTTTTCCTAATGCATACAACAGGATATAACTTCCTCCAAGAATAATTAGCAACAGCGAAGCAAGTTTATGCACTGTTTCCTCGCCTGCTATAGTATTTGCCATAGTAACTGCAGTTATCCCAAGAAGAGCAGTAGAAACAACATGAAGAACACCTCCAAATGCAGCTGCAAAATAGCAATATATAGAAAAAAGATCATTGCCAAATAACAAAGTACTCATCACTAACTTGCGCAGACAACACTATGGAGTATAAGAAGAAATTTAAAAAGAAGACAGGTAACCTTCTTAACAAGTATCCTACACTGGATGAAGCGAACAATATAGTTCTAAGACATGAACAGGGAACCAACCAGGGAGCAAAAGTCCATTTTAAAGCATTTAGAACTCTGGCAATACAGTTTATAGACTCTATATCTTGGTGGTTTGTACTTTGTAGACACAGGGAACAGCATAAAGGATGACGCTAATACAAAAATAACTATGAAACAAGCATTCTGGTCATTGCAAAATGCATTTCCAGATATGCAAGTGTTTATGCACAGTTGTGCAGAGGAAAAAAACAATTGCTTATGCTTAATTCATTTGAATCTTTATCCTAACTCATGATTACTATATTCATGCAAGATCAATGGATAAGAGGTTTTTACAATGCACATGCTATCAGTGTTAAATTACAAAAATAAGCTCAATAAAGGAGCTCCAACTGCAAGGCCAATGACCAATCTTCACAAATATAAACAGCAACAGATCTCATTCATTTGAACACAAAGTTTCCATGTACTTGTGACAAAGAATCCTACTTCACAGTGGAACAGAATAGAAACACACAAGATTAATTTAGTTTGCATATTTTGTTCAGGAATATGCCATTGATTAACATTCCAACTATCATGTGACTCCAGCATAGATTAATCAAGTAGTTGCAGTGCATAAATCAAAACTTCATGCTGTCATGTAGGGTACACATCTTAGAAATCATAACGAATGTGAAGCAGCAAGTTGACTACAAAACTTAGATATATGCAACCCATCTAGTCACATATTTACAACCGCTTTAACTAAGCCCAGATCTGTCAATTTTTCTTCCCTGAACTCCCATTATGAATAAAATGTGTGGCATTACTAAGAACATGCACTAACCTCTTCCATGACCCTAGGGGTATCAGTATCAAACATCCTAGGATGTGAAATTGAGAAACACAAAACAACACATTTGGCTCAAACACCTCCCATGGGTTCCAAAGGCGAAAATTATAACAACACACACCGAACAAAAATATGACAACACTTCCACTAACGAAATTCGGAATTTCCTGATTGTAGAACAGGGATCCGCTCATCCCTGTTACAAGCCTGCGCCTTGCATCCTATCAAATTATGAGTAACTTTTCCTCAACAACTCAAGATTTCGGGTGAATTTGTTGGTGCATGAAACTCAACAAATCCAACAGTTATCATCAATACAGATATCATTTAGCCTTCCAAGAGGACAAATTCGTCCCCGCAACCACACCGTGGGGATGGTGGAAGCCTGAAGATGCAGGCATTGCCCGGACAAGGCCATCAGGGTGCCCCCGAATGTCCAGGCCGTGCTCTCAAGACTCAATGTTGCATGCAGTACCTCGGGTACCACTACCATGGCACCACAGCTGCCATTATTTCTTTATGCCACAACGATCCGATTCAACAACCGAGAGCAACCCCCCTCCGCCTCTGAATAAACCCTAACACTATTACCCCCTAGGCTCCAGATCTGAGAGCCGTGAACAGCAAATAGCAAATTAGCAATGGCACCAACAAAACAAAGGGGCCAGAGGGGCAGTGAGGTGGGTGTGGGGCGGGTACTGACTGACGAGGAGGGTGCGGGAGAGCGACCAGCGCTGGGCGCGCGCGACGATGGAGAAGGGGAGCCAGTGCGTGGGGATGAAGGAGTGAAGCAGCGACACCGTCGCGATGCCCCCGATCGTCGACGCCTCCTCCGCGGTCCACCGGAGCCCGCCCACGCCGCCGCCGTCCATCCCCTGATCCACAGAGCAGCAGCTGCGCGCGCCACCCGACGCCGGGCCGCGAGCGGCAATAGCCTCTGCCCTTGGCCTCTCGGAGCCGCTCCTCGCCACGAGTCCGGAGCCGCGCGGCCGTGGGGCGGGAGATCGGGGATGGAGAAGCGGTGGGGGGAGACTGGAGAGAGAGAGAGAGAGAGGAGGCGAGTGGAGTGCGGAGCGGGCGAAAGGGGCCTTGGCTCTACTGCTGCGGGCCCGCGGTGCGGTGGGGGTTAAGGCAATCAACAGCTGCGCTGAGCTGTTGTCCAATCTTGTCTTCTAATTTTTTTTATTTCTTTTTTGTTTTACCGATTTCAGTGTAACCCTTCTCTTAAATATTATATGGCCATTATTAATGGTAAAATGTTTTACGGAAGTGTTATACAGCGTGTGACTTTTTAAAAAAAAATAGTCGAATTTTTAATATTCGGATCTGCTCGAAGATTCGTGTATCACCCGCTCCCATTGGTAGTTCTTCCTCTCTGGCAATGAGTTACTTTGGTGGTTCATCATATTAGAGTTAGGGTTCATTTTGTTTTAGTTCATCAAAGTCCGGATTTACAAGGAGGCTGGGTCGTAGAGGCACAACGGTGACAGTGGGGTGGTGGGCAGCAGGGCGACGAGAACCGACTATCATTAGGAGGCGATGGGGCGATGGTGACGGTAGCCGTCAGAGACGGGGAAGAAGGAAACGAGACGGATAGAGTCGTGTGGCGGCAGCAACGGGGAAGAAGGCGAGCGGCGGCGAGGAAGAGGCCAAGCAACGGCGGTGGAGGTGACGGTGGGGCGGTAGAGGTAGGGGTGTGGGGGTGGAGGCGGCTGGGAATGTGAGTAAGGAGTTAGGGTTTGGTGTGGAGAGGGGTTTTTGGGAGGGTTCTTTTGGGCCGTGTCTTATAGTTGTGGTTTTTGAATTCTGATCTGTTCATGAGAGGTAGTACACAAAGGAAAATAATTGCATACGATTTTGACTGGTACAGTTGAACTCAGTACAGTTTGTACTACAATATTTCTATAGAATCTGTTTTGAAAAAACGCACTGTTTAATAGTGAGTTAATGTAAAAACCTAAGCCTAAACTTAAGTAGTTCTGAACCCACCCTTTACATATGGTGGTGAGATGATCTGGATCCTTGATTTTTCATCCAATAGTTACAAAAGGTAATTGACTTTAGGAAAGAAAATAGTCAAAAGTTATACAGATGGACCCTTTGTACAAAGTGCTATACAATGTTTTATAGCCTATACATTAGTTACTGTATGTATCTAACAGTAGAAAAACGCCAGGTTTAGCGGATCAAAAAATTAGTTCACATAAACCTAATTTTGCAACATGTCTTTTGTGCGACACAGGATAAAATACCCCAAAAAAAACATTGGGTTAAGCAAGCGACGGGCGGTTCCCAACCCAACCCAATCCATCTGTATCTGTTTGTTCTATCCACATGGATTGGACAGGGTCCAACTGATTTTATTAGATCACGCTCATTTTGACTTGAGCTTCTATTTTCTAACTTATTTTTAATATTTCTAAATCTTGTCTTTTCTAGGTTTTTAGCTTTTGAGTTTTTTTCGTATTCGTTTGCATTATCTATGATGGTCTAACATATTTTTAATTTTTAATTTTTTTAAATTTAGTTACGTTAAATAAACTATCATTAGTTATAGTGTAATTTCAGTCAATTATAGTATAAGTTTAACCATAAACTAACTTATTTTATTAATAAGCTTTACTCAGACCAACCAACTGGCTTTCTTTTGACCATGACCGTGACGCTTTACATGGAGACTCGTACCAAAAGGACGGGAAGAAGGCCATATTAAGAAATACTACGTCCAGTATTTCCGGGGGGGTTGCGGCCCGCGCGCCCCCTCCACGTCGCCTCCCCACGCGCGGCCGGGCGACGGGTGTCCCCCGGTTTTTGGTACGGCCGGGGAAGGTAAATCCCTCCACTTTTTCCGAAATTACGTAAAGGTCCTTTTTCCTCGCGAAAAGGTCCCTGCGCCCAGTTTTTTTCGAAAAATTTTTTGGATGGCGACCCGCGGGTTTCCAAAATTACGCACAGGTCCTTATTTACTTACGTACAGGTCCTTGGAGGTCCTCGGTTTTTTACGGAAAAGTCCTTTTATTTTTCCGAAATTACGCGCGAGTCCTCGATTTTTTTTGACGCTCCCTGCGAATTACCGTCTCTTTTGCTTCGGTCCACACGGTGGCTGGCGTGGCGTGGCGCCACGCCTACGTGGCTAATAGATAGGAAAGAAACTCTCATTTGCACATTGTTACGGTAAGTGGTAATAAAGTGGTCAATGGTGGATTCATGAACAAGATGTATGGCATTTGCGATGTGCGATGTATATATGAACTGTCTATTCACTCCTCTTCTAACTTGCCTCAACTTACTGCGAGCTCAACCAACTCCGCCAATTCTCTTTGGCACCAAACCTAGGTTCAATTGAAAAACGGTTTTACTATTGCACAGTCGACTGAAAATTTTTTATTTCTTAGTCATCTAAAATTACACTCTCAATCACCTAAAATTACAGTATACTAATTTTTCCTCTCCTGAAGTTGCGCTCTCAATCACCTAAAGTTGAATTATAAAAAAATGACTGAAAATGAAAGGAAAAAACAATCGTCTATGCAATAGTCACTCCCATTGAAAAAAGGCCATTAGTATAGTCCAAAAATATTCCAATCAAAATGGGCAGCTTATGCAGAGAACTCTGCCAACTAAGACCATGTTTTTTGGGATTATGGCTTATGGCTTTTGGTTACGATTGATAGGTATTGTTTACACTTTTCGATACAGCAACGTACATTACATATGATTTTAGACTTAGAAAGTTATTTAGAGAATCCGCTTTGAGAAACCGTCCAATTTATTTTAACTTTTGAAGAAGCCAAAAAAACCCAAAGAATAGGCCTAGCTATTCAGCATTCAGGATAACCAACTCAGCCTCCATGCTTCAAAGACATAGAAGGCACCAATGATTTATGTAGTTCCCAAGTACGATAACTTACTTTGATTTACTTTAAATTACAGTGATTGAAGTGAGGCCCAATCCAAAGTAGAGGCTGTTTTTAATTGAAATTTAAAATCGAGGATGTAGATATCAGTGAGAAGCACCATTCAAGAGGCCAAGCAGCAAGGATGTTTCTTTTTGTTCAATCAGTAGTGAACAATATAGTGTAGCGCATGAGTAAGCTCAACATGGTATGCGATTGGGAAATTGTGGCATGCGGCTTGCACAAACTTCTGGTTGTATTGACCAGTTGCTATGTAATGATTGTATAGGCTATACTATTACAAATAATAAAACCTCGTTTCCTCGAACAAATTATCAATGATATGGTATGTTATGTAACATTTTACATTTACTCATACGTACAGGCGTTAAGTTGTTCGTGGTCATGAGTTGAAGTAAATTTGTAATTTTTCCCCAAACTTAGGGAGAAACATGCAAATATTCAACACTCTATGACATAACCTTTTTTTTAGAGAAAGCTGTGAGCATTAATTAAAACACTGTTCCAAATAGCGATAGCTTATAACTTTCAGAAGTTAAAAGTTGTTTGGAATGCAATGACTTCTTAACATGGCTTTTTTTTTTCTTTTTCCTCTTTATTTTATTTGTATTATCCGTAGAGGTATAACAACGTCTTGTTTTTTTCTTTATTTTTCTTTAATTGAATAATTCAGAAAAAAACTAGTAGCCGCTACAGTGCAATTTCAGCAAAAAAAAATCAAAAGCCACAGCTAAAAACCATAATAGTTTGAAACAGGGAATAAGTTGCAAAGTAACGGAGTCCTCACGAAGGAGGTTACAAGAAAATGCAGACATGTAGATAACCACATGACCGGCAAATTTTTGCGCAACAATGTGCAGCATTATTAGCCTCCCTATGTTTAAATAGCCATGTTCTTTTATGCCACGGTTTATTTTTGTCTTTTTCCTCTTTATTTTCTTTGTATTATCCGTAGAGGTATAACAGCGTCTTGCTTTTTTCTTTATTTTTCTTTAATTGAATAATTCAAAACAAACTAGTAATCGCTACAGTGCAATTTCAGCAAAAAAAAATCAAAAGCCACGGCTAAAAACCATAATAGTTTGAAACAGGGAATAAGTTGCAAAGTAACGGAGTCCTCACGAAGGAGGTTACAAGAAAACACAGACATGTAGATAACCACATGACCGGCAAATTTTTGCGCAACAATGTGCAGCATTATTAGCCTCCCTATATTTAAATAGCCATGTTCTTTTATGCCACGGTTTATTAATCTAATAAATAGTAATTATTGAAAAAAACTAAAGCTAAAAATTGATTGAAAAGTCAAGAATAACAGGACCAATATCACGTCAAGGACAAGAAAACGCGCAGCTAGCTAACTTTGGAAACAAGTTCTGCGTGCATCAGAGGGTTGCTCTAAATTCTCCAGGTAAATATAAGAGAACAAATGGGTCAACAGATCTGAGAGGACTTGTCGCCGGCTCTCATCCGCAAAGATTTATTAACACCGCTTTAAAATCTCAATTAAGAAAAGGCTGTGACAAGAAAAGGACAAGTTAGTAAACATTAACATCTCCCATTTGGAAGGTATATTTGACAGTAACTCATCACAACAGAAAAACAGAAAGGACTAGGTATCAGCTCAACTCGAATCTTCTCCCTTCTTTCCTTTTCGTTTGAGAATTACCAACGACACTAACCATATAAAAAATATATTAAATCACTATTAGTGGATGTCATGAAAAATCTCACTTATTATAACACTTGTAGGTCACTATTAGTGGATGTCATGAAAAATTTGTCAGTATGAAAAATCGAAGGAGGGAGGAAAGGACTGAGAAATTTGAAGGATTTTTTTTATGCCACTTAATTATATATAGGTGTACAACCATGTGTCCATGTCATATTGGTACACTGAAAAGATCACATAACAGCAATGAACGTAGATATGATATGACACTACTTGCAGCCAACGCATCCATGCGTGCGCGCTTGCACAAGTAATCGCATTTGGTACGTTCCGTAACTGGTCCCGGCAACGAGAAGGGTTGTTCTAACCGTATGTCCAGCATCGGTCTGATTGGTCCATTGCTTTTAGATCTGAAAGCATTTCGAACAGAACTCAAATTTATGTGAACACTTTTAAATTTTATACGAGACTTATTCAAGGCATTAAGAATCTAAATCAAACAAGAATCATAAAGTTTTTAGATTTGAGTTCACTAAATCAAAGAAAATCGAATCTATGTGACAAAACAACAAAAACCCTAAAAATTCAAATTACTTATTGTTCGTAATGATATAAGACATGATATCTTTTAAATCTATTCTCATATATCCTACCACGGTAATTTAAGTAAAAGATCAAACTAAAACTCACACGAACACAAAATCACAAATATAGCTTAAGAACAAGCAAAACCAAGGTAGAATGCAAATAAGGGCATGATTGAGATACAGCTTTGATCTATTTTTAGTGGAGTATGAAGTTTACATACTCATGAATGATTACAAAGTAAAGACAAAGGATTACTTTTTTTTCTCTCTCACAATCATAGAAGGAGACAAGGTAACAGAACAAAAACCTAACCCCTATAAATCTTGTATCTACAACCTCTTCTTCTCTCCTTTAATAACCAGCAACAACCCTAATAGTTCCAACTCATTAAGCCTACCGGAAAAACCCGTCAACCTCACTAACACAAGTTTTGCATACTTCTTAAAGCATTTATAAGACCCAACCTGCTAACCCTTTAATAATTGATCCACTTATCAATTCTAACTCTCCTTAACCTATACCTCCCCGTGTCGCGGTTTTAATCAAGGCACCACCCTGGTATTTTGCCAACTATAAAAATATCCTTGTTGAAGCTTCTGGGCACCTTTCCTTGACTCCGTCTTCACCTCCACCTTAAAGCATCTCCACATGCTTTGACATGCAACCCGTAGTGTCCAATGATTAGCCATCACGTCTTCACAAATTCAGTCTCCTTTTAATCGTCTCTATGTGCACTCGCCTCATCACTTGATACACTATGTGCACAAACTCGTCTCTTTACAATTCTTGTCTTTTCTATGCTTCCCGCTTGAGCCCATAGTCTCAACCGGACTTACATGACCACTCAAATCTCAACTCCCTCGCCTAGTCCCAATTTATTGCCGTCCACTGCTAACGTTCTCTAAGCCACATGTACATCTAAAGACTAAGTAATCATCTCGAACACAAGTTCCATACACTTGACTCACGTTAATCAAAACCATATATCATGCGACACAACTAACCAACCAACGACATCCGTACTGTGCACATGCTCATCTAACTCAAAAACCATTTTCACTATTCTTTGGCTGCACCCACCAATCTAACCGTACTCCCCATAGTGGTTGGACCGTATCAGTCAGACCGCTAGCCAACAGTCGGTCTGACCAGCCCACTAGGTGACCGCATCTTCATTGACAATTACACCAGCCAACCTAATTTCCGTCCAACTGCCAACACTGGCCGGTTAGACTGCATGTGCCTAATTTCAAAACACGTTCTCTGGAAAAAGCAGTCGCCAACTAGAATTTGATCACACTGCACCGGCGGTTCAACCACCAATCAAAGTCTAGACATACCAGACTTATGGTCAGACCGCCAACCCTGACCAGTTAGACCGCCCTTAACTAATAGCAAATCTGAAATATGAATTTTCTGAAACATTTGTAAAATTTATATTCAACTCAACTAAAATACCAACTATTCACCACAATTATATTCTAGATCTTGACATGACCTCTCAGGAAATAAATGCGAAACTCTTCAATGTTTGTGTCTTTTGTTGATATAAAGCACTGATTGATGATTGATCCACGAGTGGACGGCTAATATTTTTTTCATGTATCAATTTGATTTCTCTGATCAATTGTCGGGTTAAAACCCCAATGATACATCGGTACAATGGCTTGTATGGAACGCATGAATTTTAGGCGTAGAAAACAGTACAACCTCCCACACAATGGCTACATAGGGATCGAAGGTGTGACTGGATCACGGCCGTTGATTTCCGCCCAGAAACGAAGCTGATACGGCATCAAGGATCTTCTGGCCATTCCGCCAGAAATGGCAAAAAAGAAAGAGGGAAAAAATCTTCCTGCCCAGTTGGATATTTTGCTACTGCTGCTACCAGTTTGGTAGTGGCTAATAAGCACACTGTCTCTAGCATACATGTGCTAGAGGTAGTGGGCTAAATTTTTTTGAACTTTAAATTTATGGTTTTTAAATAATTAGAATTTAAAATTTTAATTCAAAAACCAGAGCTAAAAATAACCTACCCTGTTCGAGTAACTGTGAAAACCAATAGAAGCATCTGTTGCGCACATTCGCTATCAGTAGACCTACTTGCACATACAAAAGCTAAGCTGAACTAACAGGCAGAATGGTACCGGCAGTGCAATCTTAAAAGGGTACTTCAATGAACCAATGAGGTTCTAGGGCTGTTCATATCGATTTTTATGAAGATTTTTTATTTTAGTTTATGAACGATAATAGCTTTAGAGAAATTATACGGAGAAATATTCGTATGTAATTTTAGATGATATAAATGAAGTTAGTACATTGTCTACTATAATTCATTTAAAAAAATACTTTGTTTAAAAGATATATATTATTAAAAAAAGTGGTTTTGAGAAACCAGCGAGCATGACCTATTCCGATGGGGAATTATGCCCTATTTAGCAGAGCTCTAGCTCTAGAAAATCTGTAGATTTCCTAGAGCTGGTCATCTGTAGCTCTAGGAAATCCTGGATCTAGAGTTGCAGGCATGTTAAGTGCATTTACATGACTTATTTCATTTATATTATATATTAAATAAAAATATTTCAATCACTTTAATTTAGTCAATAAACTACAGGTCTAGCATAGATCTCAGAGCTAGAGCTGTGTCAAACGGGGCCTAATGCACTACAAATTTCAAACCTTTGCAATTTCCAGGATCACCCAAATTTTCAATCGAACCCCTCCCCTGTGACAAAATCGCACCCGACCGCCCTCCAAACTCTCTGCCTCCTTCCTCCTTCCCCCTTTTCCAAAATTCTCGACACCGCAAAAGTCTTCTTCTGCAAGCTCCCCATCGCCTCCTTTGACCTCGCCAGCGTCCGCCCAAATCCGCCGCGCGCCCATGCCCCTGACCACCCACTAGCCGCCGTCGCCTCCCCCCATGGCGTCCGAGCGCCCGCTCCTCACCGCCAACCTGGACGCCGCCTCCCCGCCCCCGCCGGCGGCGGCGTCGATGCTCCCGCCGCCGCAGCCTGAGCCGCCCGTCCGCGCCGACCGCCTCGCGTTCTCCCTTGAGGTCCCCGACCCCTTCCGCCCCTCCCGCCGGGACCACCACCCCGACCTGTCCACGTCGCAGCGGGGGGAGGCCCAGGAAGGGGACGAGTCCCGCGCCGTCGCCGTGGGGGAGCTCTCCGCGGCGTTCGCCGGAAACGCCATCCGGACGGCGAAGTACTCGGTGCTCACCTTCCTGCCGCGCAACCTGTTCGAGCAGTTCCGGCGGCTGTCGTATGTCTACTTCCTCGCCATCACCGTGCTCAACCAGCTCCCCCAGGTCGCCGTCTTCGGCCGCGGCGCGTCCGTGCTCCCGCTAGCCTTCGTGCTCTTCGTCACCGCCGTTAAGGACGCATACGAGGACTTCCGCCGCCACCGCTCCGACCGCCAGGAGAACAACCGCCTCGCCTCCGTCCTTACGCCGGGCACCGCCGGCGAGTTCCCGCCCAAGAAATGGAAGAACATACGCGTCGGGGACGTCGTGCGCGTTGCGTCCAACGAGACGCTGCCCGCCGACATGGTGCTGCTCGCCACCAGCGACCCCACCGGCGTCGCTCACGTCGAGACCGTGAATCTTGACGGGGAGACCAACCTCAAGACAAGGTATGCCAAGCAGGAGACGCAGGTGAGGTTCTCCCAGAACGGTGGGGTAGGTGGTATTCTGCATTGTGAGCGCCCCAACAGGAACATTTACGGATTCCAGGCCAATTTGGAGATTGATGGGAAGCGTGTCTCACTCGGACCGTCCAACATTGTGCTCCGTGGGTGTGAGCTCAAGAATACCACCTGGGCAATTGGGGTTGTGGTGTATGCTGGCAAGGAGACTAAGGTCATGCTCAATAGCTCTGGGGCGCCATCGAAGCGGAGCCGTTTGGAGACACAGTTGAATCGGGAGACAGTCATATTGTCCATTATGCTCATTGGGATGTGCACGACAGCATCTGTGCTCGCAGGGATTTGGCTGCTGAATCACCGGGAGGAGCTGGAGTTCACCCAATTCTTTAGGGAGAAGGATTACACAACTGGGAAGAACTACAATTACTATGGCATCGGAATGCAGATATTCATTACGTTCCTCATGGCAGTGATAGTGTATCAGGTCATCATTCCAATCTCGTTGTATATATCAATGGAGTTGGTTCGGCTTGGGCAGGCATATTTCATGGGCGCCAACAAAGACTTGTATGACGAGTCATCAAGGTCGAAGTTCCAGTGCAGGGCCCTGAATATAAATGAAGATTTGGGGCAGATTAAGTATGTCTTCTCTGATAAGACAGGGACGCTAACAGAAAACAAGATGGAGTTCCAGTGTGCATCGATTCGTGGGGTTGATTACAGCTCTGGCAAAGATACAGGCGGATACTCAGTTGTAGGTATGACAGTGTAAATGTCTATTAATTGTTTCATGTTATAGTTTCCTGATAAGATCTCTTGTTTGCTGGTTTTGGACAGTCGATGATCTTCTATGGACACCGAAAATGGCAGTTAGGACTGATCCTCAGCTTTTGAAGTTATTGAGGGATGGTGGCGCAAATGAGGAAGCAAAGCTTGTGCTTGAATTCTTCCTTGCTCTTGCTGCCTGTAATACCATTGTGCCGCTTGTCCTGGACACTAGAGACTCTAAACAAAAGTTGATTGATTATCAGGGTGAGTCCCCTGATGAGCAGGCTCTAGTTTATGCTGCAGCATCTTACGGCATTGTGCTTGTTGAGCGAACATCTGGTTATGTGGTGATTGATGTCCTTGGTGACAGACAGAGGTAAGATAGCTCTCGCTATTTGCTTTATGGGCATGCTATTTTGCAATCCTGCATGAGCGTGTTTTTCAAGAACATTTAGCCAACTATGTAATTTAGAAATGCAAAATTTGGTGGTTTCAAATATGACTATGTGACTAGGAGTGAAGGGACGCTACCTGATTCATGATCTTTACATCTCTGTAAAACTATAAATGGACAAACTTTCTGCAACTGCAATGTCCTGTTGTCAGCAACAGTTGGTAGCAACGTAGCATCAGCTATTTTATAGCGATTAGCGCAACCTTTTTTTTTTCTTTTTGCTTTCTAGTGTTTAGTGACGTCATTAGTTTTGTCTTCTGTTATTGGTGTTTGGTCTTTGGTGGTGTGAATGCTAACTTTGAGTTGTGTCTGCCTATGTCACCTTCTACAATTAGTAAAGTGATACTATTAATTATGATAACCTTATTTTTTCCTTGCAAATTTGTACTACAAAAGGTAACCTTTGCATCTATTCTAAAATACTATTTGTATCTGTACCTTGTGGTGCTTGGTTGATCTCGTAATTAGGAAATTAAACAGTCACACTAAATTCGTGTAACTTTCCGATCATATTAATATGATGTTAGGATTTATGCCACAGCTATAATTGAATTGATTGGATGGAAGAAACTTGCAAATTCGAACAGCGGTAAAAACTAAAAAGTCCTGTTTCCTGCCTACTCAATTAATGTGCTGAATCAATATATGCACTAAATAACACGTTTGAATCAATATATTGAGCAGGTTGGCATTTCTATACAAATCCAATTTTAGATTTGCATGCAGACGTGCAGTTCTATAGTTGGATAACTTGGACAAAACTATATCCTTTTTCACCCAACTAGAAACCATTTGTGTAAAGTTGTTAATTGCATCATTCCAGAAGGCATTCTTAGTGCCCTTATATGTGCAAAGCCAACCTTTGTCTGGTCAGTTCATTATGTAGCTACTTTGCTTAAGTGAGCCGCTAAAGTGCATAATTTGTATTCTCTCAGTAGGCCAAATATGTAGTGTGTACTGTAGAGTTTTCCTCGCCTTTTTGTTATCCACTAGCACTCATCTGTACTGGCCAGTATGTGTAGTTAGCATCTACCGTTATGATAATTTGCTTGCTTCTTTGGTATTACTATACTACTATATTGACTTCTTTACTCCAGAGCATCATTTTTCTGTGTCAGATTATTTTCAATAGTTCATTAGCATGATTGGCTTGCAGTTCTGATGTATCTTACTGGTATGGTATGTGCAGATTTGATATATTAGGACTTCATGAGTTTGATAGTGATCGTAAGAGGATGTCTGTCATAGTTGGTTGCCCCGATAAGACTGTTAAGTTATATGTGAAAGGTGCGGACAGTTCAATGTTTGGAATTACCAACAAATCATTAGAGCTGGACATTGTTCGTGCTACAGAGGCACATCTCCACAAATATTCATCATTTGGTCTAAGAACTCTTGTTGTTGGTATGCATGAATTGAGTCAACCTGAGTTCAAGGAGTGGCAATCGGCGTATGAGAATGCCAGCACAGCAGTACTTGGAAGGGGAAATTTACTCCGATCAGTTGCTGTCAACATAGAGTGCAATATCCACATATTGGGGGCCACTGGGATTGAAGATAAGCTTCAAGATGGGGTTCCAGAAGCAATAGAATCTCTTCGGCAAGCAGACATAAAGGTTTGGATTTTAACAGGAGATAAGCAGGAGACAGCAATTTCAATTGGCTACTCTTGTAAGCTGCTTACGAATGACATGACACAAATTGTGATAAACAACAATTCAAAGGAGTCTTGTAGGAAAAGTCTCGAGGAAGCACTTGTGACAACTAAGAGGCACAGAGTTGCTTCTTCAATTGGCACACTGAATCCAGAATTAGCATCAGAATCTGCTGGGGTAACTCTTGCTTTGATTGTAGATGGTAACAGCCTTGTTTACATACTCGAGACGGAGTTGCAGGAAGAGGTACTCATCTACATATGGCTCTATCAATGACTCTACTAATTTCCTTTTGTTCTTATCATTAATAAGGTGTCATAACCGATGCATGGTCTGTCTTTTGTTTGTGTAATTGTGTCAGCTTTTCAAAGTAGCAACAGAATGTAGTGTTGTCTTATGTTGTCGAGTGGCCCCATTACAAAAGGCAGGGATAGTTGCACTCATCAAAAACAGGACGGATGATATGACCTTAGCAATTGGTGATGGTATTATTCCCTCATGCTTATCCTATTATGACATATTTTTCTCTAGGAGTCAATATGTGCACATCTGATATATTTTACTTAATCTATGGCATTCAGGTGCAAATGATGTTTCAATGATCCAAATGGCTGATGTTGGGGTTGGCATCAGTGGGCAAGAAGGACGACAAGCTGTTATGGCCTCAGATTTTGCTATGGGGCAATTCAGATTCTTGGTTCCTCTTCTATTAGTTCATGGTCACTGGAATTATCAAAGGATGGCCTATATGATCCTTTATAACTTTTACAAAAACGCCACATTTGTCTTGGTTCTTTTCTGGTAAGAACTTTTTTTAAATGTGGGCTAATACTTTATAAACTTGGGAAACAATTACTTTTTTCAGGCAGAAAATTACTTATATGATATTCAAACTCTCCATATTATGACCTAGTTGGAAAAATGCTAGATTTGTTCATTTTACTAGTGTTTGAAGTCTTATATCTATTAGAAGATTTAAACCTTGGATTATAAATATAGTATCTGGTTATGTTCAGTTGAATTATTGAAATTTGTTACTTATTCTTTCTAATACTTACACAGACATTACCAAAAATAATACTTAGCGTTTGATCTCAGGTATGTACTTTATACAGCATTTACTCTGACAACTGCTATCACTGAATGGAGTAGCCTTTTGTATACTGTGCTTTATACATCCCTTCCAACAATTGTCGTTGGAATTCTTGACAAGGATCTTAGCAAGGAAACACTGCTAGCTTATCCAAAGCTATATGGATCTGGCCAAAGGGATGAAAAGTATAATGTGAATTTGTTTGTCCTCAATATGCTTGAAGCACTTTGGCAGAGTTTGGTTGTTTTCTATATACCGTATTTTGCATATAGACAAAGCACAATAGATATGTCTAGTCTGGGAGATTTGTGGGCACTTGCACCTGTCATTGTTGTAAATATGCAATTGGCCATGGACATCATTTGGTGGAATTGGATTATACACGCGTTTGTATGGGGCACGATAGCAGCAATGACCATTTGCCTCTTTGTGATCGATTCCATATGGATTCTTCCTGGTTATGGGTAAGTACTTCATCTCCTGCCTGTATTATATGCAAAAGCTGTGCTGTTGGTATTAAAAATGTAGCGCTATTATGTTTGTAACTGGCCAAAGATATTCATATTCTTTGCGGCAAGGCATTTTTTAACGTATGACTGTCCTGAAATATGTATATGTATGCCAGAATCAATTACCGATGAATCATCCGAAGGAACAATACAAAACTTGAGCTTATATACCAATGAATTGTCCATAGAAACAAAATAAAATTTTGAGCTTTTATAACTGTAATCTAGAGGCTGAGCCTGTGATCTCTTTTCTTTCTTCATCCATAACACTTTGTTGTGTTGCTTTTGCACTATAACTCACAATACTTAGATTAAACGTTATGTTCTCTAGAAGCATGTCTCTGCTTCTTCCAAGTAGAATGAGCACTGCGGTCATGTTTTCTGGAGTTGGATTTTCTAACAGGTGTAACTTTTTTTGCAACTGTTTGCGATTACCTATATAATATATTGCATAATAACTGACGCGAAACAATTATTGCAGGGCCATCTTTCATATAATGGGGACGGGTTTATTTTGGTTACTGCTGCTTATCATTCCTGTTGCCGCAATGGTCCCACATTTTGTAATCAAGGCTTTCACGGAGTACTTTAGGCCCAGTGATATTCAAATTGCCCGAGAGATGGAAAAATTGGAGGATGTAAATCAGGTGAACCGGTCAGAAATTCCAATGAGAACATTTTCATGACCCTGGCAAGGAAGTTATAGTGGTCTCTTTAATTTTCATTTCTTTGTTTTTTTTCACCCTTTCGGTGTGCATACGAGCAATTCATTTAGCTGCAAGGTGATAGATTTAGCCTTTGAGATGTATGTATGTATTCATCTAACATTTACGGAAAAGAAAATATAAATTGTTGATGTACGAGAATTTTCATCCTTGTGTCGGCCTACATAGTTGTAAGGTGAATGGCTGAATAGTGTGATGTATATGATCCCTTTCTAAAATATACGGACGCTTGGAGATTTCCGAGTTCTCTATGTTGCTCATACGTTGATTTGTCTCTGCGTGTGTTGATTTCTTAGTTTCAGTTTGTTCATTTTGTCTGTTACCTCCGCATAACAGAGATAGTTACCCCTAGGATTCAGTGAGGTAAATACATGTTTGTAATTCGGCCTAAGCAAAATACATCAACTTGTCCTAATAAGCTACGAAACAGAAAGGCCAAAATGGCAAAACGCTGTCAGCGATGCTGTCGGCAATAGGAGTTGGCATGCTTCACATCAAAGAATTTATTCAGATAAATTTGAGGCTGTAACTGGCATCACTTGGGGGCAGATTTATCTATTTCCAAACTGAATTGATTCCATTTCGGTTCTCAAATTAAGCTACGAAAGTGTTATATAACAAGGATAATTGTGCTTTTGGTGCAGGTTAGCGTAATTGTGCTTTTGGTGCAGGTTAGCATAACAACCAACTTGGGAACATGCTGGCTACATACAAACATCAGAGGATCAATCCTCCTAAAAATGAAAGAAAACGTCACAACTATTTTTCCACCACCACAGTAAGAGCTATAGATTTGGTGCTTGTAAATGGAGCACGTTTTGAACTCTAGCATATACAAGATCACAATGCTCTCTTCGGTTCGCGGACCAGGTTGCCCATTTCAATGATGCAGCAATACTTCAAACTTGACCGGTGCCAGCAAAAGGTATGTAGACATGGATTCACTCAACTAATATTTACACAAATACTCCCGGAGGAATCAGAGACTCCTGACCAACCTAGACATTGGCACAAAAATAAGTTCAGCAACTGGCAAGCCTTCACCAGATTTGAGTTGACTGTAAAAGTGTTGCCCTGTAATCGCATAAAAATTTAAGACGGCGCTGGAGAGGAACACCGTGACCATTCTGTGACATATTCGTCTTCCTTTGGGCAACACTTGGTGGCGGTATGATGCCATAATAGATTAGAAACAAACGGCAAGCTTCTCAAGTCCTCTCCTGAAATGACTGAGAGCGCGGAAATGCTGCTGGATTGACCTTCAGTGCCTGAGGAGATTCTGATGTCTTGCCAACCTTCGACTGGAATGACTTGAATATGCCTTTCTCATCATCAGGTTTAATGCCAAGAGTATCCCAGATTGAACTCTTTGCGGCCTCAGTTGGGTCATCAATTCCAAGAGTTTTAGGGACCCATAGGTCCTTTTCGGATTTATTGATCATATACCCTCCATTTAGATAGAAATTCAGGATTTACCCTCCTGGCCCACGTGTCAGTGACTTATGATGACCCCACATGTCATTGAGATGAGGAGGGTAAATCCTGAATTTCCCAACTAAAGGGAGGGTATATGATACAATCCCCCGTTCTTTTCTGTCTGTCTTCTTCCTGCAGGTTTGCTTCTCTTGAATGCTTTCCCAACGTTGGAGAGTTGTTTCCTGAACAAGTAATTTTGCTTGGAGGGACAGATGGCACTGCAGTGCCATTACTTCCAGGCCATGGTGAAGCCCACATTTCCATTAGGCCAGCCAGGAATGCAGCTACAGAAAGGTTGCACGAGAGGAAATGGAACAGGTGCACAAATTCCTGGAGCTGTCATCATCGATGGAGATGGCCACGAAGGTGGATAGGGCTTCGCATTTTCCAACCCACGAACAGGCTCTTTTGAGCACTGAGTAGCTGCCATGACAGCAACACTGCTCCATCCAGGACTACAGGGAAACACCAGAGCATGTCCGGTAGGGTAAGACTGAATGTGAGGGTGAGGCAATGTCACACCATTACAGGATCCTGACGTTGTTGGGCTCTTCGTTAACTGCATTATCTGGCATCCGATTTTCTGAGCAACCGGATACTGCTGCAGAATATGCACATGAATTTTCTTCTTTATTATCACCAGAGGCCAAGGAAACAAAGTCAGTATTCTTCTGGTTTTCAATATTAAGGATTGAAGACATGGACTCACAACCTGGCACTTCAGATCCAAACTCGGTAACCGTTTCATTTTCTTTAATTGGCCCTAGAAGGGCAGGAGGTACAAGTGGAAGAGCTTGATGGTGAATAACTTCAGAAACATCTCCAGGAGCAGCTACGATATTATCACATGGCATCATAAGCATGGCGGAAGTGAGATGCATGCTTATATCTGCGTCTACCAGCACCTACGGGGACATTCCTCATAGTTCCACCGGCAGTCCAATACCTCTGGCAGTTCCGGCAGAAGTGCCTGGGCTGGTTAACGTTGTAATTGTTGAAGTAGCGGAACTTTGTTTCCATGCTATTACAGCGAGGACATGGGAAAATCTTATCTGGTTTCTTGAGTACCTTCTCTTGGCCAGATACATCAGATTTAGTCTGAACTTCTTCGGACTTGGAATCAGTTTTGAAGGACTATGTGAGAAGATTCAGAATATTGTTGTGATAAATCATTATAAGTTTTGTAGAGTGGTGACATGATTTTGCAAAGATTGCATTTGTTTTAGACTGTCTTCTGGAAATGTTAGGAAAATCGGAAGTACCATATGTATAAGTGCGGAAGTACCGCTTGACGGAAGTATCAGGTTGAGTTGCGGTATGTTTTTTTTCCAGAGAGCTCTAGGTGAGGTATTCAGCCTGTGGAAGTACTGTTTTGGGAGTGGTAGTTCCACATTGCAGAAGTACCGGTGTATTAGGCGCGCACTCCGATCTTCCCAGAAAAACAGAGGTTTGGGGAATCGAATCATGGATCGAGTTGGGATGACCTAGGCCAATGGATTAAGGTTGCATCATGCATGTACTGACTAATATAGATCAAGTTGTGAAGAACTTGTGTCTGGAAATGATTTCTTTGTATTTAGATGTGCAGGGTTGTTTGGAGTCAACCGTGGTCAACGGCGAGAATCGAGGCTAGGCTCATGGGAGAGGTAAGGTCCAGAATGATTAAAGATGCCAGGTGAGACAGTGAGCTCAAGCATGGCACGAGAAAGACGGGAAATGTTGAAGGCGAGTTCGAACGGCGGGATAACTCCATGTAGCTTGCACGGGCTAAGTGACTCTTGGTTTGGTGGAACTGGGACGGGAGAGACTTGACGACGCATGGCAGGCTAGTGGTGCACCTACACGTGGCAAGTATGGAGATTGCTTGCAATGGTTAGTGATGACCAGGTCAAGAAAGGGTATTTTGGTAGTTTGACCAAAATACCGGAAACCATTTTGGATCAAAACCACGGCTGTATAGGTCAAGGTGGAGTTGGTTAGATCAAGGCTAAGGATTTAGCGGATACACACTTATGCGCTTTGAAAAGCATGCATAAGTGAACTTGTGAGAGTAAAACCCGTGTGTTGGGTTAACAGGTTTTTCCATTGTAATAGTGGATAGGATATATTAAGAGGTATAGGTGGTTGATTGCCCACCTATAAAAGGGGGTTAAAATGGAGACATATGAGGTTAGCCATCCAACCCATCTCTTGTGCTCTCTTCTCTAGGTTTAGAGTTAGAGTTTGAGAGTGAGTACCTTAGGTGCTCTTCGTTCTTCAAGGTGGATTTGCTGTAAAACTTACCTTCTCAAGTAAGCAACACATCAAACATTATGCAACTTTTGTGTCTCTTTTGTTTTGTTTGATGTGTTTGTGATTTTGGTTAGCTTTGATTTCTCTTCTTTCTTTCTTGTGATTTTGCTGTGCTAAGGACGTGCAAAAGATGGAGATAATTTCTGAGAATACATCTCTATATATCTAGACATCTTGATAGTAAGATTCATAAGAAAATCTAGTTTTGCTTGATTTTGATATCTTTGGTCCATCTCTTGATCCGAGTGTTTTTGGCTGGAATTCTTCGGTGTTCTAGTTTGCTATGACATTAGAATACATTTAGAACCATCTTGGCCATCATTTACACATGAGTAAGTTGTATTCACCGTTTGGGGTTTTGATTCGGTTTTGGTGCAACTTTCCAACAAAGTAAAAAATGTTACAATTTTAACCATGATTTTCATGATCATTTATTGGAATAAATTCTTGATACTCTAGAGTAGATCCCTACAAAGTTTTACATCATTTGGATCTACGGATAAAAAATTCTCTCGATTTCGTTTTTGAAACCGTGCTGAAAATACTATTCATTTTTCTAATTTTACTGTAGCAGCGATTAGATCACCCTTACACTAGCGGTTAGACCGCACGATCGGGCAAACCGCCATTTGGAGGCCGATCAGACTGCCGGGAAGGGTTTGGTTTAAAGTTTTGTTGTCTTGGGCTAGTTGATTTGGGTTTTCCGCTGATGATTCTACGTTCTACATCTCTGTAGGTGTTTGAGGATGGAATCTTGAATACTTGGAGAAAATTTTTAAGTTGGCACCATTCACTCCCCTCTATTGTCATATTCGATCTTTTCATTTTCCCACCCTGTCTGCCGATAGCTCGTAAATCTTTCAAGTTTCCATTTTACCACCCTGTCTGCCGATAGCTTGTCAATCATTCTCCTCACTGTTTTTGGAACAAAAAGGAATTGCTTCGACATTCAAAAGTTTGTTTGGGACACATGGTATGCCATCATTTTTTTTCTAAATCGTTTGTTAGCTTGGTGATGACCTGAAACATATTAGTTAAGATGAATGAAACTGAAATTTCAAATAGGTATAGCATAGAGTCTTAGACAATGTCAACAGATGAAAACAAAACAGAAAGCATAATCTCCTGTTGATTTAGCTACAAACATAGGCGATAAAAAGTTAAAACTTTAGGGCAAGAAGTTAACAGTGATCCGGCAGCCATTTTTTCTCTAATTGCAATCGGAGATGCAATTAATTGTTATGGGGCATATAAATATGGCATAT